>QMIH01000049.1:1035954-1121091 GCA_003987875.1 Clarias batrachus
AAATCGAAAATCTAAAATAATAAGAAATCTAAAAATTATTTTATATATTTATATATATTAAATCACACACACACACACATATATACTGTATATATATATGTACGTGTGTGTGAGATTTAATATATATAAATCAATAAAATAAATAAATAAATAAATGAATGAATGAAATAAATGTTGTCATCAATTTTTAATAATAACAATAATAATAATAATAATAAATTAAAAGTTTTTAATTTTAAGTCAAACATTTCAGGGTTATGTTTAGTGAATATTATAAGATTAAACTACTCATAATAAATTGATTAATTTTAACAATTTATCACATTAACAAAACAATGGCAAATTATACATTAGGTCTACGACAGTAATTGAAAAATATTGAAAATATCATTAAGATCAGATTCCAGGAACCAAGATTTTAAAGCAATTTAATCTTAATTCTATTGGTTTATTCATACATTCAGCTTTATCTTCAGCAAGATAAAAGGAAGTCATAATCCAGTACTCAGTACACCTACCGGGACGACGGTGGCCATCGAGTGAGTGCCTGTTCTGAATTGATGCTCTTCTCTCGGGTTGTGCTCAGCTTCTGCCCACTTTGTATCTGGAGCTCTGGTCTCAGTTTCATCCCTAGCACACCTACACCTCTCAACATCCATGTGAAACAGCCCATGCCCCACCCTTTTTGCTTACATCACCAGGTGACTTCGCTCTCTCGTCCTTGGCCACACCCAACGCACTGAAAAACTATGGTGTCAATTATTAAAGGACCTTCATTCTGTCAATTATTCACGCTCCCTTTGTCCCCTGCGGGTAAATTTAGATGTCCACAGGGGAGGAACAAAGCAGCCTTCTAGGAAGCTGAAATGAATGACATCCTTTGGCTAGGGATAAATTACATGCACGATGTTGTCTTATTCAATGAGGTGGTCTTATTTAAACAGGTTTGAACTGGATACAAGATTATGCATAACAGATTATTGCTTCCTTTATTTAGTTTAAACCAGATGTTTAAATATGCTCATTTGTCATTTAGATTGTATACATGCAACATATTTCAGACATCAATGCTTTAATACACAATGAGTGATCCAATGTCTAAAGAACTAATTAGAATAAAATCAAGACTTACCTCCGTGAGAATATTTTTTAAAGGCAGATAATCCATAAATTGTACATTTTATAATATATATANTATATATATGGATCAGCAGATCCAAGTCTTCCTACTTTGTTAAGATGGATTATTTGAGTTTATGTGGATGTTTTATTGATTCACAAAATGTTTATCATTATAAATGATGGGTTAATAATAAGGAATTAATAAGAAATTAATACTTTTATTGAACGGACTTACTCGTTAATAGATATAATTGTTTAACCTTCAAGCCCAGCAGAAATGACTCTATGTACTTTGCACCACAGTGAGTTATTAAAACTACTGTACTAAAACTACCATAGCTATACAGTAAGTCTGGTTTATGAGACTACTCTAAGAATGGAAAGACAATCAGTTGGGAAGGAGCAAAGGTTTGTGGGGATTGGAATAAGTCTACCATCTGAACCATCTGGAATGTAAGAAGGTGGAGAACCAGCGGCTTGTAGGGCTTGAGTTGGAAGCCTCAAACTACCTATATAAAAGCACTTGCTCGAACTGTTTTTTGTGATTGGGGTAAATGGAGGCAAACAAAGGACAGTAAAGACTTGTTGAGTATGTATAGTGGAATGACTGGAGCATAGCCTGAAGAAAGAGAGACAGTGGGCCTCACTGTAATTAGAGTCCCCTTAGACCTCTGTAACTCTCAATTCCATTATCAATAAAAAACACCTTAAAAACCCCTAAAAATCTTTGATTGGAGGCGGCATCACTACCTTAGTTTACCACAACTCTCTATTGCATAACAGAAAATCTTTTCCCTATGAGGTGGTATCAAAAAGTTTCAAGATTAGCTCTGTTTACAAGAAAATACTTTAGTATCGTTGTCATTCAGCTCGTTCAAGGCCTTCCTGTTTGTTTGTTTGTTTGTTTTTGCCCAGATGTGCACAGAATTTCACGTTCACTCTTTGTTCTAACCTGCTGTCCATGATGAAATGGCAGACATGGTGAGCACAGCACCAGCTCCCGAAGTACACAGGACAATGTCTTTTGGCACACTGACTTATGAAAGTCAGTGCTCCCTGTGACTGTGTGTGTGCGCAGCCTTGTGCTGCCATCTGTTGGTGTGTTACAAAACTGGTCTCAAAACCTTTTGATACCACCTCTTATCAAAGGGAGATGATGAGTTAAATAGTGAAAGTGCCATATCCAACAAGTAGTCCAAAAAAAAATTCAAACCTAGTTGTGTTCAGCCAGTTGCAGAGCATTTATATTTTATGGTTCCTGAATTTGAATTACACAATTCACAATCTCTTGAGTTAAAAAAAAAAAACTGGGGCAGGGAAGTACTGTACATAGATGAGTAAATTAAATAACTTACAATACTTCAGTATTTTGTGTTGCTGTGTTTTTATGTAATTGTTTCTGTTTAGCACATTTATGAAGCTTATTTCTTGGTAATTTCCAGATTATGAATAATTAATACCATCAAGAACTGTTTCAGAACCTTTTCAGAATCCAAGAAGACTTCAGTGTCCAGTGTCTTGTCTCAGCAAAAGCTATCCCTTCTCATTCACACTCATTATCATCAAGTGCTTCAAAAGACTCTTCAAGAGACACATCAAGACGCTGCCGCATTGTTTACTTGTTCTTTGGGGCCCTTGCCACCGCCCTCCATCAGGGCCATTACCCACCTGGACAATAAGGACACTTGTTTCAGTTCTGTATTCAGCACAATCATTTCTAAGCACCTGACTTGAAAGCTGATCTCAGCTAATCCTGATCAGCATCAAAACCTCACTGAGCACTAGGAGCCCTTCAAGGCTGTATGCTCAGTCCACTGCTTATTTTGCTGACTCGTGACTATGCAGCAATGCTAAGCACAAATTACATCATCAAGTTTGCAGATAACACAACCATGGTGGGTTTCAACAAAAATGCTGAGTCAACACTTTACCAGTCAAACGTTTGTACACACCTTTTATCTCCATGGTTTTACCTGATTTTTATTTCTTTCTACACTGTAGACATCAAAATATGCAATAATAATCTCCTTTGAACAGTTGATATTGAGATGTATCTGCTACTTTGATCTGTAAATCCTTCATAACGGCTCTAATCTGAGGTGCTGTTTGTTAATTAGTGATTTCTGAGGCTGGTAACTAAATGAACTTCTCCTCTGAAGCGGAGGTCTTGCTTTCCTGGGATGGTCTTCATGAGAGCCAGTTTCATCATGGAGCTTGATGAGTTCTGTTCTTGCGAGATCTATTCCACAATAGCTGACCTGTGTGTCTTAAAATAACAACTGAGTGTAGTTGCTGTTACTTAATTACCTAATTTCATATGTGTTATTTCATAGTTTTGAAAAAAAAAGTATTGGTTTAACAATGTAGAAACTAAATCCAAACTTTTGACTGGTACTGGAGAAAGGTGGTGCAGCGGCCAACTGACTGGTGCAGAGCCAACACCTTCTCCCTGAATGTGGACAAAAACCGTAAGAGATCTTTGGGGACTTCAGGAGACCACTGAGTGACCCCTCTCCACTGAACATCAATGGTGTCTTGATGGAAATCAGTGGTGACTGGTGGAACAATTTGTAGGTGGGGTTGTGCCACATTGGGGAAACTTCTAAGCAAGTGAAATATTCTTGAATCTAGTGAACTTATCAATAGTTTCTTAAATTGAGTTTAGAACAAATCAAATATAAGATTATTAAAGATTACTAATATTGTAGAAGAGAAGTTTGCTTTTTTTTCTTCAATAAATACGTTCCCAAAACTAGAAAAAATATTTGCAAATTAAGACATTTTTGCAGAAAAAGTTGAGTAAAAATTTGATTAGAAATAATGTTAATAATCTTCTATTTCGTTTGTTTTAAGCTTATTTTAAGAAAGTGGAGATACAGTATGTTCCAGATGAGCCTAAGGTGCCCATGATCATATTGGTATATAATTGATAATCAGTGTTATTCAACAGTGTAATGGGTGGAGAAGTGTAGCAGGAGTGATCTGCGACAAAAATGTATTGACAAAGATGGAAAAGGAAAGTTTACAGGACGGGAGTGAGACTTATAATGGTGTACAGTTTGGAGATGACGCCGCTGACATACTGTAAAGACAGGAAGCGGGGCTGGAGCTGGGAGAGCTGAAGATGCTGCAATTTGCTTTGGGAGTGACAAGAATGGACAGAATTAGGAATGAATACACTAGAGGGATGGCGCAGGTAGGACATGTTTGGCCAAGGTTAGAGAGTCCAGATTAAATTGGTTTGGACAATGTGCATGGGGGGGGGGTATTGGGAGGAGAATGTTAGAGATGGAGCTGCTAGAAGGCCCAAGAGGAGACTTATGGAAGTGGTGAGGGGAGGACATGCAGGAGGTTGGAGTGACAAAGGAAAATGTGGTAGACAGAGTAATATGAAGACAAATGGTCCGCTGTGGTGACTCCCAATGGGGGCAGCCAAAAGAAGAAGAAGAAGAAGAAGAAGAAGACCTGTGTGTGTATTTCCACGGAAAGTGGAAATAGTGAACAGTTAATAGTGATGTCAATGATAACCAGATCCAAGCCAAAACAAAAACAAAACCGCAATTCTTAACAACCATATATTCATTCATATTTATTAAGTGCTTTATCCTTTCATAGTACAACAAGAGAGAGCTGTAGTTTATATAGAGGTAATGCCTAGGGTGTTAGCATTGGCACTTTGCCCGGTTTGTGGCTACGCAGCGCCATACACAGTAAGCTGTGATGCATTGTGTATTAACTTTTCAGCAATGTGTACTACAGTAGCCCTTCTGAGAGATCAGATGAGACTGAAGCTAGTCTTCACTTCCCATTCTTCTCAGTCAGCCTTGAGCACCACTGACCCTTTTGCAAAGTCAGCGATTGCCCTTCATTGGCACTAAACACTGCATACCTGAAATATCCTACAAGATTTGGCAAATTCGCTCAGATTTACACTTAAACCTGCTCATTTTTCCTGCTTCCAACACATCAGTTTTGCAAGCTGCCCCCAGTTTTTCTGCCCCCATGTTGCCTGAGGTTTCCTACCCCTTGACAGCTGGCATTGTGATGACATAAGCATAGTGAAAGTTATTCACTTTACTTCACAGTCGTTTAAATGGTATGGCTGATCGGTATGTTTACTTATTTGAATAAAAGCGTTTGCTAAATAAAGAAACCTGAATGTCAGTCATTTGTTGAGGCATGACTACAGCAGAGTGTGGTGGGTGTAGTGGATTTTGACAAGGTCTTTCCAGTGTTAAAAAAAAAAGAAGCCAGTATATTGTAAAGCTGTGAAGAAACGTAAGCTTCTGAAAAGGTGTGGGGAAAAAAATTCCCATCATGATCTGTTAGCAGTATCAACACAAATATGGTTAAACCCAAACAAGGGCATTGCAGGTCTTACCGTTTAGACCCAAAGCAATAGACTAGTTAAAAACTAAGCCAAGCATGTTCGGCAGAATTTGACATACAGGATTTACCAGCTTTCCTGCCAATTATGTTGTGCTCAAACCAGTGAACCCAGTTTTAAAGAGTACTAGGTAGAAAAGTTAAAAATTTTCTAAAGCTTTATCTTTCTAAAGCTAAAAATTAATGTACAACGTTAGTGCACAAGTACATATTGTAAATCAATGTATCATGATAGTGTACAAGAGCATTTGTGAATGATTGGCTTGTCAAAAATATGTGTTTTTTTGTAGGAACCACATTTTAGGTACACTTTTATATAAAACTAGAGGCTCTGCATATGCTGCATATCTGCGCATATAAAATCATCAATGTTCCTATGAAATTCAAATTCAAATACACAGTATTATATATATATATTTAATTACTCGTCTAATACAAGTTAATTGCGATGAGATGAGATTTGTTTAACTTTACACTTTGTGTAACCCTTACACTTTAATAGCAATCCCAATTTTACTTCAAGCTCAGAATTTGAAGTGCATTTTAATCATCATCTCGTTCATGTTGCATTTTGAACGATGGTTCATCATTACCCTTGAACAGCCAAGCCTTGCCAAAAAATAAACTGGTCAAACAGTCACTTAGTTCCGTCATCATCATTTTCTCAAACATGCTCTCTAATGTGTACAATTCCACACTAACACAAAAGTAAAGCAATGTATTCAATGAGGGATATGATTTTTTTTTTTTTAAATAAGACATTATATCAAAATTTACATGCAATCTTTCAGCTATAAATAGTTATTGCATTTTTTTTTTCATTTTGAATAGATGAATCAAGAAACGTGTTTGCAGGAAGCAGTTTCAAATAGGCTTGGAGTGTTTTAAAGAACTGGTTATGTGGCATTTTGCATCCCACTTCAGAGTTGTGTGTATGTTATGATGTATTTGGTTATCTTTAATCTGTCATTCAGCCGTAGATATTTCTGACAAGGACGATTAGTGCTGAAAAACAGGCTTTGTGTTCTTATGGGACTGTTGCATTTTATTTCCAACATCATCAAATCACAACTGTAAACACATGCTTGATGATACTGCTGTGCTCCAGCTTCTCACTGGCAATAGCTGGATCATTTCACTGACCAATACTGCAGCCTGGAGGTGAAACTGGAGTACAGTGAGGTGTTACAACGTCTATTTGTACTTGAAAGCTGTTTAACTTAATGGAAACCATTAAACAAAGCCAGAAGCAGAAACTAAAAGTTACAGAACCTGTTCTTTGATATGTACCGAATGATACCACAGGTATCCACCTTCAGCAAAAGTTGCTCTCATGTGATTTTTGAGTTGGTTTACAAATGCATCATAAATGCATATGCAAAACAAATATATGTTTGTGGTTTTGTCTAAGAATTACAGATGGACATGGATGAAAACTTACAGAAAAAATATATTTTTTTGAATTAATTACTAACTCATTAATCAACATAGAGTTGAGTAGTTACAGTAATTATGAGCTGGATGTAGAAAGGGTATGATGATATACCAGTATGTTAATGTGGTATGGTAATTATGTAGTAGAGTATGCCTGAGTTACATACTTTACCATAGTAAATACCTGTTCCTTATGGTAAAGTATGTAACTCAGGCATACATACTTTACCATAAGGAACAGGTATTTACTAGGGGCAAAGGCTAAGAATGCTGTTAAGAATGTCTTATTAAAAAAAATCACTGCTTCAATCTCAGTGAATTATTTACTGCATTATAACCAGTAAATCTAGTTGCCCCCACCCCCACCCCCGTATTAACTCTAAAGGGAGAAAAAAGTCATTCAAGTCCTACAGCCTACTAAGACAAATTAAGCAACATGAACACTGCAGCATGGGCTGTAATAGTTTTTTTAAATAATAATAATAATAATAATAATAATAATAATAATAATAATAATAACAAGTAAATAAACAAATAAATAAATAAAAGAAATTAAGCAAATCATAAAAAATAAAACAGGTTGTTGGGCCACTATAACACCTTTAATGCAACATGGAACACAAATTTCTGGTGCAAGGAACATAATTCTTACAAAAAAAAAAGTTCTCTCTCTTTTTTTTTTTAAATAAATGTGATGGAGTTTGCATTCTTAACCATCACTTTCTTTTTTAAATTATTTGTATAGGTGTCCAATTGGCTGAGATTAGGTGAGTGCAAGGTCATAAGATTTACATAATTTTCATTCTGTGAGACCTTGCGAGCTTTGGATGGAGTAACTTAATATTCAATTGCAGTGCCCCTTTAAGGCACAGGTTCCCAGATCTGGCCCTGTAGTATAATATGTACTGTCCTGCTTACCTGAGAATTTGTTCTCGTTCATTTGTGAAGAAGCAGTGAAACGTATACACTAATAAACAGGATAGGAAGTACACCAGGACCCAAGTTAGGAGCCTAATCCAGGAGTGTCTAATCCATGTCTGTCCCTTGTGTTTTAACACATCTCAGTAAAGGTAATAAGGATAGAATGCATCCAATCCTGAAGAGTTAATCCGTCGCAAGGGTTGCCAGCTTGACTTTTGATTGTATTTGAGCACTTGAGGTGAAAGACCTCAAACGCTTGAATGTATAGAAGAGGAGGTACTCCGGGACCCAAGTTAGGGACCTGTGCCCTGAGCCCCTCCTAATCCTGGTGTACCCCTGTCCTGCATGTTTCATCACACCTCAAGAAAGGAGGTAGGCTCCCATCCACGTGCCATACTCTCCATCCTATATATATATATATATATATATATGTTGCCAGCTGTATCAGTGCACTTGAAGGACCTTGCTCGAGGGTCCACCAATAGAACATTCTCCTATCCTGACCTAATCCATGCCATCGTGCAGATATACTGTATCAGTCGTTTCAACTCAATGCCAGGGCGAAGGACCTTGGTCCAACAGTACGGTGGTGTCAGGGCTCGAACCAGGGACCTCTTGATTAACAGTACAACACCTTAACCACCAAGCTGTCCTTACTTCCCCACATCAAAGTGCTGGTCAATTAACTGATTGAATCATGTGTGTGAGTAGTATGGAAAACCAAAAAGCGCCGGACAAGGGTTGGGAACAAACCACAGTAGGGTGTGAAAGAACCAACATGATTTGTTTTTTGTCCCCGTTAGTCACAGGTCTAATATGTGTTCAGCGCTGGAATGGTTGTTGTGGTCACGGGGGCGCTCTTGTTTTAAACATGAACTTTAATCTTGGTCGGGTGATGTTCAGATGAAAAATGTCCAGTTATCAAATATGATCTCATTTTTTTTTTTATCTATTAAAAATAAAAAGTAAACTTAAATTAAATTAGACAACCTTGGATGAGCGATGTTTTGTTTTTTTTGGGTGGGATTAGATCTAACACCTGCACAAACAGGTAGCCTGTACATGAAGGTTTATTGCGCCAACAGAAAACAGAAGAAAGCGGAAATCCGGAAGTCGATCCTGCGCTGGAAATCGTTTTGAAAATTGTTTGTTTGTTGAAACATAAACAAGCTTAATGGATCAAAGGAAAACGACATAAAACAAACAAACTAAAAATCAGGTGACCCCTCCCTTTCTGTTTGTTTGTTTGCTTGCTTGTTTTTTTTCCTCCTTTGTGTAACAGGTGCGTGCGGTGTGACCAAACCCTGCAACTTCCAGCTCATGTAATATTCATGAGATACTAATAAGCGGCTCGTGAAGACGTGAGAGAGTGTGGAGAAATCAGGAGCTTGTAGGGCTCAGAGCTGGACTCACAGCGCCGAGCCAGGAAAACGGGCTAGCTCGACAAATATATATATAAAGAGATAGATATAGATTTTTTAATTTAAATATATATTATATAAATAGAGATATTTAAAATGTCATCCTCAGTATCCACTCGGTACTTCTCAGAGAAAGAAGTAGCGAGCCACTGCACGAAGGAGTCCTGCTGGGTGCTGCGGGGGACGCGGGTGTACGACGTGACCGGCTTCCTGCGGATGCACCCGGGCGGAGACGCGCTGATCCTGGGCCGCTCGGGGAGCGACGTCAGCGGGCAGCTGGACGGACCTCCGCACCGGCACTCGGAGAACGCGCGGCGCTGGCTGGAGCAGTACTACATCGGCGAAATAAGCAGGGACAGCGCACAGGCTCACACACAGGTACACACACACACACACACACACACACACACACTGGGGTATTTAAAATGAGAAATGATTCAATAATTTTAATAAACGGAGATCTGTCATCTCTGAACCTGTCTCTCAAAGTTTCATATGTATTTTTGGATGAGTTTTTGTATGAGTGTGTGTGTGTGTGTGTGTGTGTATATATATATCAGAGTCAGTCAAAAAATGTTTGTATATATCTCAAAATCAGAGTCAGTCAAAAAATGTATACACACTTCAGGAAAAGAAAACTTATTTCAATATTTGAATACTACATTTATTGCTATACATATGTTAGTACTATTTATATATTATATTATATTATATTATATTATATTATATTATATTAATAGAGTGACCATTTTTTTTTTAGATATAGATAGATAGATGGATAGATAGAAAAGGTATGAACCTGTTTCTCAAATTCTGAATGTGTTTTACACACACACACACACATGTTTTTATATGAGGACTGTTGGGTATCATTCCTCTTAAAACTAACAAGTCATTCAAACAGGTCCAGCCCTAACAGATCTCCGTTTATCAATACAAATCCAAAGCCCTGGATTTAGTGCACTAGGTAGGGTGTGTAAGCTTTCTCCATTCTAACCCGTGCAGTGCGCATATAAAGGAAGAGATTTGCGATCCGGCTGTCGTCCTTGGTTCACCTGCTCCTAGCAATTTGTAAACTATTTGTTTAAAGTGTGTTAACTTGTTTTGTTCATTTTCATTTGAAGCCTTGTAATGTAGATCAGTCTTCACCAGCGCTCCTGCATAAACTGAATTTCTAACACACCTGATGTGATCGAGGTGTTCAAAGTGCATTATGAGTTGGATCAGGTGTGTATGGTGTAAAGTGTGGGTGGAACCGGGCTCTGTGTGTAGTAGGGTGGTGGCCTGCGCTCTGGATTATCTTAATTTTTTTTTTTATTAGTGTGTGTCAGCAGGGATATGCATGTATGGCTGTGTTGCTATAGCAGACAGAAGGATATTGCAGAAAGGGCAAAAG
The DNA here is from genome assembly GCA_003987875.1 of Clarias batrachus. Taxonomy (NCBI): domain Eukaryota; kingdom Metazoa; phylum Chordata; class Actinopteri; order Siluriformes; family Clariidae; genus Clarias; species Clarias batrachus. The sequence continues at coordinate 1,046,635 of QMIH01000049.1, forward strand.
GTGTGTCTGAATAGGGGGACTGAAATAATTCCTCTAGGAGTACACTACCACTGATTTTGATTGCTATCAAGGTGGAGCGATGTATGTTATCTATGCTGGTGAATGCTATTAGAATCAGATAGCATTTTACCCGTGCATTATACAGTATTACCCATGTCTCGGACCAAACGTTTTCCAAGACCCCTTAAAGATTTGCTCTGAGACCTTTGGTGTACACTCTGTTACGTTAACCAGATCTTCTTCCTTTGTACTTATTTAACTGTATGTGACACCTTGGCAAACTGAAACCAGGACCCTCGTACAGTACATATGAAAAGATATCGGATTAGTCACAAAGGTGCAAAAGCTCAAGTCATTTTACAAAGCGCGGGAAATTTTAATTCGTCATGATTTGATTGAATGCACATATTTGTTTTAGCAGACTACTAAACTACCTCAAGAAGATACGGCTGCATATGCGTTATTTTATATTCACTTTATTATATAAGGAAAAACTTTACTTTGGGACCCTAAAGTTATATAAGGAACCGTAGTTCTCATTAGGGAGCCTACAGGCTGTTTTGCTTGGCAGCAGATTCCTGGCACTCTTATGGCATTAGTGATCCTGAGGATATAAATTTTTTCAGGCCAAGCGTGCAGGTTGGGAGGGTTGCAAACAGATGTAATTCAGTCGAATAAGCACCGATCTTTGGGGAATCATCTTACACCTTGTCACACCCTGGCACCTGAGATTTCCTGTCCATTACAGATTCTCCTTAGTGACGAGTCTAACTGTGGTCCATGCATAGACTCCAGTCTTTTGGCGAGGCCATGGATGCTGGATGTTAGTGCATGATAAGAATCCTGCAAGTGATCTCATTCATTAGGGAGCCATCGCTTTTCCTGAGACTTCTGTGACCATGCTTGTCATCAGAGGGTCCTGCTTTAGGTAGCCTACAAAGCCTTTTCTAATGAGAGAAAACAGGCGATACACTGGGTTCTTCTTTCTAACACTGATCTGTTGTTCTGTTTGCACTTGGTAATGTGACTTTGTCAGCAAAACCAAAACCCACTTGACTTGAATTAGGATTGAGTTTTATATCAATTACGTTGTGTCACTGGGATGTATTTTTAACTGCACACCTAGTAATCTTTAGTGTATGAGTGTGTGTGAGAGAGAGAGCGAGAGAGAGAGAGTGAGAGAGTGTCGGACCGGTCTGGCTTGTCTGTCTGTACAGAGAAATCCAGGCATAGCCCCAAAAAAATGACTGTTTTGAAAGCTTTCCATTGTGCCCATGGAACATGTGAGCAACCTGCGTTGTTGATGGTTTGTCTTCAGCTCATGGTGTGTATGGCGTGGTCAGGGAACACAGATTTTGCGAGTTGCATTTTGAATAGCATGATCTGACACGATAATGTATGATAACGATATTTAAAGCGCATGCAAATAAGTTTATATTTTCCCTCTCTCTATCTCTGTGTGTTTGTGTGTGTGTAGACGTAAGGATGTGCATTGTCATCATGTACGTGAAGCAGGCCGCATTCTTTACTCATCTCGGTTTGTTCATTGTTCGCAGTAGAAAAGCACCACCCTTGTTTAGCGCTCGCTTGTACAAGCTGCTACTGTGGACCTCATAACCTTTAGCATAAACCCCTGTTTGTGTGAGTGAGAAGGAGTTCAGGGTTATAAACGTTCTATTTCGCTTTGACCTTGCCAGTGCAAGTGTGTGTTTCGACAGTGTGCGTGGTTATGATTAACTTTACACCCATATAACATCCTAAAAGCATCTATTATAGGAGAATTACGAGGCTTGTCATACGTGTCAGCTTGTATTTGAAATTGCTCTATTGCCTAACAGGTTTGTACAGAAGTACTGAACTCGGTGCTAGTTTACACTTACAACTTCTTCTTCTGTTATGGGTGTGCACTGTCCATTTTGTGTGGTTTTTTTTTGGGGGGTGGGGGGTTCTGGTAGCTACAAGCTATACAGCTTCTAAAACACAGCAGTTTGGTAACACACGAACGAAATGATGCACTAAATCCTGCGAAAAGTGATTGTCATCGCTCATAATTCGGACCCACTTTACTTGATGGTCTTTTTCGATTTTATGTCTTATTATATTTTTTTACATTTTTTTTTTACACTGGCAGTGAAATCTCAGCTTCATGACACGTATAGACGCAGAAAAGTAAGGCTTCGCCTGTTGCTTTATCGCTTTGCCAGTGTGAACGAAGGGTTCGGTCAGTGTTATCACTACCCTAGCACGAGTAATCGCATAAAAATTGAAATTGTGATATGGACCTGCGCAAGAATCTAATCACAAAAGGCGGCAATTTATTACAGTTAATATACCCATAGTCAGGAATTTATGCAGTTTGTCGATACCGCTTTATCCTGTGTACAGGGGGCCAGGAGCCCATCCCACGAGCCGGTGTACACCCTGGACAGGGTTTTAATCCATCACAGATCATTTCTAAATTTTGCATTTTTATAACTTTTGAGGTGCTTAATAAACATCCTTTTAATTAGGTTGTTTGTGAGTAATTGATAGTAGTCTATTATAGTATCATAGAAAATAGTGGTTAGAACCGTCACCTTGCACCACCAGGGTCCGGGTTCGATTCCCGCCTCTGTAAGGATCGAGTTTGCATGTTCTCCCCGTGCTTGGTGGGTTTCCTCCTGATTCTCCGGTTTCCTCCCACAGTTCAAAGACATGCAGATTAGACTAATTGGCGTTCCCAGATTGCCCATAGTGTGTGAATGAGTGTGTGTTTGTGGTAGACTGGCACCCTGTCCAGAATACCCCGCCTTGTGCCCTAAATTTCCTGCAACCCTGTATACAGGATAAAGTGGTGTACAGTAGACGATCAGTAAGTGAATGATTTAACAAATATAACTAATTTTAAGCATTTTGATTAAATGACAAGCTCAGCATGTAATGCTGTGTCATAACCTGCCTATGTCACAAAGACTGTAGTCGTATCTGCTCGCAGATCACGTTTTCTTTGCATACTGCTGAGATTTTACTCGGATGTACTATATTTAACATGAGGTCATATTTCTGTCTGAACTCAAAGCAAAAATATGTTCTCTTGTTTTGTTTTTTTTGCAAAAGAAAACAACATTCTTCCTTTTTGTTGTTCCATCTCATACTTTCATAAGCTGACCTGCTTTCATGTTGTTATTCTTGTTACATATTTCTGAAATAAAGATGTGGCATGCACTAAATAAATTCAAACTTCTTTTTTTAAAAAAAAAAGTTTCTCCCAATCATTTGATGTTTAGGTAACAAAGCGACATCAAGCGGAAAATATTTGACTTCGTTCACATCTCTGTCGCATCCAAAGACCTTACAATAGCAATTATTAAAATTGTAAGACTTTTCACTTCCAACTATTCCATTGTAAGTAAATTTCATTGTAAGAATCGTTGGTTGTGATTTTACAACACAGACCATTCACAGGTGTATCTGACTAAACAAGCTTAACTGGCCATTGTTACTATTGTGTAAGACTAGAATGGTGCATTGGGATCCTGTGGGATAAGGATAAAAAAAAAAAGTTGTGCAGAAGGAGGTTTTTGCTTTCGTGCAGGTGTGAGCGAGCATTCATCCTCAGTAACTGCCTGGGGTAGTGGTGGTTTATATTATGTTTTGTTAGAAAATAGTAAGAATAAAGATAAACCTGCGCCTGATAGAACATGTGCTGTTGGAATTATTATTATTACTATTATTTTTATTTTCCTACTACTAGTGCTAGTACTCATAGCAGTAAAGCCAGTGGCCACTGTCCAAATGCTTGGGCAGTGGGCCAGGGATAGCTCAGTGATTAAGGTGTTTGATTCCTGATCGGAAGCTCCCAGGTTTAAACCCAACCACCACCAAGTTGCCGCTGTTGGGCCCTTGAGCGAGGCCCTTAACCCGCAACTCCTTATGATGTGTATAATGAGATAAAAATGTAAATCGCTCTGGATAAGGGTGTCTGCCAAATGCTGTAAAAGTAGTAATAGTAATACTTCAGGGCATATTTTTCACTGCCACCATACCATTTTCTTGCACATTTAAAACACATCAAAACATAAAAGGGCATTGTTTGGAGTTTGCTTACATTTTTATGTGTAGAGATAAGCGCCATCTCCTGAATCGGGTAAAATCCTCCTGCTTTTTAAAATTTTTTATTTATGTACATCTGTAAATGCTTGTTTTTGCCCCTACTGTCACGTTCTATCTATCTATCTATCTATCTATCTATCTATCTATCTATCTATCTATCTATCTATCTATCTATCTATCTAAACAAAAACAGTACATTCAAGTGCGGAAATTAAAACGAAACTTTCCCACGCAAATCTCTCTTCGAGTCTATTTTGGTGTCGCTAAGGTTGAGGAGCTGTCAGAGCTTGTCCGATTTCTCACATAACACTGACACTGCTATCATTCCTGCCTGATTTTTCTCAATTGTGGCTTTCTGGTATAAACCACACCCACTTCAGGTTGAAATCAGAATAGAGAATACAGGCACAGATGTGGACAGTTCACAGTTGACAATGGCAAAGTTTTACACCCCAAATAAGGACAGACAGACTGACGTGATGTGAGAGCATGCAGCAACATACAAATCACACACATAGTGTGCATACCTTATGATGTACTTAACATTCTCACTAGACATGAGTACACTGTGTGACATAGCGTGCCATTGTATTGTTTCACAAAGGCCCTGTAGACTGGCAATTAGTTTCAGCCTCTTCTCTGTTTTCACTTACACATTTATAGAAAAGACAAAAGGAAAAGGTTTTCTCAAGGTTTAGTTTAAGAAGTTTTCCTTTTTATTATTTATTTACTTATTTTGTTGAAAGACATCACTCCAAAATCAAACTTGGAGATTATTAAAAAAAATTTTTTAAAAACTGCCTAAATCCGAGCCTTGAGGAATCCCTAAATGTAGGTCCCTACATTTTGAAACAAGGATTTTTTTGTTTTGCCATTTGGTCGCTATATACCACCATATCTGACTGGAGGTTCCACCACAGTTGTAAAAATAGGAATAAATACAATGGTCACCACTGGCCAGTTGGACTACAGAGGTTCCTAGATGGATGGATGGATGGATGGATGCCACCACATTTAATTTGACTTGAGACACTCAGCTTTAATTCAAGGGCTTTGACAAAACTCGTGCATTAACCATTCAGTAATTCAAGTCATTTTTTTACACACACACCCACCCTCATTAATAATGGAACAAATGGCTGACCAACAGTTGCATGGCCAGGTACTTCCCTTGTTACTCCATGACAAATCCGGCAGATAAAAGGCCAGAAGGTAAAACTGAGTGTTATATTCACCTTTGCTAGCTGTTCACTCAAACTTTCAACACAAGGTCCAAAGAGGTGTATTGTACATAATATACCATAATATATCACAGAGACATTGTATATTATGTAGGGAATACTATGCAACAGGGCTTGCTGTCTGTGACGGGAAGATAATTAACAAGGTGGTGTTCCAATAAAAGAAAATGCAGAAGTGTTATATTTCTTCTTCCTCAACAATTTGTCACCACTAATATGTATTTAAATTAAGGAATATGATGTATATAGTCTGTATATACACTATAAACTTTAGTGTGTATGTGTGCAAATTCCAGTGTATGAGAAGTACATGAAACACAACCGTGTCACGAGTAAAGTCTCAAAGATCTTACTTTTTCCCCAATTCCCATGTGTGACCATTAACTGAAGCTTTTGACCTGTTTCACCTGATTGGACACCTGCATAAATGAGCAGCTATAAACATGGTTGTAAACACTCATTGCCTATCTTAAGTCTTCCTCTTAAAGATAATAAGTCAGCCTGTCATGTTTCTGAGAAGGAGCAATGTGCCAAGATGTACAGATGTAAGCACTGACACCTGAGACTCCGTTCATGAATATGTATCTCCTCAGAGAAAGCTTCATCATGTGAACCATAGACTGTAGCTATAGACTTTAAAAAATTTGTTCCCTGTGCAAACTGTTACTACGGAAACGGCATGTAGAGCTGATGAGTTTTCTCCTGCGCATGGAACAGGAATGAGTTTGTGCAACAGCAATATATTACCTTATTGCCTCTTATTGCACTTTATTGTCTCTTTGCCCGTGACTATCTGTCAGTATAAATTACCATATAACCTTAGTCCTGGAGAAGGTAGTTCGTATCACCACGCATAGTGATGATGTTCTTTAGTCTTTCTTGGTGCCCAAAGTTCAAAGGTCAATCACTTGAGGCATGTATCGCATGTCATCTCTTACACACCTGTATCTGGTAGAAAACGGAAAGCCTGCCATGTTATTCACTGACCCGCACACTATTCAGTCATACACACTGAGTTCACCTGTACGCTGGAGTATTTTGGCAAGTTCACAACGTCACACGTGTTTATGCCCCAGCGGGCGTCGAACCTGCACAGGAATCATGGGGTCATGACTTCGGCTGCCAAAACTAGCAGTGTAAACAGTTTTCATTGTAGCTGGATGATGTAAAACGCTTTGAGGTACATGTGCACGTAAAAGGCAGCGTAACGATCGTCATGCACTATTCCTGGCTTTGGAAGAATATTTATGATGCTTTCAGCCAGGTGAAATTTTAGTGAAGCTTTCTATATTGAAATAATTCTGAATAAGGTTGACAATGAACAATGCAGGTCTTTTTTATTATTGTGCATTAGAATTCCGTGTCCATGCGAAGGAACAGCAGGAATTATAAATGGAGAACCAGACACGTCTTAAAGCTCGAGGATAAAAGAACTGCTATCTTGGGAACTATAGGAAACACGATAGGCTTGATTGATTAAAGAAAACAAGTTAAACCTGATGCAGATGATTTCGACGAGGCAGCCAGCAAGTATAGTCTTTCTTGTTACTAATTTGTATACCCTTAAATCTTTACATAAAACAAGACAGTAAGAAGCAAAAAAAAAGGGGGAAAAAATGGCAAAAGAAATTTGATTTACTGTATGCTTAAATCCTACAAATATTGTTTTTGTTTTTGAGATATCACTCTGACAAGGAAGACGTACTGTACTGGGGGCTCAGTGGTTGGCTTCTCTCCTGCCATGTGGAAGCCCCGGGTTCAATCCCCAAACCCCAGGTGGATCCTGTGGATGAGGGCAGAACAACAAAAATGTTTCATCATAGAATAAAGATAATTGGTCGGAAGAACTTTGTGCTGATTTGCTTCCCAAATCATCCCAGCAAAAAACAAATGTCTCACCCAGCATAACAAGCCAGCAGTTATTTCCTTTAATTTGTGAGCCATCCACAGAAGAATGCACAGAGCTCTTCTTTGGACTCCCTGGAATGCCCCTGCTGCATGGATATGAATCTCGTTTATCAGTCAATAGTCTTTTTGTTTTTCGGACGCCTGCACAGAGGCCGACATGCGGCCAAAGACTGTATAAAATTTTTTTTTTAAAAATTGGACAGACCCACTGAGACATCACCCATGGGTTTTTTTTTATTTGTATTTTTTTAGAAGAGCGGATTTGAAGCTCAACTCCAATGGAGACTGGCTGTTTGTTCCCCTGCTTACCTCAGTTACCACAAGCTAGCTGGCTTAGATTTTGCTTAGCTAAAATGCTAAGGTGGTTAATGTTTATTTATATACTAACAATACCTTCAATTTGACCAAACCATTCTCTATACGCTGTCCCGCGAATATGAAGGTCTACACAGCTGAGAAGTAAAATTTAACGAATTTAGCTAGCTCAAGTGATGCATAGCAGCCAGCTAGCGTTTTGACCCCTGCATTGCAGTTATCATTAACTTCAGCCATGCCACAATTATGCATATTTTTATTGTTTAATGCAATTTTAACTGATTAGTTGTATAAAAATTCACCTCTGTACAGTTGTCAAGAATGGGAAAACAAGCAATGGAGACCAAAAAGGTTTTTTTTTTTTTTTGTACTAGGCTACAAAGTTTCTGTTGTAAAGTTGGACATTAGTGATGGGTCGTTCATGAACGATTCATTGTTTTTGAACGAGTCTTTAACGTGACTCAGAAGAACGAGTAGTCTCGGATAGTTATTCGTTCATTTCCAAAGCATCGCAAAACCACTGTAGGTTAAGTACAGGAAACAGAATTGAGCTGTTCATCTCATGAGTCTTCTTGTCCACGTCGTTCGTTCTTTTGTCACATGACTCCCATAGACGCTAATAGCGCAACAAAATAAACGACTCTGACCAAAAGATATGAGAGATGCGCTGATCATTCTGTTTATAATATGTCCTTAGCTGCATTGTAATATTTTCACTACTGGAACTATAGCCCAAATTTGTGTATGTAGACATGTTGGGGGTCGGTTTATTACAAATGTAACATTTTATTTAATTTCTGATTAAAAGAACTGAATGACTTAAAAAAATATTGATTCATGTTGAAGACCCAATTCACTAAGATGATCCAAATTTCCCATCTCTAATGGACTTTTTAACATGGGATTTTATTGGGATTGATTCACTTTTGGAGCCTAGTGGTCACTTGAGGAATTGCACTTTTTGTCCCTTGTACACACCAGATATTTCTTTAACTTCTTTAACATCTTTAACTTAAAGTCCAAATTTTTAAAAAGGTCAGCGTGTTCTTTATACAGTATACATGAAGTAAGGATGTTGTTTGTACCATTTGTGCGGATGCCAACTTGCTGTAGTTGCGCTGGTTCACACGAGCCCGTGTGTTGTCCCTATGGGGTTCCCTCTGTTCTCCTGGATAAAGATATAAAGAGAAAGACGAGGAGGGAGTGAGAGCGGTTGGAAAGGGGGACAGGCTGTAATGCTGATCAGCTTAAACAGCATAGGTTGTGTGGATTAAGTGATGATTAATTACCACGTACCACCAACACAGCTGGTACTCTCGTGACTGCTCTTCAGGGACACGGAGCATCGCTGGCTCGCTAATTGCATCGTCGTCCTGCTGCCTCGTCTGGAGGATGGCGTGCTGGGTTAACGCGTCAGGCAACGGTCCCAGCAGAGAAGTTCAGAAATTGCCCTTGACTGTATCAGCGCTGATAGTTGAGTTTTCGCGTCCTGCCGAGTTCCTAATGCCATCAGGGACGTTATCAGTCGATGGAGATCTAAATAGGTTTTATTCAACAGAAACTGATCACTGTTGTGGTTTCAACCTTTATATTGCCCATTGTGATTGTCATTGCCAATTACAACCACGTACATTTACTTATATGATGATAATCCTGTAATAACAATAATTATTACACACTACTGAATAAGACTGTATTAGTCATTTAGCCGGCAGGAGATGATGCACACTACAGTTAGAAGACATTGTGTACAGAGCAACACAATGATGGACATGCACAAATATTTGCACTTAAACCGGGAGCAGTAAAACTTTTTGTCACCTGCGTATAGACGCCAGACAACATGAAACACCATCGAAACTTAAAGCCAATAAATGTTTCTTCAAAATTGATCAGCCATAACATTGTGACCATTATGATATTAAGTTGGTCTCCCCCCCCTCAGATTGTCACCAAAGCAGCATTAACCCTTCGTTAATTCGAGCTCCAGTAGCTCTTCTATTGGCATGTGCATTGGTAAGCCTTGGCGCGTCTCACACTACTGTAGCTACAGTTTCAATATCTCATTACAATTGAAGCTGGAATTGGGTTGGAAATGTTAGGTGGCAAGTGAACCTTTTTTTTTCCCTGAAGGTGATGTGTTGGGCAAAAGCAAGGATTTGATTGTCAGCTGGTGCCAACGTGTGATGGAATGTTCCTGGCCTGCAGTAGTGTCGACATACCAAAAGTAATCCAGGGAAGCAAAACCTGAACTGGCTACAGGGTCACGGGTGGCCAAGGCTCACTGATGCACATGGGGAATGAAGGCTGGCCCGTGTAGTCTGATCCAGTCTGGTGCGTCACTGTGGGACGAAAGAGGGGACTTACCCAATATTAGGCGTGGTCATAATGTTATGGCTGATCAGTGTATGACCACATGACAAACACTTGTTCACTTCTTTGTGCACTTGGACATTCATTTCTTTTGAACAGTAAAACAGGATTTAAGGAAAAAGCTATTAAAAATTACAAGGCGCTCATATAAATATGAAATAAATGTAAAAACTCCTTTTATTTCTTTATATAATCCCCGGCTACACTAATGCAATTAAGTAAGAAAGTTTACCCAGTATACACCCAGTATACACCGAGCCGTGATCGGTGGCCTCCCAGGAACTGGACTGTATAGGGGATGAGGTAGTAATAACTCCCAGCCGGGTCACTGTAACGCGCAAGTGGTGTCGGTGAATGATTGTGTGTAGAATTTGCACATCTCTTCTGCAAGTTATTTTTTAAGGATAAGATGTTCTACGTTTACGGGGTCGACTGCAGTGGGCTCTGAGCCACATCATCATTCACAGACATACTGTAGGACCTTCTTTAAAACATTTTGACTTGAACGCCCCATCGTATTCACAGTGATGAAATCTTCAAATGGTTTATTCGTGTAGTTTGTGCTTCATGAAAACGTCTTCAAAAAACGACTTTACTGCCAGTATGTTTGACCGCCTGAAGCCGATGATCTGCAGTATAGTGATAGCATGCATTCTACATGTTTTCATTTCCTGTTTATTTCAGCTTTTCTTTGCCTTTAGCCGATGCAACAAAGTGGGTTTCATGTCGTGCCAGGTGATTATCTTAATCCTACACCAAAACCACAGTTGAGTCAGTGGTTTACTGCACATCACCATGCTTCACAGATCAGGTTCTTTGGTGCGTGTATATGTTTGATCTTGGCACGCTTTGTAAATTTTTCAGATTCTTTTGCGTATATGTCAGTGTTTGTCCTGGAACTTGACAAGCTAGAAAACTCACTTGGATGAACTGTATGATAACGATCAGTAAACAATAAAACTTCTATTTAAAGCAAACGAATCAGCACCTTTTGCTCACATTTTTCAAAGTGAGATTGAGATCATATTTTGTTCTGTTTATGTTTCCGTTTTGTTTCTGTTTATTTTTCTGCTGTTTTTCTGAAATTCGGCATAATCCTATGCAGCCCAATTAGCGATTACGGTCTTAATTGATAATATCGTACGGTCCACGATATTAATTTAAAAGGCCTGACTTTGCTAGAAGTTTGTCGCGTATTCAAAGTATTCCTGTACAGCGTGTTTTTTTTGTTTGTTTGTTTGTTTTTGCCTGTGACAGCAAACCATCAACAGCACGATGGCTTAGTGGTTAGCACTGTCGCATCGGGTCCGGGTTCGATTCCCGCCTCGAGGTCTGTCCGCATGGAGCTTACTGTGCTTGGTGGTTTTCCTCTGGGTACACCGGTTTCCTCCTAGGCTAATTGGATTGATGTTCCCAAATTCCCTGTGATGGATTGGGTACCCAGTCCAGGGTGTACCACGTCTCATGCCAAGTCTCCTGGGAGAAGCTCTAGGCCCCCACGACCCCTCAGGATAAAGAGGGTTAGATGATGTGTGATTGAACCCAGCTTCAGATAGTAAAGCTCCTACTGTATGCACGGTGTTGCATTGAATTCTTAAGAAATTGTTCCAATGTAAATTCTGCACATATTATGCACACCAGCCTGTTGCTCAATCATCCCACCTGAACATCGCTAGGTGTTTTACAACATTGTCGTTCAATCAGCACCAGTAATCCCTGCCGGCTAGGTTTTGATAGACTAAAGCTACTGAGTTATTTCAAGAATGTTTTTTTTGTTGTTGTTGGAAATTTTGCTCCACCCTCCATCATCGTGATGAAACAGCAAGTTCTGGGGAAATTCCAGGTTTAAAAGCAGCTTTGGCTTTTCAGCGTCTTTCTAGCATGTCGATATCAAGTTGCTGAACATGTGTTTGAAAAGCTGATTTTATGGGAAAAAAAAATATGCCGAATTCATTATACTGCACCAGGAAGACAAGATGCTTTTGGGACTTTTGTGCAAATCGGTGCATGCAAAGGAAAGCTTTTGCATGCATTGTGTAAATTAAGTGCACCTGTTGTACATGTTAGGCTTTTTGTCATGAAAATATCTTCCAGTCACTCATCGTCTATATCGCTTCATCCTATATTCAGGGTTGCGGGGGATCTGGAGTCTATCCCAGGAGACTTGGGGCACATGGTGCCAATCCATCGCAGGGCACATACGCGTACACACTCACACACTCGTTCACACACTACGGACAATTTTTGGGAACGCCAATTAGCCAAACCTACATGTCTTTGGACTGTGAGAGGAAACCGGAGTACCCGGAGGAAACCCACCAAGCACGGGGAGAACATGCAAACTCCATGCACACAGAGACGGGAATTGAACTCGGACCCTGGAGGTGCATGGTACATTTTATCAAATGTAAAAAAATTTTTTTAAAAACAGCTTATATTGTTGAAACGTTGCTAAGCCTCTGAGAATCTAGTTTTAAAGTTTATCTGGGCTTTTTGTTTTCCTTCCTCCCCCACTTGTATTTGTAGTTCAACCACACCTTGCACCTGTCACACAGTTGCTTAAGTGATCAGTTACATTCTCTCAACGTTCACTCATACCTGCTAGGTCATTCTCTGCCTTTGGACTCATGACAAAGCACAACTTTGCACCTTACCATAGCAAAAAAAATATGGTTGCACATTTAATTTCTTCAGTTTTATATACTGTATAAGTAAAATATTTTGATTCCTACACATTCACATTTCATACAAACTTGAATCATTCTTTTGATTGTGTAAAGCTGCTTTGCGGTAATGACAATTGTTCAAATTGAATTGAATTGAATTAATCTATATAAATTTGTGTTTAATGTACCCTTTTTGTGCCCTGTTGCATGTAAGACAGACCGAGCATTCCACAGAAAACGTGCACCGAGCTCTGAACTCATTTTTTTACTTTCTGGACAGACAGGTTCGTTCAGATGCCTAAGAGCGAACTTATGCAACACCAACATCCCTGTTTGCGGAGCAAAAGACTCACGCTGCCCCGCCCTCCATCCAAAAGCTCTAAGCTGACCTGGGATCAGTTTCACTCTCCGTAGACACCTGGACTTTACATTTTTTTGAATCCCGTCCTGTCCATGCTGCACACAAGAAACCTTGCATTCTGTCGGGTTGTGAGACTGCACAGGTGTGTGATAGTAAACGGGCTCGGCAACTGCGCTGCGGTTCAAATTGTTCAAAACATTTGTTACACTTTTTTTAATAACTCGTCAGATATTAGTGAACTTCTTCAACAATGTCAAGCTTCTATATTACAGGTCATCTTAGATTGTTTTTTTTTTTTTTTCCTTTAACTCTATAAAAACGTCTTATTGAGTATTTATTACGAGCATACGAGCATAACTAAGATATTGACTTCAAGGACCTGCATTATACGTCACTAGTTGGAGTGAATTTTAGGTTTGGCATGGACTGATATTTTTCATATTTTAACACAAGTCTCAGAGGTCGTTCAAAGTGTGTCTGTTAACACCCCGCTGAAATACACCTCACGCGATGCCTTGTTTTAATACTTGTCTCAAACTCCTTTTAATTCACTCTGCTCTTGAACACTTGACTATCTGTCTAAATGAGCTGGAGGAGGATTTCCCTTACAGTATATGAGGTCACATTGGGAAATCAAATTGGCCTGTTTAAACTCCAGCTTATACAAAATAGAAAAAGGTCGACCTTTGAGTGGCGCAGTGGTAAAGTGCTCGCCCTATCGTCCGGAGATCGCGAGTTCGATTCCCGGGTGATGCTGTAACCTTTCACGCAGCGGATAGCGCTGTCCTCCGAGTGTGTTACTCCGCCCCCAATGGTGCGTGAGCGAGCAGTTCGGCTGGCGTCACATTGCTCGAAGGAAACTTGTAATAGTCTTCGCCCCTCCCGACTGAGTGGTAGTAGTAGCTTAATGAGGGAGCCCCCTAGTGACGGGGAGGAATTGGACATGACTAAAATTAGGAAGAATTTTTTTTTTATTTAAAAAAAAAAAAAGGTCAAAAGGGATTTTTTTTGTATATGCACATGTCTAAAAATGACTAAAAATACCTTTTGCATAATAGCCCTTTTAAATCCTTTAATTTTTATATCTTCATTTTTTTCCTTTTTTTTACATTTTTTTTAAAGAAAGTTTTGTATTATTTCCAGTAACATTAAATCCGTTTTTACTAGTGACAAGATAATGGCTTACAAATGAATGGAACATCCTTCCAAATCGACACCTTTATCAAGTTTCCTGCACTCCCACCGTGTCACCATTATGATAAAAGTTAAACATTGACGAGGATGAGCCCGCTGTGGGTTTGTGTAAACTGTGGACGCTGAAAGCAGTGAGGTAATGTTTGTTGTTGTGAGATACTTGCTTAGTTTCATTTGAATCAGCGTGTGTGAATCGGGTCATCACCAAAGCATGGCGGGAAATGTTTCCCCAGGTTTCCCCAGTAGTGGATATATTTCAGTACTGGCATGATATTTTTGCAATCGCAAGAAGTATGTACAGTAGTATTAGTGGTTTTCCGGTTTTAACATTTCGTTGGGGTTGGGGTGTCTCTCTCGTGAGATTGGATGGAATGAGAATGAGAAAAAAAAATCCATGCGACAGGGAAAAGTATTTTTAGTCTGGATTTTAAAAAATGGGGTAAACATTGGATCAGTGACTGAACCTGAAATCGAACCCTGTTTAATTATTAAGACCTAATTATTATATTAGCTTTTTGGAATGAAATAATCCATAAGTCTTTTGTCTCTTTCTCTCCCATCAGTCTCTTTTCATCCGTGTTGATTTGTGCTCTCAACGTCACACTGAACTTTGAACCAATTTCTGGTTTCACCTCCTACCCGCTCTCTCCACCCTGCGTCCACGCTACCGCCGATGCTTTTCTACAACACCGAATAAATCTCTTATCCTCCCACACCTTTGGATATCGCCATGCACATTCCGCACAATCACAGTGACTACTGTGTGAGCTATGCCATTCAGCCTGCGCGCTCCGATCCCACACTCGTGTGGAAGACGGCTGTTGTGACGTCTCCCATGTTCATCCGGTTCAACCACTTTTATTTGGAGCAGGGTGACTGTTCAGATGGAGTAGGGTTCAGTTCTGGAACAGGAATTCTTAGATAGGTGAGGTTGAAATGAAGGTTAGGAAGGTTAAGATATGCTCTGTTAAATTTCCAACAGGAAAGTTGCTGATATTGGTTTTCTTGGGTGGAGGAAAAAAAATAATCTATTAAAACCCATCAGAGATTGTTAATTATTGGTACTGGTTCTCAGGAAGGAATCTACTTCAAGTCCAAAGGGCATACCGGTTGTAAACTTGTTTCTGAACAGCCGGTATAACCTGCATTTGTTCTCCGTTTGGTGCCTAAGGAACCAGTTTAAGAGGCTTTAAATTTTGAAATCCTTCTGGGTGAGGTGTATGGGAGAAACACCTGATGCCAGGGGCAAGAGACATACTCTTAGTAAAAAAAATGTCTGATTGATTTATACTGAAACTGAAGAGCTACGACTCTGGTAATGTGTAAAGACGATCGGTCCAGTTCGGAAAGGGGTGTCCTTAAGCACCCCAGGATATATAACCCTTATAGCTATAACCCCTACTGAAGACCCCTCACAACCCCCCACACACACACTGCCAGCCCTGTTCTAGCTGTACCAGCCTGCACATAGCTCCCTTCTTGTTCAGCCTTTGTCTTCTTCTTTCTACAAAATCCCCCCCCCCACACACACATACCCCACCCACAACCGCCGCCCCCCCTCCCCTCTCTTTGTGGCCTGCTGTTGATAAAGACCTGCCATTGTCTTGCCATCACTCCATGATGGTTTTCTCACATTCTGAGCTCTTTTTATCTCTGCGTAGTAGTTCTCATTGCCATGCATCAAATCTTTGGAATTATTAACATGCATGCATGTTGGTTTATAAGGGCGTGGGAGTGAGTCAGCCCTAAATGTCAATGTTGGCTAATTTCAGAGCAACACCTCCACGCAGAATAAGTGCGGCTGAAGGTGGCAGAATACCCAACATGGATTTTGAATTCCTCCTTCACGATTGCTTGACACTTCTATTGAAAAGGCGATATTTGAAGTTCAGCTTACCATCATCAACATTCAGCGGGGAAATGGTTTGTACTGTATGACAGGTCGGATGGGTGGGGTCGGGTCGAGAGGTATGTCATTCTACGTATGTGTGTGCATGCACTTGCGTGCGTGCGTGCATGCATGTGTACATGTGTGTGCGTGTGTGTGTAAATAGCATGGACTTGAGAAGCTGTGAACATTTGCATGCGTCACCCTGCGTTGAAGTTGTGAACACGTACTGTATATCAGCACTTCCTTTCTTGAATGACCCCAAGCTACTGTACAGTAGTGGTGGGCTTACAACAGTCTCCTGCAGGTGGAAACCTGCTCAACCTGCTCCACTCCGCATGGGACCCATCATCCTTGCAATAGGGGATAATACTAGAGAACAATGAGCGAGGTTACCTTCCACCTTGTTTTCCCCCCTGCCAATCCCTCCTTCGTCCAGATGGCACGTCACACCCGAAAGGTCAAGTAACTCCAATGTGAGATTAGTCCGGCTGTCTCAAGCACTCCATTCAACCAAAAGTTCACTGGCTGAAGTTTTTTTTTAGTTTTTTGAAATAAATGAAGAAACCGTATATAATAGTATATATAATACTCTAATTGCCTTAAACTTTGGGGAATAATTCAAAATTACATTTGAAAAAATGTCTGCTTTAGATGTCTAGCGATCTACATATAGTATTAAATCTCAGCTCCATTTAGCATTGACGTGTGCATGAACGGATCAGCCTTTAACATGAACACCACTTCCAGGTGATTTGAATTACACTGATTATCAATAATATACCAGTAAACTGGGAACAGGATCATGGGCACCCATCTACACCAGCTAGGACTAAAGACCAGCCCACCCGGCCTGAATCCACAGACAAAACACATGAAAAAGTCCACGCTGTCCACGATAGAAAGGTATCAGAAGACCTAGTGCTCCACAGCCAGCATCAAAAAGGTTATGGCTGATTGGTTTATAAACATTTACACTAATACTTAAGTAGGTTTTAGGGTGATTTTATATTAACCGGTCATATAAATTGTCCCAAGAAAACATTCCTTACGACATTCCACCCGCCTGGATGCTTGACCCAAGGCAGATTAAATTCATCGATTCATTCTGTTGGTACCAAATTCTGATCGTGCCACGTTCGATCATGAACGATTCGTTCTTTTTGAATGTGACTCAGAAGAACAAGTAGTCTCGGACAGTGATTTGTTCATTTTCTATTGCGCAAAGCATCGCAAAACCTCCGTAGGTTATGTACAGGAAACAGAAATGAGTCGTTTCCTGTGAGTCTTTGGTCCGAATCGTTCGTTCTTTTGTCACGTGACTCCCATAGACGCTATGCAGTGCAGTACACAGGAAACAGAATTGAACGGTTCTCAACGAGACTTCTAGTCCGAGTCGTTCGTTCTTTTGTCACGTGACTCCCATAGACACCATGCAGTGCAACAGATTCAAAAGAACGAACGATTCGGACCAGAAGATACGAGAGGTGAGCTGCTCATTCTGTTTATCATAATGTCCTTAGCTGCATTGCAATATTTTCATTATTGGAACTATAGCCTCAATTTGTGTATGTAGACGTGTTGGGGTCTGTACTATATATTGAAAATGTAACATTTTATTTTATTTCTGATCAAAAGAACGAAATGAACTAAAATGACTCAAAAAAAGAAAAGATTCGTTCATTTTGATGAACGAGATTCAAAGAACCGAGTCACTGAGATGATCCAAACTTCCCATCGCTAATGTGCATGACTCAGCAGAAATACAGATTCTAACCTGGGTTAGCTATTGGCTACATGGTTGGGTATACGGGTATTTATTTAGGTGCAGTACCAATCAAAAGTTCGGACGACATTTATGGAATTAAGGTGATCAAAGGTCACCATTAGGAGCACCTTAGGTTAGCGCCTGCGCTAATGCTTTTTCTTATCATCAACATCAAAGATGTTGGATGTCTTCAGCATGCTGCCATTACTTTTAATGTTTTACAAGGTAGAAAATAATCAAGCCCTTTGAATAAGTAGGTGTGTCCAAACTTTAAACAGGTACTTTATATACCATATTTGTATTGTATCGTCAAGAGTAAAAACTTTTTATTTTATTTTATAGAGTGTTTAGCAATGTGTGTCATGCGATAAGATCAGATAAGCACTCTTTAGTGGGTTACTGACTTGTGACACAGAGCAAATAGATGAAGTGAAGTGAAGTGAAGGCCTGAGAGGGAGTGGAGCACCACATCCCCCCAATCGAGGGCTAGAGTTTCCATGCTAAGACCTACAGTATAAATTCAAATCAAATTCAAATTTTATTCGTCACATACACAGTCATACACAGTATGATATGAAGTGAAATGCTTATACGACTGCTATTGACCTACAATATTACAACAAAAAAGAAATAAGATATTTAAAATAAAGAAACGCTTATTTACAAAATGTACAGAATAAGAATAAAAATAGAAATATAAAGAGGTTAAAGAATATCTAATAAAAATAATGGATATATAGTGACTGAATGTAATGAAAATGTGGTGTAGTGCAGACCAGAATGTATCTGGTGTGCAAAATGTGCAAGTGTGCAAATGTTCCTTGTGTAAGATTATAGTAGCTCTGGGCTGTGGTTTAGAGGTGGAAACCACCTGTTGTGTGTGTGTGTGTAGGTGTGTGTGCATGAGAATCATCTACCTCAGAGATTATTACCTCTCGCAACCTTTATCTCAGAGTCGGATCATGTGGGTACTGGTATGATTGCAAGACAAACTTTTTGGATTATTTTGGAAAAAAAAAAAAACAGATTTAATGTAAAATGCACATGAACTTCTGGAAAACCAGTCGAGCCGGTTTCCCTTAGAGGACAAAGTCATTAGTACATATACTGCACTCTATGTTCAACACTGTGTAGTCCAAAAGCTGCTGTAGTGCTTTGTATCTTATTATCGATCTTATCATCTTATTTTTGCCTCACATTAGGATTGTATGTACTGTACCGCATATACATATATTCTACCAGTTAAAAGTTTAACTCCATGTTTTTTTCTGATTTTTATTCCTATTCTCCACCTCTAATCTGCAGTGCTGTTTATTAATTAATGATTTCTGAGGCTGGTGAATCTAAATGAACTCCTCCTCTGCAGCAGAGGTACGGTTTTGGTTTGGTCTCGCTTTCCTGTGAAGGTCTTCATGAGGGTCAGTTTCATCATGGTGCTTGATGGGTTCTGCAAATGCACTTGACACAATACTGTTCTTGCAAGAACTATTCCAGAACGGGCGCGGTGGTAAAGTGCTCACTCTATCATCCGGAGATCGCGAGTTCGATTCCCGGGTGGTGCTGTAACCTTTCGCAGCCGGAGGTCTAGAGAGAGCTGATTGGCCGAGCTCTCTCAGAGGGGAGGGATGAGAGGTACTTTGTGCTCCCACATTAATCACGGCTCTACAGCCAATCAATGGCGTCTTTGAGCTCACAGAAGCGGAAGGTGCGTATAGCGCTGTCCTCCGAGTGTGTTACTCCGCCCCCAACGGTGTGTGAGCGAGCAGTTCGAAATGATGATGCGGTCGGCTGGGGTCATGTGTGATAGTCTTTGGCCCTCCTGACTGAGTGGTAGTAGTAGCCTTAATGCGGGAGCCCCCTAGTGACGGGGAGGAATTGGACACGACTAAATTAGGGAGAAAATCTGGGGGGGGGAGGGGACGTTCCAGAACAGCGGACCTTCAGGTCTTAAAATAATAACTGATTGTTGTTGTTACTTAATTATGTAAAAAAAAATTATGTCAGAGAAAAAAGGAAGCAGCATTTTACAGTATACAGTATGTAAGTAACCCCTTTTCAGACGGAAAAAACAAAACAAAAAGTGAGCTGTTGTTTCCTTTCCATGCAAAAAAGAAGCAGGTGCAACAGTCAAAGTCCTCAAAAACTAGGAGTGGTCCTGCTGGATGCTCAGTGACATGTACAGTAGTAGCTCATTTCCCTAGACTAAAAGGTCCTCAAAGCGTCGTCATGCTGGACACTGACTTTATTTTACTGGGCTTTCTATTTTTGTGTTTGTTTGTTTATATGCAAGGCACACTTGCTCTATAGAATTTATTTGCATGTGCCTAAGACAGTATGCATGCATACTGTACGTACACGCATGTGCAAGTGTCACAGAACACCTTCTATGAAATGGACTTTCCTTAAATGTAGAAAGGCATGACACTTGGTTCCCTTTGTGTGCTTTTACTCAGACACGTGAAGCTGAGCATCACTGTGAACTGCAGCGTCACAGGAAAGCGCCGTCCTTCCCCTCACACATGCACGAGTTTACAGAAGCGTGCGATTGGCTAGGGTTGCTTTGACAGACAGAATGAGACAGTGTAGAACCCTGCGTTCTCACCTGAAACCACATAGACACACGTGCACATACAGACATACAGATGTTCAGTTTCTTCATTGTATATGGTCAATCCTTTCTCTCTCTCGCTCTCTCTGTCACTGCAGTAACTGCTGACTGAAGTAGCAACACGTAGCGGTCGCATGCAGCACGTGTAATGACGTTGCATTTATCTGTGCTGTGTTCTGTACAGTAAGGTAATGCCACTTCTACACTTAAATACACTCAAGATAAAATCTTAAGCTTGATCCGGTGTCTACTACACTGTGGGTCTGACAAACACTACAGATCAAAGGTTATCGCATGAGATAGGATTACTGAAGCTTCGCCCTGAGAGTCTGTGGTTTTCAGTCATCCAGGTCATGATGAATGTTGTAACAGTTCGTTCTGCCAAATGGACGTTTACACGTTTGGTAGACACCCCTGATCTCTATTTTCCAATGTCTTATTGGCTTAGTGGTTAGCAATGTTGTCTCGCACCTCCAGGGTCCGGGTTCGAGTCCATGCTCGGTCTGTGTGCATGGAGTTTGCATTTTGGGTTTCCCTCGGGTACTCCGGTTTCCTCCCACAGTCCAAAGATATGCAGATTAGGCTTATTGCCATTCCCAATTTGCCTGTAGTATGTGTGTGTTTGTGTGTTTGTGTGTGTGTGTGTTAGTGAACGAATGTGTGTCCTTTTGGAACGAATCTTTAACATGACTCAGTGGTCGCGCATGTGCAAAGCATCGCAAAACCTCCGAGACGTTCGTTCTTTTGTCGTGTGACTCCCGTAGACGCGATGCAGTGCGGTACACAGGAAACAGAATTGAGCGATTCTTTTTCAATGACTTTTCTAGTCCTAGTCGTTCGTTCTCTTGTCACGTGACTGACTCCCATAGACGCTATGAGGCGTGATAGATTCAAAAGAACGAACGACTCGGACCAGAAGATATGATGCTGAGCTGCTCATTCTGTTTATCATAATATGTCCTTAGCTGCATTGTAGTATTTTCATTACTGGAACTATAGCCAAAATGTGTGTATGTAGACGTGTTGGGGGGTCTGTTTATTGAAAATGTAACATTTTCTTTTATTTCTGATCAAAAGAACGAAATTAACTAAATGACTCAAAAAAAAGATTCGTTTATTTCGATGAACGAGATTCACTAAAATGATTCAGACTTCCCATCACTAGTGTATGTGTGTGCCCTAAGTCTCCTGTCTTAGACTCCAGGCCCCCCGTAATCCTGTACACAAGATAAGGCGGTATAGGCGATGAGTGGGTGAAGTGTGTCTGTACAGTTGCTGTACACACACACTTGTAGGTTGTAAGTTGCTGTTATGATACCAATAACATCTCCAGTCAAATTTGTACTTCCTGTCGTGTGCTGTGCGTCACTTTCACTTTCTCGGACCCTCATTGAAAAAAAAAAAAAAAAGTGATGTGAATGCTAAAGCGTTTGTAGTGCATGCATGAGAAGGAAATTTGTACGAAACAAAAATACAGAAGTAACACTTTTTTTTCTTTACAGATACAGATAGTGAAACGTTGAGTCTTAACGAAAGCACACTGGATATTTTGTTATGGTTTCTATAATTACTGCAGATAGAAATGATCTTTGAAATGGAGCACTTAGTGAGTGAGTACTCTATGTGTATATGTACAGTATGTACTCACTGGCCACTTCACTGGTATACCTGTTCGACTGCTTGGGAATAATATCTAGTCATCTGATCATATTGCAGTGGTTTTCAATGAATATAAGCATGTAGACATGATCTAGATGATGTGTTCAAACCGAGCATCAGAAAGAGGAAGAAAGGTGATTTAAGTGACTTTGAACACGGCATGGTTGTTGGTGCCAGACAAAACGTCTGGAAAAGAGTGAATATCCCAGTGATTGGAGATTCTCTGGGTGAAAATGGCTTGCTGATGCCAGAGGTCAGAGGAGAATGACCAGACTGGTTCAAACTGATAGAAATGCAAGCAAGCAGAGGTGTGCAGAAGAGCATCTCTGAATGCACAACATGTAGAACCTTGAAGGAGATGTGCTACAGCAGGTGCAGGTGCCAGTCTTGTCAACAAACCGAGGCTACCGTTTGCCCGGACTCATCAAAATTGAAGCATAAAAGATAAGGAAAAAACATTGTCTGGTCTGATTAGTCTCGATTTCTGCTGCAACAGTCATGAATTTGACATAAACGACATGAAAGCATGGAGCCTCCCTGCCTCGTATCAACGGTTCAGGCTGGTGGTGGTGGTTTGATGGTGTGTGATGGATTTTCTTGGCACACTTTGCGCCCCATAGTACCAACTGAGCATTGTTTAAATGCCACAGCCTACCTGAGTATTGCTGCTGAAAAGATAAGATAAGATAAAACCCTTTTCTTGAACATGATATTGAGGTCACTTTACTCAAATATAATAGGAAACAGTTAATATTAGTAATCAATAGCGTCTAGAATGTTACAAAGACTGTCCAGTTTCTTAGAAACAAACATTAATAGTTATCTAATCATCCTATCACATGAGGTGTGGTGCCATGAGGTGGCGTCCCATCCAGGAAGAAACTGTCTCACCTTCGAATTTACTGCAGCCCTGACCAGGGTTACTCAAGGTCAATTAAGCAATCGCTGATTATTATACTGTATATCGCTATATGACATTAAATCTACAGTACCTGGCATACCTAGTGGCTTAGTGGTTAGCACTGTCGCCTTGCACCTGGAGGTTTCAGGTTTGATTCCCGCCTCGGGTCTGTGTGCATGGAGTTTGCTCCTGTGCTTGGTTTGCTGTTTTTCCTCCCACAGTCCAAGGACATGCTGATTGGTGTTCCCAAATTGGCCGTAGCGTGTGTGTGTGTGTGTGTGTGTGTGCCCTGCAATGCCTGACACTCCGACTTGTGCCCTAAGTCTCCTGGGATAGACCCCCCCCCCCCATGCTTATACAGGATAAAGCGGGATAGGCGATGATGAGTGAGTGAGTAAATAGACTTAAGACATATAAAACAATTTATGATTTAACTCCACTAACGATCAGGAAGCTTCCATGCCTACATTCAAGCTCCATGGTGTTATGGCTTAAAATCACAGCAGTAGAGTTTGTTCTCTTTCCAGTGCAAACTGTACGTCTCAAACTTTTTACCTGGTCAGAATCAGAGTAGGCATTTACGCTGCATTAATGCAGTAAGTTCCGAGCTATCAAGCTGGACAGACTATTCTGAGGAATGTTTATGTCGTGTGTGAAGGTTAGATGTTCGATCTCGTGCTGTTTTGATGCATAGTGGTTTCCCAGCATTTCTTTCAATGCACAATGCGGATAGAGACAGTCACTATAACTACACGTGTTTGTTTCCATCTCCGTCCCTCAGAGACGCAGACTTGCGTGTTGCGCTGATTGTGTGTTTGTTTGTGTGAACATGTGTGTGTTGGGGCCGGGCGGGGGGTGATCATGTGTGTGATACAGAGGTGTGAAGTTTTTGTCTCGTTTCTGTGCATGACTATACTTCAGTAAATCAGAAGCATCAGAGCGAGACTAGTCAACGTACCTTTCTTAATGTTTATGATCTCTCTGTGCACAAGCAGAGATGGGGAGCGTGACTCGATCTACTGTGGTATAAGACATACTGTAGTGTAGTGTATAGTACAGCTCTCAGTAACACTGTGTCATGTGATAATTTGATCATTTGAGTCAAAAACGATCTGCGCTCCGGTCAAATTAAAATAACTTTCTTATCTGCGCTTTATGTTGAGGGCTACTGTCTCCGCAGTCACTGCTGTGTAGGTGTGAACGTGTGAACATCAGTGTCTTTGTATCCGCGGTGCGATGCACAGATAAACGGATGCCCCGTTTGTGATTTGTACAAAAGAAAAGCAGCATTCAGTGATTCGTCTTTTGTGGATATGAGGGTGTCGGTGTTGTCAAAGATCTTTGGAGAAATGAGAACATCATCAATCGCCGATCGAGAAAACGTTCACAAGTCGACCATCAGCTGGAAAATTCATCAATTCTTACAGTGTTCTGGGATTCTCAAGGGCCAGTATTAGAACAATATCAGGAAAAAATGTTCAACAATCGACAGTGCTCGTTACAGTGAGACGCTTATTGAAGAGCTGAAGCCTGAACTTAGGATTAAATGCAAACGACGGATATCCAAGGGTGTCGTGATCTTGTGTGACGATCTTGCACGTCCTCACACTTCTACCCACACTGTGGACGCTCAGCAAAAACTTAATTTTGAGGTGTTCAATAGTCCTGATCTCGCTCTATGAGAATGTCACCAGTTTGGTCTCCTGAAAGCAGCCCTACGAGGACAAAGATCCACTTCTGATGAAGAAGTGACGCCAGCGGTGCATTCGTGGCTCGCAGCTCAATCTGAAGCATTTTGTAATGAGAGAATACGGAAGCGTGTTGACAGATGGACAAAGTGCATTGAAAAGCGAGGAGATTATGTCGAAAAAATGATGTATTTGCCTTTTTTTTTCCTTGTAAAAAATGATCTTTGAAATAAATTCAAATAATTTTCAACTCTCCTAGAAGAATTTCTTTGGAACCTGTTTGCGTGATGGCATTACCCCTCCCACGCATTCCCACACGTCAACCCAAATACCTGAGAAAACGGATAGGTCCTTCAGTCATCCCTTAATGACTTGGTTGTACAGACATCTATAACACCGTGGAGCCAAAACAGAAAACAGTGTAGATGTGTGTCTTTCTCGATTCGAGGGATCGTAGTGCTTGGACTAACACCCCCCCCCCCCAAAACACACACACTGATCACTCTCTGTGCCATCACCCGAGATCAAAGTCACTCATGACATTTAAACTCGATCCTCATCGCTTGTCTCTGTTCACGCTAACATCGCTGGAGAATTCAGGTCACTGAGACGTTCGGAAACTTTGCGCCTTGTCGTTTGTACATAGTGGTTAATTTACATTGTAAGTGCAGATCTCTGAAATGATGACGGTGTGATGTCATCTATGGATAATTTAATGACCGGAAAATCACAGTTGGCTCATGACGTTTGAGATTTAGATCGTAGCTCTCGTTAAATAAATGAAACATTTCTTAGTTGAGTTGAGATGTTACAATGTTATTGACAGATCTCATGCCTGAGATAAGGATATCACAAGATTGGCCGCGACATCTGACGGGTTTTCAAAAGCCGCCACGTAAACGTTTAAAGTGACACTTCACTAATCAGTCCCTTTTCCTCCAAACACGGCGACACGCAATTCCTCTGGGTCGCACTTTGATCATGTCCGTGAACCTCCCGTCCTGGAGGAAAAAAAATGCCATCCTTCCGGTTGAATTGATCGATTTTAAATCCATGAGACCTCAAGGAGCGTTTTCGCACCATGAGAACACGCGTCATGTGTTCCAAACGTTCGCATGCACGCGCTACATTACAGCAGAGGTGTGCGTGTTCCCATTAAAGGTGCGATAGAGTCGCGGTTAATTGTCTGTTAAGATGAAAGCCTAGCAGTCCTAGCCATGGACGCGATTAATATTTCACTCGGTTATTATTCCAGTGGGTAGTGGTCTGTGAAGGGCATGATGTCAGTCATGTGAGTGTGTGTGTGTCTGTGTGTGTGCGTGAGACAGAGAGAGAGAGAGACCATGTGAGTATGTAGTTCTGACAATGCTGCGTTCAAATCTGTGCCAGCGTTCTCATATTTGCAATTCTTGTGCTTAGCTAGAATTCTCAACTGACAGGTGAACACTAGAGCCGTTTCTTACCGTTGATATTCTAGTCACACTATTATGAAACACACAGAAGAATCAAACCAGACCACATTGTCTCTTCTATGTTCTGTCAGTCTGTTGCAGTATATATTGTACATACCTTTTTACAATTTTCTGTTTGACGCATCTTTGAAGGTATATGAAGAGCTTAAGTTATTTGTGACTTTTCTTCTCAAAGCGGATTAAGATTCATCTATTTGTCACATGCACCTTGTGAAATAATTTTTTTCTACATATCGCAGTTATAGTAGGAATCCGGGGTCAGAGTGCAGAGTCGGCCTGGATACACCGCCCCATGGAGCGGATAGGGTTAAGAGCCTTGATCAAGGGGTCAACAGAGGCAACTTAGTAGTGGGCCTCGAACCACCGACCTTCTAATCAGTAACCCACAGCCTTATCTGATTGATCCACCAACTTTACTGTTTTTATCTATCATGCCATTAACTTGCACTATATCCACCCATCCACTTGCAGTATATCACAGTTTATTGCATTGTGTCGTGTTGACGTGTTGCAGCTCTTGGGTGCACATTTGTATGTGCACTTTATGTTGTCTTGCGTTTAATTTTTGTATATTAATGTGGGTTAGAAGTGGGTAGTAACTAGGTTACATTTAGTCCGTTCCATTTACTTAAGTAACTTTTTAAAAAATGTTACTATTCTATGAGTAGTTTTACTGCACCATACTTTTTAATTTTACTTGAGTAGATTTGTGAAGAAGAAACGCTACTCTTACTCGGCTACATTCGGCTACACTCGACTCGCTACTTTTATAACCATTTATTCTACACTTTAGATATTCTTTGTGTTTGCCAGAGAAATGCAGCCKGTGGMTCTACCAYRTGACTGTGTTCCACCAATCAGACGTAGCAAYAATAATCACCTGACTCCGTTTGACCAATCAGCCGCAATAACAATAACCACATGGAGTCACATGACCACACATAAACTGAGGAAAAAAAAGAAAATAGTCCAACCTGAGGAAACATATCGCGGTTAGTTTAGCTGTTTTATTTAATGTTGCAATGTTAATATACAGTATATAATTAGCAAATAAACGAGAGCCCAAAAATTTTATTTTCTCACATTCATTCTGTTGGACACAGTTTATGGTTGAGTGAGACTCTTGTACACATGTTCTAATGTTATTTTCAAATCTGCTGAGTCATTTGCAGGGCGACTGAATATACAGTGTATCTTACACAGGAAATAGTTACACTGTTCAAACATACATATGTTACCTACATACATTTATTTTATTATTTGGAAATGTCAGAAATTGTACATTTATTTTATAATTTTGTCTGACTGCTTATATAATTTCTAAAATAAATAAATAAATAAATAGGGCATTACGATGAAACAGCTACTCAGTACTTGAGTATCTTTTCACTGAATAATTATTTAATTTAATATTTAATTTAATCTGAATAATTATTTAATCTTACTTAAGTAATATTTTCAATGAATACATTTTACTTCTACCTGAGTGATATTGTTTGGAATAATACAATTGGGGGGGGGGGTAAAGCATCCAACCAATCATATTGATATTATCGATTATAATGTAGAAGGTGGGATTTATCGGGAAAGATGGGAAATCTAACCTAAGCTCAATGTTGGGGAAAATTCCTTCTTCTTCTTCTTCTTCTTCTTCTTCAGATTAAACGCTTCACAGTGAGCAGAACCGATTTTCTATGTCAAAAAACTGACATTTCTGATCAAAAGCTTTGCGCATGTGAACGCACATCTTATCGGATCAACATTTATGTGGACACTTGAGGTGGAATTTCTACTCTGAATGATTTCATGAGCTACAAAATCCGTATGGAAAACACCAAGAACAAACTCATAACAGATTTGTGTGTGTGTGTGCTTATTTCAGACGCTAAGACAAAGGGGAAACAAGGCAGAAGCTCCAAATGCTGCAGAAGAAGAATCAGCTATCTACAAATGCAACAAAGTCGACGATGAAACAGTAAGTGTGTTTCTGCATGTGTGTGTGTGTTTAAATACAGAAAAGCAGTGTTGAGGAATTGTATAAGTTTAGAGATCAGATGAAGGTCTGAGTGTGCAAGGGAGGTTTCCACTGCATTCTGCTTCTAAATGTGTACCTTCTATAGTTGTGAAGAATCCTTGTATTGGAAGCAAGAAGGTAATACACTTCATTGCCAACCAATGAGCATCCACCCGGTGGACGCACCGCACTGTTGATGCACACACAGGAGAGCCGGGAGGAAGTGTCTCTGCTCAGAATGCTTACTCATATTTCTACAAAGTGTAAACCAAGCCCTAAAACCAAGGGATTTCTGAGAATCATTCTGAGGTTAAAATGAACTCGTGAATGTAACTCTACTCTAGGAGATATACAAATTCTAAATGTGTTCATGATGTCATGTAAACGATATGTAAATGATGGTTTTGAGGAGTTTGAAACAATCGACTGGATTATGATAGAGATCTCCCAGAAAGAGAAGGTTAAAAAAAACAAGACGATAAAAAATTATTTGTGTATAATAGGAAAAATATCATTGTAGGGTTTAAGGCTCAAAGTATTTTAGACATCATTATTATTTTTTTTTACATATATGGGCTCAGGATTGTGCAGTATGAAGTGACATTTTTTTCCCCGCACAAAATACTGTAGGCAATATGACGATTGTAAAAATTCTATTTTGTTTTATCAGCAGTTTTCCATTACAACCTTCCGAGACCAAACTAAATGTTTCATTATGTTTTGCATAAGAACGGCAGAAATGTTAGGAAGTCGCAAAGGCGATATGAACGAGCTTTGGTTATGCGAGGAAAACTGAACATTAGTGTATAAAAATGATCAACACACAAACAAATACACAAACAATGTTAAAATGTTAAAACACTGTTGCTTTTTAGTGTTTGAAAGAGAAAAAGTGTAACGAGAGCCAAAACAAGGGTGTGTGTGATAGAGAGAGGGGGGGTGGGGGTGGGGGGGGTGATTGCTCTATAGGGTGCTGACCTTACTACTGCCCTACCAAAACACTGTTACGTAATCATGAGTGCTCGGTGTCCTCTCTTATTTTTTCGTATCACCAGCAAACACCCAAATAACTGATCGACATAGTGGACTGATCGTATGAAACCTCAGAATGACTAATAAGTAATTATACCTACAGTACATAAAGGACAACAGTCTACATTATATTATTTATTGTAAGGAGTGTCTGTTATAACCAAGCCGATAAACATAACTTTGTGCTATTTTGGGATTAGTTTTGGAATCTTTCTGTCACATTTGAAGCTTTTAAACCTGATCTTCAACAATACTGTGAACAGCATGAAGACAGGTTTCGAAAGGCCCAGGGCAACCAGGTCGTTTAAATTGAACTCTAATTCTTTTAACTGTAAAAAAAACAGGTATTTCGAGATTCCTAGCTATTTGTGTTTGAGGCAGTGCAACCTCAAGTCAACAACAATCCTGCCTCTTTTTTTTCAAAAATCTGAAATTTTCACCTTTAGAAATGCTTAAAGATAGATATAATGCTTAAAAAAATGTCTGTATGCAAAAGTTTAGGTACTCCTTGATAAATACCAGATTTTGGTGTTTTTTTATTCTCAGTCTCTCTTGGAAATGTAAAGAAATGCACAATAAAAAAGCATTGGTGCATAGTTATTTTTTATGTCATAAATTGAATAAAAATAAAAAATATAAACATTGTTGTGGCACTGTGCAAACTTTTGGGCATGCTAAGAGTTCCAGAGTCTCAGATTCTTTTTACAAGGTTTCAGACCTTAATCAGCTCATTAGATGTGGTGCATGGAACAGCTGTACAGTACTGTGTGCAAAGTACAATTTTTAAAAAATATGTTTATTATGTCTGCATTATTATGTACAAGACCATTTCCTACGAAGATACACTAAAATTAATGAATAAATAACATTACAGAAGAATATTTGCATGCCTGTAAAGAAACAGACCAGTTTTCAGATGGGGAAAAAATAAATACATTATGTAGACTCCTGGGTTTTGTAATGAAAATAGAAAGGAGAAAGTTACCAAAAGAACTCATACAGTATTCTCCAGCATGCTCAGTAAAACCTAACAGCTTTTTTACTTAGAATACTGCACAAATCTGTATCGAACACGACCGCTTACAGTATGTTCAAGCAAAGAGTTTCCAACACAATTATTGACAATTTATTGTTTATATTATTCCGTTAATATTCTTCTGTAATGTCATTTATTCATTAATTTTAGTGTATCTTTGTAAGAAATGGTCTTGTATATAATAATGCTGACATAATAAACTTATATAACAAATTTGTACTACAGATAATATGGTGCCTAAGGCAAAAGTCTACAGTACTGTATATACTGCTTAAATTATATATAAGCATTATAATCCATTCTTAAGCATTATATCTATAGTGTTTAAAGGTAATCCAAAAACAAACAGCAGTCATAATAATGGCCATCTTTATCCTGCATACAGGATATACATATGCAGTATGTATGTCTGCCTATTGCTTGATTGTGTATTTCTCAGTACGGATATGAGGTGTGTATATTTATACTGTATATTTGATTTATTAAATCATCACATTATCCGGACAGGTTTCCTTTTCACTTTGGTTCCTCTTACGTTTTTTCGTCCTCATGTAGCATCAGGGAGTTTGTCCCATCCTCGTGACACGCTGCTGTAAGGCTTCTTTGTGGCGATGTCTCTTGTACAAGTGCTGTAGAAATTAAATTAAATTAAGTTGCGTAAAGCATGCAGTTTGGACAGGAGCCAGGTCTAATATACACAGCTTATTTGGACACTAAGCTCTGTGATTAGGTCACATGGCATCTCTAACCACTGCTACTCTGATGACGCACAGTTTCACTTCAGTATTCAGATAACACATAATGTACTGTATGGATGTCTTACTGATTTCTCTTTCTGTTGGTAGAAACCAAAATTTAATCCATGGCAGAACAGTACTGATCTACTGCCTAGTGCCTGGTCCTGTCAATCAAGATAACACTCTCACACCCCAGCTATAAAACCGAATGTGCTCCTAGATATCAATCTTTCCTTCTCAACTAATAGAATTTGCTTACATTGTCATTTCTCACTGTGAATGTTATCTACATGGATCAACAGGATGCTTCTCACCTGGTTCCTAATCTCCCAGAGTTCTTTCATGCCACGTACTGTATACAGTATATCGAGGTCACGCCATTGATTTTCTGCAGTTCACACCTGGTGCAGCATGCTTCTCCCTCCATTAAAAAAAAGTCATATCTATATTCTAAGTCTAGCGACTAGCTTTTCTGGTTATACCTTTACATTGACAGTATTGTGCGAAAGTCTAAGGCACGTGAAACACAATATATATATATATATATAGTCAATAGATATTGTGAGCACCGTTTTCTTAAAATATAGTCTCGGGTTCGATTTGTGCATTTTTATTCGATTTTTAAATTTATTTTAAAAAATAATAAAATTAAAAATATATTTTTTATTAGCTTGTCATCAGCTTTTAGCGACTCTGGATAAAAACATCTGCCATATGACTACATATGAGATAAATGTGTAGTAGGAATGCGTAAATGCAATATGCAAACTACAGAAACAAGACTAAATACAGTAGACATACTGTAGTGTGCCTGGGAAAAGCATTGACATGGTGCTGTTTTATAATCCTGTGTCTTAAACTATGCTCAAATCCATAGGTGACAAAGGTAAGCAGTAGTATTTAAAGAATTTAGTTTGACTGAGCATCATTTTTTAATTTGACAGACTTAAACATCTTTACGCAGAATGACTGATTTATCACCACATTTGTTCAACTGGTTCCTCATACAAAAGAGTATGTGCAGGAAGATGGCCAAGGCAGCTAATTAAAACCATTTCCTCATAGTTTTAGTAAAAGTCTGTTCATAGGTTCTTAAAAAGCCAGTGTAAGTGTAGGTGCGGAATAAATAAGGTTGTATATTCATCAAAGGGTTTTTTTTAAAGGTTGCCTTAGGCCGTTTTCACACTGCGGTCCCGGATCCGTTTCCGAGTACACTTGGCCCCGGGACCAGTTTAACTGGCTGGCCCTGCGCTCCCAAGTCCACTAACACAGCTGGGATATGTGAAGAAAAAAGAAATGTGATTGAACTTAAAGGCTGAACTTCTAAACATAACACTTTAGTCATTAGTCTGAGCCTATCGTGTTTGTCAACCGACTCGTATGAACAAAGGGGCGGAGTGTCGTCCGTGACGTGTTCAATGTCACTGTGAAATCCGCATGTTATTCGTCCACAGACTCTTCTGTGGTCTGCGTCCTTGTTCTCTTTAAATTTTAGTTTGAAGCTTTTAACTTTCTTTTGACCCCTTATGGGAAAAAAATATGGCAATATATTGTAAAATGGAATAATGTCCATATATAGGAAACTAGTGCTTATATTTATGAATATATTGCAATATATGAATGGACTGTGCATGGCTATATACTGTATATATACAGTATACTGCAATGAAGACAAAAAACATTATTGGTTATTAAAACATTATTGAAACTCTATGCTTGTTTAAGAATTACTTTTATTTTGTCTGTGTGCTCTGATTAATGCCTATGAAGTCCATTTTGTTCGAACTACAATAAAGGAATATTCAATCAAATTCAATATATTATGAAGTATATTGTTGAATATAAAATCACATACATTAAGATATACATTTGAATATATTTTCATATATTTCAATATATGAAAATCAACAATGCCTTATGTATTTTTCAATATATTGTAATATATTAATACAATACATTATTCTCTATATTGTGAATATATTTTTTAATATGAATATATATATTTTTCTGTTAATTATTAATTAATATCAGTTTGTGTAGCAACGAGGAATATTAACATTATAAAATCTTTTCAATTTACCCGTAGCTCAGAACACTAAATTATTTAATTCTGTATATTGACAGTTAATATATAGGAAAACATATTTTCTTTGCGTAAGGGACATTACAGCCAGGGTCCCCTATGCCCACGTCCAGGCTTTAGTTTTGAAATCTCGTCAAACACAGGAGCTGTCTTATTTTGCTCGTGAAAAATCTTCACCTCAAATGTTCATGATGTCCTTTACCTCTCTGTCCTGCACTGAAATCCTTTGTCACCATTTTCCTCATCTTTCCTTTCCAGTAGCGTGAAATTATGATAAATGTCGAGTTGGATAATAATAATATAATGGTCACACAAACAGCTAAACTGTTTCATTCTGAATAGAGTTTCTGTTGTAAACAGTTGTCTCTTTGTCTCCTGGAAACACCACAGTAATCATCTAAAATGTCAATTTGTATTAACCAGTTTCTCTTCTAAGGAAGTGGTCAGGTATAGAATGGGAGTGTAGGGGTAGTGGTGGCTCGGTGTGTTAAGGCTCTGAGGTACTGATGGAAAGGGTGTCTGTTTGATAACCAGTTCCGCCAGGTTGCTGCTGTTGGGCTCTTAACTCTTTCCGCTATACAGTAGAATGGCCGATCCTGCGCTCTGACACCAGCCTACTAATAAAAAAAAAAGAAGAATAAAAATGCGAAGAATATAAAATTTCACTGTGCAGTAATGTATATGTGATGAATAAAGAACTTATAAAGGTGTGCTTGATGTGTTAGAAGTTGTGACATTTGACCAAATGTATGTTGAAAAGACTCAGAACTCAGTGTGTGTGTGTGTGTGTGTGTGTGTGTGCGTGTGCGTGTAACTTTATTGTCATTGCAAACTACTGTACTGTTTGAGGTACTCAGCACCGCAATGCAATTTAGCATCTACCAGAAGTGCAAATATTAGTGTATTTACATCGGTGCAAATAGGCATTGTGACCAAAAATAACCAGGAAACTTTTCAGTGCAGTTCCTTCATAGGAGTTGTTTGAAATGTTACTTCCTTTTCTATCCTCTTCTATCTGTTTAATGGAGGAATCTGTGTAAAATAAAATGTACGTTGTTGCATTACCACAGCCAGGATATTTTTGGTGTCTGACGTTTGCTTTGAATTTGTGTTTGGTGTGTGTGTATTGTGTATTGTGCCTGAATGCTATGATTGTGTGTTTAGGATCTGGTGGACTGGAGGAAGCCCCTCGCTTGGCAGGTGGGGTATTTGGGAGAGAAATATGACGAATGGGTACACCAGCCCGTCGATCGGCCCATTCGTCTCTTCGAGTCTGACTTCTTCGAAGCCAACACCAAGACCTCATGGTGCGAACACTCAAGCAAATTTACACCCTCAAACACAATCATAGTTGGGTTTACATTAACTTTGTTAAAAATTTGCATTCAGGTTTAAAATACTTGAAATTTGAAAGGTTCAGTTTAGGTTTAGTTTCAGCGAACCAAGAATTATCCTGTGACCATTAGCAGTAGTGTTACAGAATGTATTCAGAATGAAAAATTTTTTATTTTTATGTTGTTGTTGGTCTTTCGCTGCCCCCGGAAAGGGTTCGCCACAGCGGACTATCCGGTCCGCACATACAAGCTTGGCACAGGTTTTTACCCCCGTTGTCCTTCCTGATGCAACCCTCCCATTTTATCCAGGCTTGGGACCAGCACTGCACCCAGTGGCTGCGGTTTGGTCATTGGGTGGGAATCAAACCCGGGCCTGTAACATGGCAGGAGAAACTCCTACCATAATGATTCATTTTACTGTATTAAGAACCTTAATTCAGAGTAAATATCTAAAAGCTGGCCAGTAAACCTGTTTTTTTTTAATAATAAAATGGAAGCTGTTAATTACACTGTATATTCACACTACTGTTATTAAAAAAAATAAATCAATGAAATATTTTTTTTTTTTACATATTTTTTATTTTTATATATTCTATACATGTATGTTTATGTTTACAAAGCCCTTCACTACTAAATGTCACGTGGGTCATTAAGCCAAAACGTTAATTGAATGCACATTTTTAGAAGTTACTAACATTGGAAATTGCTCTCAATTCAATTCAATTATATTTAGTTTTTTATAATACAGTTTTATTTTTTATCAGTTATGTCATTTTGAGTGTATTTTCTCGGACATGCTTTTCTCAGAAAAACTTTACCTTTGTACATTTGTAGGTACATGGTGCCAGCTGTGTGGATGCCTCTGGTTATTTACCTGACCTGGTATGGCTACAGCTTGTTGGCCCAAGGCAGCACTAGACTGTTCATTACATCAGGTAATGCAGATACTGTACACCTACAGTACAGCCAGCCTGCACATTCTAGGTTTCCAACCCTCTTACTGAATCCAGGGTGAAACAGTGGGTATAAAATTGCGCATGTGCATCAGACTACATGTTGTGTACAGATGAGGATTACATTCCTTTTGGTAAATATTATTTTCATGTTGGCAATAAATATGTATGTTCCACTGAAGCAGAATCATTCGCCTTTAGCCAATGTACTGGAGATCTCCTTAAGATTAGCATCAGTCAAGATGAAAGAATGGAATGAAAAAAAAAACATTCTTGTTGACTGAAACAGCTTAAAGCCAAAGTGTATATACATTATCACTGATCTAATGATAATTCTTTTCTAATTTGTGACTGGCCAATGTAGAAGTGCATGATCTTATGTTCACTACCACAGAAAAAAAATTCTGTACTGCGAAACATCACGTGATCCTGCAAAAACTTCCTCAGAAAGTATGACCAATCCTGAAAATGTCTTTATAAAGTATAGTATAACCAGTCCTGACAACTTCACCTGAAGGTTTAACAGATCCTGACAATTTCCTCAGGAAATTTGACAAATCCAGGTAGCACAGTGGCTTAGCGGTTAGCAGTGTTGCCTTGCACCTCCAGGATTCAGATTTTCGGGTTTGATTCCCACCTTGGGACTGTGTGCATGGAGTTTGCATGTTCTCCCTGTGCTTGGTGGGTTTCCTCTTACTTTCCAAAGACAAATTAGACTAATTGACGTTCTTCAATTGCAATGGATTGGCACCACACCTGACAATTTCCTCAGAAAGTTTGCCCAATTCTGAAAACTTCTTCAAAAAGTTTGACCAGTCCTGACAACTTTCTTAGAAAGTTTGACTAATCTTGACACTTTCCTCAATAGGTTTGACCAATACTGACAACTTCTTCAGAAAGTTTGAACAGTCCTGACAGCTTCCTTAGGAGGTTTGACCAATCTTGATCATTTCCACCCGAAAGTTTGCCCAATTCTGACAATTTCCTCAGAAAGTTCGACTAATCATGACAATTTCTTCAAATAATTTTACCAATACTGACAACTTCCTCAGAAGGTTTGACCAGTCCTGACAACTTCCTTAAAAAGTTTGACCAATTTTGATAATTTCCGCTGAATCTTTGCCCAATTCTGACAATTTCCTCAGAAAGTTTGACCAATCCTGACAGTTCACCAGAAAGTCGTGCCTGCTTCTTGGTGCAGGTTGCAGGTTGACAAAAGCATGCAACCTTTTGTTTAGTCCATTGAATTTACTATATCTATATAAGAAAAAAGAAAGGTTTTGTCTGTACATTGGTCAGGACTCAGTTTCAATTATATCTTTACAATTCATACATTGGATGAGCAGTAATCGCAGTTGTCTTTTATGTTTATGGTGTCTGTATGTCTGTATATCTGTATATCTTTCAAGACGATTTTGTTACAGCATCA
Source organism: Clarias batrachus (assembly GCA_003987875.1). Classification (NCBI taxonomy): domain Eukaryota; kingdom Metazoa; phylum Chordata; class Actinopteri; order Siluriformes; family Clariidae; genus Clarias; species Clarias batrachus. Next base: position 1,083,387 of record QMIH01000049.1, read on the forward strand.
TGCAAAACTGTATTCAATAATACAGCAGCTGTGTGCGCTACTAATACAAATACATATACAATACAATACAAATACAAATTAGATCGTTCAAGGTTTTGCTTCTAATAGTCTTTCATTTTTGCTCCTTTCTGTCTCCAGAGTACTCCGTTGTGGTCCACAAGCACTGGTTCCCTTTCCTCTTCCTTTTTGGGATGTTCATGTGGTCCTTTCTTGAGTACTGCATCCATCGCTTCGTGTTTCACATGCGCCCTCCAGCCCACAACTATTACCTCATCACACTTCACTTCCTCCTCCATGGTCAACACCATAAGGTGAGCTTAGGGCCAAAGGAGATGCACCTGGACCTGTTTAATATTGTCTAGAGTATTTTATACTAACTAGCTAACGTTCCTTTCTCTCTCTCTCTCTCTCTCTTTACCTCTCTATTTCTTTCCAGTCACCATTTGACGGCTCTCGTCTGGTGTTCCCACCTGGCATAGCATCGATTGTTATAGGGGCATTTTACCTGCTTCTACACCAGCTTCTGCCCAAGGGTTTAGGCACATCTCTGTTTGTTGGAGGCCTATGCGGTTACGTAGTCTACGACATGATCCACTACTACTTGCACTATGGTTCGCCACGCAAGGGTTCCTACCTGTATGGCCTTAAGGCTTACCATGTCAAACACCACTTTGAACACCAAAGAGCAGGTACCAATCATTTTCTGCATCTGATTTCTGTATATGACATAATTGGGCTGTTTCATTTTCTAGGCTGGAAGATAGTTAGATGTGTGCATTTCTATCCTTTAAAGTGTGAAGGGGAAAAAAAAAACGACCTTCCGATCTGTAACTCTCTGAGCAGACACTGCCACAATTTGAACATCATGTTAAAAAAAATTGAAGCACAACAGGGTTATGTTGACTCTTTTTAACTATGTAGTTGTGTGTATCCTCTGATTAGATGTTTGTGTTTTCTCCCTGCAGGTTTCGGTATTACCACCACGTTCTGGGATTATCCCTTTAAAACACTCATTCCAAAGCAGGCATTTTAAACTCACCCACTGTCGTCACAAGTCTCCTATGCAAGGCCTCCTCTCTTCTTGAATTCCCACCCACAGTTGCTTTTCTCAGAACTCACGCTGCTTTGTCCATAAAAATGTTCCAAGCTGCTCGCCATCATCGTAGTCGTTGCCATCATCATCATCATCATCATCATCATCATCATCATCATCATCATCATCCGTCTGCCAGTTTAGAAGAGGGCATAGCCAGGACTCTGAGTAAATGTTGGGAATATATGCATGTACGGGCATATAATATGTAAAAGGAATCTAATTTTAATCATTTTGGATTAAAACTGTTTTTATTTCTTTTTATGTTTTTGCAGAGGTACTGAGGTGATCATGACCGGTTTTATGAATATATACTGTAGTTAGACAGATAAAGTTAAGTGCAAGAAGGTGTGTGAATGTGAGGAAAGAGTGAGTGGGTGGGTGGATGTTTTTTTAGCTGTAGAGTGGATTTGAGTGGAAGAGAAGGTAAGGCGCTCCATGGCCGTCTAAGTTAATGCTATAGAGGAAATACTCAGAATCATGTTTAAAATCCCTCCATGCTAATGCAAGCCTCGTCAGTGTTGCCGCTGTTATATGCGACTTTTTAACACTATTCTTTCTGTTTCCATTTTCCCTTCCAATTTCCTCTTCATTATTCTTTAAGCATCTGAGAATTATACCTAAAAACATAAGCTGTTTAAATTCGGTGTCTTGTCCTTAGTAACTATGGGGATTCATTCTGTGGAAGCTGGCCTGCGAGTGGACAGTGTCGCTTCATTTTGTCCTCCCACTGTTTTTTTTTGTTTGTTTTAATAAGATATGCCAATGATCTATCAACAGAACAATATCCAGAACACAAGGAAGTCCTTGTGTAACCCATTATTAAAAACTTATTCAGAGACATTAATCTGTGATGCTTCCATAGAGATACAAGAAGCAAACAATTGCCCTTTGCCTTCCTGATCAGGAAAAGCAAGTGTGTTGTCGTGGTTGCCGAATTTGAACCCTCGGGGGGGCGTGAAGCCTTGTGTTCAGGGATCTCCTTCAGTGTGGCGGGGTTGCCTGGCACAGAGATTAGAAGACCGGGTAGACTGGAGCAAGGTAACCCCTTTTCTGGGTTGAAGATCATTAGTGTCTGACCAGCCTGTGCACTGAGTCCCTGAACCACCCGTCTCAGGCTGATCTCTCGTTGGTTCACGCTTGTATCGATCACCCACTTTGTCCAGCAGTGTCGCTCTCACTCTGTTTCGCATCCTGTCCCGATTAGCAAATATGTCTTGGGTCTTTTTGCGTTTCGTGGTGTGTGTATTAGCCTCTTATTGGGTTTTTGTCCTTGAGTGAAGTCACTACATGCCTATCTGAATTCCAGGAACTTTCTGTTCAGATCAAAAGGAGACTGCGGCCTGACTTGTGTCCTTTCTGCAAAACTACCATCTGTCAGTGGTGGTAACATGATTAAAAGTTTTTTAAGGCTACAATCTTGTCAGTTTGTCCTTCTTAACTTGACAGCCAAAGACAACAGAGGAAATGTTGAATCTGTGTATTAAAATGTCTTCGATGTGCTATAAAGGGCATTCCCCACCTCCTTCCCTATGTCCATATTCCTTCCTACACTCAAATGATGTAATTAGGCAGTGGGATGTAAAGAGGTGGGCACATGTTGAGCTGATGTTAGGGATATTTGATTGGGCTATACGGCCCTAATATGATATTATTATTATTTTTCTTCTGGAAGCATGAATGTTGATTATTAAGTAGTCATGCCATGGCACCTACATGTCTCTGATGAAATAGGTCACTCTGAAGGCATCCCATAACCGGTGGGTGTCACTGGTTTGATTAAAGTAATAACAGTAAATATATTTACATGTGTTTACCTGTAAACAAAGTTTGAAGGTTTAATTCAGAGAAACAAATCTTTAAATGAAATGCTTAAAAGGCTAAAAAAAATGTCTAATATAAATGAAAATCTGTTTACTACTACATATTTTTATGTTGCAAATTTCTATGCAAATGTACTTGTAAATAAATGTGTGTATATTTCTGATGAAGATGATTTACCTTAGTTTTTTGTCTTCTCTAAATTATAAGCTTTACAAAGATTTTTGGTATTGTAACATTATTTGTTCATTTTCGTAACACCTCTTTGAAAATGATTTATAAATGTGTGTGTGAGTCATAATCTTCTTACATGAATTATTCATGGAAGAGGAAAGGTAAGACCTGTGCGGGTTTTATGGGTGCGCCGGCGCTAACTTAACCTTACTGTATATGTTGCTTTAAGTATGATGACTTGTTTAAATCTTAAACTTTCACTTTTTTGTTGTTGACCCACTGATGTCACTGTCTACAAAATAATGGGTAAGTATCTATATTTTTATCCATTTATTATCAGATTGAACAAGATAACAGATTTTAACATACATGTTAAGATAGGACAAAAATAGTTCAAATGAAAAAAAAAAAAAGTGATGGCAAACATGCGTGGTATCCAAGTTAAATGCGAATAAAATGCAAGGGAAAAAAGTGATATCACAAAAATGATCACATTTTGCATTTTATATATAATTTTTTATTTAATGAGACGGATAATCTTGTGGCAAGGCAAATAAATGACTTGCATGTAGCGTAAGGCACAAAATATACAACTATTTATTTAATTTCAATGTAATGAAATAACATAATATTTATATAGAACATGTATTTATATAGAACAATCCATTGATAAACTGACACACAATATCTGAAATTCATGAAAGAAAATCCACAGTGAAGGGAAAAACTGGACATCTGTAAGACTTGGAGATTTAAACTTTGCCTGCACGCACTTTTAAACCAGGCCTGGGTGTAAGGAATGTTACGCCCTCTGTACAGTACCATGTTGAATATGGAATACAAATTGCTATAAGATGTAGACTAGCGCCTCCACGAGGCTGCTGTTTGTCATTGCAGGAGGAGGATTTGTCCTTGAGTAGTTTTGAGTACATTTGTCCTCTACTCATTTAGCTTATAAAGTCACTATAAATTATTATAGTATAGATATATTAATGTATATTACAAATATTAACTATTATGACTTAAAACTTTTTATTTTTTCTTTAGCAATCCAATTTGCATGGATACCTGGAAAAAAAAAAAAAACTTTTCCACTTGATCTTCATGCATTTACATCTGCTGACATATTTTATTTTTATTAATGAAAAAGTAATTTGACAAAAATAGAACAAATATAAAGAACATTAACCAATAAGTAAGCAAGAAAACATATATAATATAGCATTAGGGGTTTGTGAGAACCGAAAAGTTCCAGCTTTATTGTTTAAAACCTTGCATTTACGAATAAAACTGGCTTTTATGAAAAAGTATATATAAGTATAATTGGTTGCGCACCAGGAGCAGTGTTGGATGTAATTTGTTACAACGTAACGTGTTGGAATACTTGGATTACTTTTCTGATGTAACGAGTAATCTAAAGTTATACTTTCATAAATGTAATCCGTTATTCAGACAATTTATGTAATCCGTAAGAATGATTCCGTTAGTGTGTGTGTGAAAGTCGTCCTACAAGCCCCGCCCCCCGATAACCCCCTCTGTTATTCCTGCTGTTATACCCCTATCTCACCTATGCGGTTTGACTTGCGGTGAGAAGCGATGTTAGGCGACGTGAGCTGCTGCGAGTGATAATCTGCCCGACGTTCCGTGACGTTCTGCAATGTCCGCGAGCTTCCGTGAGGAGCTTTGCGCGGAAAGATGGAAACGTAATCACAGCACCAAAACTCGCGGTGAATCGTGATGAACACTACTTACGGTCACTGCGCGAAATAGGGGTATTAGTTGTTAACAGATTATTGGCCAAACTTTGCTGAGTGATGATGGTAGAATAATTATAAAGGTCTTGACTAAAACAACATGCAAGAGGAATCATAAAGGATTTTTTTATTTTCTGCAATGGAACTAGTTACTGTACCTTTATCAGAAAGTAACACTGTAATGTAACTGATTACTTTTTAATGACAGTAATTTTGTGTTGTAATTAATTACTTTAAAAAGTAACGTCCCCCAACACTGATCAGGAATGACATTGCCTCTGCCTACTTGCCACACCCACTGCTACACCGGGTTTGGCACAGGTGAAACTTTCCAAATTAATGGGGTCATGTAACTAAAATATTGGTTGCACTGTGCCATAATGGTCATCACTGTCACCTTGCACCTTGAGGGGTTTCCAGTCTTGTGCACGTGGAAATTCTTATAAGAAGAATATATTTATCCTGTATACAGGGCCGCAGGGAGCCTGGAAGACATAATTGCTTTTCTTAAACAAGATTAGCAAATAAAATAGTTTAAGTGGTTACAGCCAATTTTCCTCATCAACTAATATTTAATTACCTCTGTTTTCGTGGAGCCTATCACAGAAAATTTATGGCACGAGGCAGAGTACACTCTGGACAAGGTTCTAATACATCGCAGATAAGGGGTAGACCTAAACTATCAAAGGGCACACACACACACACACTCTCACTCTCATTCACACTACTAGCAATTTGGGAATGCCAATTGGTGTAATCTTAATGTCTTTGGACTGTGGGAGAAAAACATAATACCCTGAGGAAACCTACAAGCACTGGGAGAACATTCAAACTCCATGCCCGCAAACCAGAGACGGGAATCAAACCCGTGACTGTGGAAGTGCAAGGCTATGTTGCTAATCACTACGCCACCGTGCCGCCTCATTTATAACATTTACCATAAATTATATGATTGCTGTTTTATTATTTACCTTACACTATCGTATGTGCTATTTATTTTAAGTCATTATAATCCATTTTCTCATCAACTAATGTTTAATTACACATGCGCACACACACACACAAGATTGTTAAACTTGTAATAACACAGTTGAGTTGTTATTACTTAATTACTACATTTACCGCTGTTCCTTTGACTAGATCAGCGAATTCAGTATTAAATTAATGAGTGTGTGCTTTCCTCAGTTATTATATATAATTCAGGTCATTTCATGTGCAATATTTATAATTTCAATTATTTGAATATATATAGTTATATAATAATATTCAAAATTAATAATAATACTCGATCAAATAATTAGTTCAATTTATGTTGCATGTTTCATGTCAATGTATTACAAACATTACACACACTGTGTAATAAACATGCAGTACTAACTAGAGATTAACATTATAATGAATCTAATGCAGTCTGTGGAACTGACTATTTTATAATACAGGAGAGGGGGTTAAAAAGTTTCACATTTGATTGAACTTTAATATGATTTGGGAATTGAGTTATAGACACACTAATAAAAAGTTTTTTAAAAAGTTTAATATTTAGGTTTGCTTTAATGAATATTTCATTAATTTATGGAGAAATTCTCGTTGTTTTCCCCCTTAAAAGCAGAAGTGGTTTAACCCACCTCACAGAGTTTATAAATGGTTTGGAACGCTATTAACGGTAGTGTGTGCTGTGGGCGTCTCCAAGGAAACAGAGAGGGGTGCAGAGGCGACGAAATAAACCGTTAAACACGCGTGAAAAATACAAATATTTAAAGAAGTAATTAATTATACTTAAAAATATATATATATCCTAAAATATCTAGTCTGTTTAAGTAATAGGGTTATTTTTGTATCGCTAGCTAACAAAGCGTTTACTGTATGTTACCTGACAGTTTAGCGTTAACTGGTTTACCTCAGGTGGTCATTTCCTGATTAGCGTCTTTTAGCAGAAAAGAAAAATAAATATGCAGCAAAGGAAAACCAGAAATGAAAACCAGTAAAATTATATTAAAGTATAAAATTCAAACATATACATTTTGACATAACTTAATATTTTTGTTTAAAACAAACCCAGGTAAGTTATTGTTACCTTATATAATTCAGTATAAGGTAACTTAAAGGTAAAGTAAAATATAAATACACTATTTTTAACACTTTGTTAACAACACACATTTTTTCCCTACATTTTATTATTAAAAAGCTTCATTTAATTAAAGGTAACGTTAACCTTTTCTAACATCTAATGTTTGTATATAGCTTTGTTCAGGATGTAGTTTAATTTAGTTGTAGGTAGTTTATGTTTGTTTGCAGAAAATCTAAAAGAGTTTGTGTCTGGTTTTTGAAAATATTTTATAAAACACTAAAAAAAGAATTTTTGATATACTTGTCATTATACTTTTTATGTTCTAGCCACTTGCATATTAAACCTAGGTATTCAAAGTAGTATACATTCTATATACAGTATAGTCATCTAACAACCTACAAACATAGTCCATGAAATATTGCACAAACCTTGTTGAAATGTTCTATGAGCAACTGCCCAACAACAGCAGTCATAGAACTTACAAATATAGACTGTAAAACACATAAACCTTTGTAAAATCTTCCCAGGACATTATCCAAAACTTCCCCAAATGTCTCACTGGACAATTCTAGTAACCAAAAATCATTATATTCTGAGGAATTTAACTTTCTTTTACCTAAAATTGTTAGAATTTTGGAATGTTTCAGTTAATATTTTATTTTTGAGAAATTCTAAAGGTGCCAATAATTATGACATACAGTATGAATGCACTTCCATCAAAGGTTAGATTTGTCTTGTTTTTTTATACCAGCTTAAGCTGGTTAATCACAGGAGATTTTTCTCTCCTATTACCATCCTTACTAAGGGTACCAGTACAAAATCTTGGCCCAAATGTGGCTGTACATCTAGTACTTTGTACCTCTACCTCGCCGAGTGTGATGGGCACATTTGGCCTAATGGTGGCATTATACTGCAGGCCATCCAAAATACTACTACTACTACTAATAATAATTTTTCACTGATTTCTGAGTCGTTAGATTCTGGGTATGCAGGAGGTCAGAATCAAATCCCCCATTCTGGAGCTACCTCTGAGCCATGCTGCCACCATTTATGTATGTTACTTTATCTTAAATATAAACAGTTAATGGTTAGCTCAGGCTGTTGAAGCTTGCTAATCAGAGAGTCAGGGTTTCAAGCCTTACCACCACTGGGTTGATATTATTGGACTCTTGGGCAAGGCCCATAACCCGGGGTCATGTCAGGGGTAGCTCAGGGATTACAGAATTGGACCACGGTCCAGAAGGTCCCAGGTTTGAGCCCCACCACCACCAAGTTGTCCCTGTTTTCAGCAGGCAGTTGCTCTCTCCTCAGTCCGACTGTACAGACATGCATGGGTAATTTTACCCATGCTGCGACCGACATCTGATAACGCTGTCATCTTAAATCCGAATCGCATACGCAAACTCTGTTTTCTTTTATTTACAGCTAATTAGCTGCTAACTCCTGATCAAGGGGACAACTTGATTTATGTGACAATAGCTTTCCGGGACTGGGAGTGATACATATACAGTAGTTAACCTTCCCGATGATGTTACCGTCAATTATCACCACTAATGGAATGTCTTTCATCCAATCAGTCAGAACTAACTGTTGTTTCAAAGATTAACATATTTTAAGATTTTAATAATCACAATTATCATTCATAGGTAATTTATATGTGATCTCTGCCCTATATAATGTTTTGCTTTTTTTTAAATTAGGAATAATCACCATGATCCTACAGTGACCAGAGCAGCCAACATACAGAACAGCTGATGGATTGAGATCATTCAGCGCCATCCTGTTTGAGTCATCCTGTCAGGGTCAACAAAATGTTCACCACTGAAAGAAACACTCAGTGGTAACGACAGGAGGATTCTGATTAGTGTTGATGGAGGTGCAGGAGAAAAACATGCCCGTTTCAGGTCAGTGCTGATGCAGAGAAAAAAAAAATACCATTCAAAGAAAAACTCATGAGGCCTGGTAGTGTTCTGAGCAGGATAGGATAGACGAGGGAAATCAAAATACTGACAAGCTGTACAAGCTGGTGTCATGCCAAACCACCGCCTACCAGTTTAAAGGGTTATCTCCCAGTACAGTATGCTCTACAATATGCTATCATGATAACACGCACATCAGCACCGATGTTACTAAATACTGTGACTTTTTCAATAGTCTCTCTGAAAAAACTATATATATTTAGTGTCATTTTCAAATATATATACTGTATACACACACACACACACACACACACACACACACACACCATTAAACTATTTACATTAAATATGGTTTGTGTGTGTGTGTGTGTGTGTGTGTGTGTGTGCGCGCACGTGTGTTTTGACAAGAATATGGAGGACTGTAGGACCCAGAGGATACCAGCCATTAGGAGGAGGAAAGCTGAAGTAGGCACTCCTGACCCACCCCAAAGCAAGGGAGGAGAAGTTGAGCTGCATTCCTGCCATCAAGAGTCCTGCTGCTGCTTCTGCCTTCTACGGTTTAAGAAGAAAAGCTGCACTTCTGAGTGTGCGTGTGTTGCACACATGTCTGTTTATATGTGCGTGTGTGCTACAGTAGTTAAGCAGGTCAGAGTGCGAGCTCAGTGAGCCGTGTGTGTTTGATTTCCCCTGCCATGTTTGTTTTCAGAAAACATCAGGAAGGTGGAGTCGTGTGATCAAATAAAACAAGACCAGACGTCCAAGAGGAACGTCAAGTGAAAGCAGGTACTCTTTCCTTATCTCTGCTCACTACACTACTGTACCTTCATGCTGTCGGTCTCTCTGTCTCTCTCTCTGTCTCTGTTGGTATCTCTCTGTTTCTGCTGTCGTCTTCCTGGTTGCTCATGACTTCGTGTGTAAGTTAGTGTGAATGTGGTTTCCAGTTGTTTCGGTTTGTTTAAACAATGAACACGCATGCGCACCCAGAGCCCAAATACTGTACAGCAGCATGTAAATGTGCACTTGTGTGAACATGCAAATATGCTTCTGTTACGATTTTTTCCCCCTTCATTTTCAGGATCTCACTCTATCCTGGTGTCGGCTATTACTTGCCTTACCATGGTCTGCATTTCAGGCAGCAGTTCAATCTAATGCAAAATAATGCAATAATGAGGAATCCGATTCAAACTAATCCGAGCAATTTGTGTTAATCAAACCCCATAAGGCCGCTGCTGTATTACTTCGAATTATAATAAATTGATCAGCAGAAAATTGTCGTCGACCTGACTAGTCATGCTTTTTTTGTTATAGTTTCGCACTGGTGCTGTGAAGCTCATGTGGTAAAATCGCATAATGAAAGTATAATAATAGAAAGTGTAAGAGGGTTTAGCTATACAATTAGGTTTTGTGACCTAATAATATCTTTTCGGTAGATATTATACAAGCAGATGTTTGTTGTAAGAAAAAGCCTGTTTACAGTACACAATTTTATACCAAACTGTTTATTACACTCACTCATTGTGTATACGGCTTTATTCTGTATCCCAGAAGACATAGGGGGAACACACTGGAAGGTACCTAATCCACCGCAGGGCACACGCATTTATACATGCAGATACACACTCTGACATGCTCATTCAAACTGCAATTAGCTTCATCTGCATGTCTTTGGACTGTGGGAGGAAACTGGAGTATCCCCAGAGAAAACCCACCAAGCACAGGGAGAACATGCAAACTCCATGCACACAAACCCGAGGCGGGAATCGAGCCCGGACCCTTTACGTGCAAGGCGACAGTGCTAACCACTGAGCCACTGTTTATTACAGTTTATTACAATTTATTACAGATGCTGTAGTTAGTGTGTGTGTGCTTGGAGTATACATGTTCAAACTCCGATTCCAATTTAATGGCGTCATAACAAAAGTTTTTGTTTATTCGCAATAAAACGAGGGTCATTCAAGTCAAACCAGGACTTTTAATTGCGCAAAATAACAGACCACAGTTATGAAACAGTAAAAACTACCTCTGTTTCTCTTTATAATCCCCTGTGACTCTTATTCCAGTCTTTCACTAGTGCTTTGATACCATCAAGGTAGATAGTTTTCTCAGTACCCCAGAGCCATGATCGGTTAGCGGACTTCACGTCTGAAACTCTGGTCTCCCAGGAACTCCTTTAATGGCCCAAACATGTGGAAATGGTTTGGAAAGCGAGTTTAGGGCTGTACAGGGGGATGTGTTCCCGTAATGTGCAAGTGGTGTTGGTGGATGATGGTGTGTACAGTTCACACAGACAGATGCGTCTCTTCCACAAGTTGGCAACAAATCATCTGTAAATTTTCATGGATCACGCATTCTACTCGATGAACGTTCATGCATACAACTGCAGGATTGTAAATTTCGATAGGTTTGACTCATGAAAAATTTCATCACAAGCCTTGGTTTGACTTGAACGCCCCTCATTAATGAATTTCTATTTTATTTTCATTCATCGTATTATTTAGTGATTTTTCTTTTGTTTATCTTAAGTTAGATTTTTTTTTATTTTCTAAAAGAATCTAAACTCAACCAAGAGCACTAATGTATTTTTATTTATTTATTTTATTATCTCACTACATGTACATCAGGATGTCTTCTCCAAAGCAGCAGCAGGACACTGTCTCCAGTGTGGCAGCAGCAGTGTCCCCTGAGTCCTGGTCCAAAGTTAGCTGTCCATGTTGTGTGACATCTGAGATAGAACCTCTGGTTCTGATTCAACTAGCTGAGACTGTGGACTCCAGCACCAAGCAGTGGATCATGGCCATGATCTCGGCACCTCAAAAGGCAGGAGGTGAGAGAAGCCTGCACGTTCATTCCTACAAAAGGACAGTCAAATATCTAGTGTCTGCGTTCATGGAAAATGTCCCTAGTAACAGTAATGTCAGGATTTTGAATCAGTGATCTGACAGATGCTTGAACTGTGAGAATTCAAGACTGATAGTGAAAATGATAATGAAAAACATGGGCTTGTGCTGTCTTTATCAGTATCCGTATCATTATACATGACCCTATAGTAAAACCATCACATCTCTTTTCCGATTAACCCAATACGTCAAGTACAGTGTCTGTAAGATTCATACCGCAAGGGGACATATTTTTCACCAGCAAATTCTGTCTAAAGTTCATTGTCAGACATGGACAGGTTTGTGTTACAGCATGCTGTAGTCGCTGACAAAGGTGCAGTATAGTGTTGCAGAGGAGGAAGTGGCTTTAGCTACTGAGCTCATCCCCAGAGCAGTGCATGTGAGGTTAGGGATGCTAACGTGACACGCGTTAGAAATGTGGCCAGTTCTAAACATTGACCCAAAGAGGACCGCTGTGAAGGCAACTCAAACTTTCCTTCTTCCTACAGTAGCTGAACTGAAAAGTAGCAAATGAAAATGTAAAGAGCCAAATTATTATTATAATTATATAATTATAATTATTATATTATTTTTCTTTTTTCTGAAATCACGTTTTCTCTGTCTAGTCTTACGTTTGTTTTTATTCGTTTATTCATTCTTCTCTGTATATATTTCTGAGAACCCCTTTTTTAAAATCTGTTTCTTCCGTAATTCTGAGCTCCCCCTCTTTTTTACTTTCCTTAATGTTTCTTCTTTAATTCTGAGTTCCTCTCGTTTAATTTTTATGAAAGAAAATGTTAAATCTGATTTGACGCAATCTTTAATGTTTAATCTTTTCTTTCTTTCTTTCTTTCTTTTTATCTTTCTTTCTCTCAATTGAAGATCAGAGTAGGGTGGTGTTGCTCTGTTACGCAGCCCAGATCTGTGTCGGCACACTGGGTCAGAGACACACTGGGTCAGAGACACTCTGAAGGGCCTATGAAGGAGCATCACATTTAGGCTAACATACTGTAGCCACCAGTGCCAAGTCTGTGGTAAACCCTGTGACAGGGATTTGCCTGAGGAGGCACTCGCGGCGTTGGTGTTATAGGTTGCAAAGTTTTATTACAATCATTGAATCAGACAAATTAGTTTGCCATAATCCATTACTGTTACACTTACAGTAACCTACAGTACTTGTGAATATTAACACAAGTTAATATCTACCGACAGTTTTTATGATTTATAAAAATATATCAGAAATAAACAGTAACAATGGGAAAACATGCTTTGTACGTACTAACAAACAGAAACTCACACACAAAACTTAAACCTTCTTTCGGCTGCTCCCGTCAAGGGGACTTGGCACATGATTTACGCCGGATGTTCTTCCTGGTGCAACTCTCCCATTTTATACAGGCTCGGGACCGGCACTGCATGCACTGGCTGGGTAGCATGGGGTGTGAACCCCGCATCCTCAGGTCCCTAAATCATTGAATTTCAATATTGCCCTGCGTGAATAAGTACAGCATGGCTGTCTGAATGGAAATGAAATTCATGTATTGTACGTTTTCCCCATCACCCGTGTTTGCCTACAAGTAATTAACAGATTGGCCATTTGATCAAAAACAAAATGGTGCTGTCTGACTTTTGCACACTACCGCATCTGCTACAAATGTAGATATAGATTTAGAAAAAAAAAAATGTATCAAAAGACTCATGTGTTGTACATTTTACCCTGCGATTACAGTTAGTATATGATCCGTTCAGTGAATGTTAAGCGCCAAATCATATACTGTAGGTACTGTACATGCTAACTGTGTCGCTCTGTCCATCCTGCGCTGTGTGTTTTAGGGGCACACCTAATGGTACACCCCGGTGAAGATACCAGTTGGGGTCGGATAGCGGTCGCGGCGCCTCGCTGTACTTTACTAAAGGCTACAGAAGAGCTGGGACTCTGCAAAGCCGACAAAGAGGGCAATATGATCGTGTTTTCCTTCCATGACCGTAACAACTTTAATAACATCGGTAAGTAATGACCTGGGTTTATTTATAGTCAAGAGAACAACAGTGAACTTAAATAGACTGAAATGGATAAGAAATGGAGTTACTGCTCAATGCAGTATGGAGCTGCCATGATTCATGAGCTTTATTCAAAATACAGGAGAGAAGACCGTGAGGTGTAGACTAATAGATAGACCACTTGTTCCCATGGATACAGTATATAATTGTTGAAAGATATTTTTATATGAATCCGGTTTCTACCCTGATTTATACACAGAGATCCTGGTTACAGATTCAGATTTAAACAATGCTGCGATCCTATAAATAATGCACTGTACATATTTTCTGCATCATTTTGTACGTACTGTATAGATACAATGCTTTTTGCATAGCAGGTGTGTTGTGTATGTAGATGACATGCAGAAGTTCCTGACTCTGGCCGAGAGACAGTACATCGTCCAACATGAGCTGGAGTCCATGAGAGCCGTGAAAGAGCAGCGCATCCCTGGAATACCTGGAGACAAGGGCGTCATTAAAGCCAGACAGAACATACGTGAGTTACAGCGAATTTGTGAGTGGAGAAAGAGAATAGAAATATATGGGGAAATTGATACTGAAGTTCACCTGAAGAAGAAATAGCCAGAATATTTAAGGGAAAGTGAGTTATGCCTCAGTGATTTCATGCAGATCCCTTGCAAGGAAAACATGATTATGTGGATCCTGGCTCAATGCTGTCTGAGGGCTGCAGGTTAAAACAACACACAGCAATTACTGGTAAAGGTCTAATCATATTCTGCCTTTCGAGCACTGAAACACTAGACTGTGTGTGCCTTGAGGTATTCTCCTGTCTCTGTCTGTTTCCCTGAATTGCATTACAGTACGTTTACATACAGTATGTGCCTACTGAAAACCGAAGCAGAAAGACACAACGTTGCAACATCTTTAGGCATTTCTTTTTGAATATGTTCAATTTAAAATGTGTATAGTTTGTTTATATATAGTGAAGGCAGACCGGGAAAGTGTATGTGTGACCTTAAGAGTCTCTCTCTCTCTCTCTTTCTCTGAATTGCTTAGTCATGCTGCACTCAATCCCCCCTCCTCAGTGAAGATAACATTGTGTTTCTGTTGCTGCTTCTCTCTCCCTCTCTGTCTCTCTCTGTCTCTCTCTGTGTCTCCCTCTCTGTCTCTTTCTGTGTCTCCCTCTCTGTCTCTCTCTCTGTCTCTCTCTCTCTCTCTCTGTCTCTCTCTGTCTCTCTCTCTCTTTCTCTCTGTAGCTCTCTCTCTCTCTCTCTCTCTCTGTCTCTCTCTCTCTCTTTCTGTCTCTGCTGTAGTTCAGAAGCTGCAGAAGGCTGGGGTGATTCAGGACGTTTTCCCCCTTTGTGACGAGAAGACGCTAAATGCTCTTGGCAAAGAGTGGTATTTGCAGAAAAGTTTATGGGGACAGCCTTTAGGTACACACTCAGTTGTTTACTGACATTTCAAGACAGGATTACACATACAGTACATACTGTATAAATAGTACTGAATTACTAAATAGTAATTAGTATGAGCAAATAGTAATTCAGTTTTTCGTTCACCTAATCTTAAATCTAACACAAACATTAACCTTATATATTTTAATGTGCAATAATTCACTCATTTGATCACTTTAGTTGTTTTCTTTCCTTGGTGCAGGCCAGTAATTTGACTCTTCTAAAATGGTGACTTTTTTCAGGCACTGTAATACCCACTTCAGTTTTACATACAAAATAACTTAAATATAAACAAAAAGTATGTATTCAAAAATAGGAGTAACATTTATTTTAAAAAAAAAATCGATCATAGTGCAGAAGCAGTGGTTACACAGAGAACATAAGCAATGAACTGCACCATGATGATCTGCGTTCCTAGTAGGGATGGGAAGCACCAGGTAGCGCCGGATATGATATTATCACAATGCCCAATGTATGGGCCAATTCGATTTGTATTCTGAATCACGATTTTATAAATAATTCTGATGAAATTTTTAAAATACATATTCGTTACGTGGTGCGGGTTGAAGAGTCTTATAATAGCCCTTATGTGGGGGTTATGACGAGATCTTCGAGATAGAGTGAGATTATTTATTAGGAACTGAAAAGGACGAAAGATCGACTTTGTGACTGGATAGAGCACCGAAAACTAAAAATATTTTTTTTATTAACAGAGCCTGAGAGTGCACACATGACACATGGCGTCTCTCTCTCTCTCTCTCAAACATAGACTTGACTGGGTCTTTGCCTTGACGAGCACTTTGTTTGTCTTCGTCATTAAGGCCCTGATGCCATACCAGGTGCTACCTAATGTTCGCACGAAATGCGCAGGTATCTGGCCTGCCTTCAACAAGCATACAGACAGGCGCAGCGCTGTCTCCGGCAGTGGCGCCTAGTACTCACAAATTTATAAAATTATTTGCTTCTACCTCGCAGGATGTTGTGCAGCCTGCCAATGTGTATATAGTTCAGATTCCACCACCTGTAGGGTTATAAAGGCAGTGCAACTTATTACTGCCTCAAATGTAGACGTGTATATAAATAAGAAATTTATTTTGAAAAATAGATTTGTGGCAATATGGTCCATGTGTTGTCATACAAAAGAATCACAAATTAATTGCCTACATGCAAAGCCTCTTTATTGAAACTGAAGTGCAAATCAGAAGAGAAAAAAAAAACTAAACTCTTTATGAACAATATACAATATGCATATGATCCCAACTCACCATATTCATTAGGAAGCAGGAATTTATTCAGGTGGAAGCATCATTGTATGGAGATGTGTCTCTGCAAATGGTACTGGATCATTAAATATTGGATCACTGGATCAGTGTACATAGACATATTTGATTAAATATTTGACTCCATACAGTTGAAGTCAGAAAAGGGTCTTTTTTTTAACTACTGCACAGATTTGACCACAGAGTTAGCAAAAGAGATTTAGTTAGTTAGAAGATTTAGTTTATGAATGACTTTTTAAAAAAATGTCTAAAGAGTTTTTCAATTACAATTTAAATATATCACCATTCCAAAATGTCAAATGTTTACATACATTCAGTTGACTTGAATTGTACGAAATTATATCATGACTTCTTTTTATTTCATGGCTTCTGATTGGCCAGCTAACACGATTTGAGTCAATTGGGAATGCAACTGTACATGTACTGTAAAGGCCTACCTTCGAACTCAAAAAAGTGCATCTTTGTTTGACATTAAAATCAAAAGAAATCAGCCAAGACCTCAGAAAAAGTCTGGTCCTTGGGAACTGTTTACAAACGCCTAAAGGTACCACATTCATCCGTACCAACAACACTAGATGAGTATAAACACCACGGGACCACACAGCCTCAGGAAGGAGATGCCTAGTTTGGTAGAAAAGTGCAAATCAGTCTAAAAACAACAATAAAGGGTGACACTGGTGGAAATGTGTACAAAAATAATTATATCCACGGTAAAACGAGACTACAAGTGCAAACCATAGTCTAGTTTTACTGTGGATATAGATGCTTTTGTACCTGTAGCTGCACGTGGGAACAAAGATGTTACTTTTTTAAAAAATGTCCTCCTGTCTGATGAAAAAAAAGAACCCAATCATGAAGTGCTCTAGGAGTCTGGTGCACTTCACAAGTTAGGTGGCATCAGGAGGATGGAAGGTTATGTTGATATATTGAAGTAAAATCTAAAGACATCAGCCTGGAAGTTAATGCTTGGCCAAATAGGTGTCTTGCAAATGGACAATGACCCCAAACATAATCCCAGAGTTGAGACAAAATGGCCTAAGGACAACAAAGTCAACAAAGTACTGAAGTTACCTGTCCTTAAGTCAGTATAGCATGTGTAGACAGAACCTGACTCTGGTTACACCAGCTCTGTCTGGAGGAGTGGGATAAAATCCTAAAATCAAACTTATTGTTCAAGGCTTGTGATGAAAGGAATAAAAGCTGAAATAAAAATCGTTCTTTGCCATCATTCTGACGTTTCACATTCTTTAAAGACTGACCTAAGACAGGGAATGATTAGTAATTTAAATGTCAGGAATTGTTGAAAATCTGAGGTTAAATGTAATTGGCTAAGGTGTACCAGTAAATCAACCGTCTTCAGCTGTAGGGGCAGGAACCTAAAGTCTACAGATGAGGTAAAAGGTTTAAAAAGACAAGAACCCCTCAAGAATCCAGTCCGATTAACATGTCCTTGCACGACCTAGCTTGTCTCCTGATTTGCAGCTCATTTAAGGTTTTTTTTTACAATAGCAAAAAGGACAAAGGTCCTTCAGAGGGACCACCGTAACCTTAAAAAATGAAAGCTACATTATGTGGGTGAGAGAAATTTAATTATTTCTTACTGATAGTTATTTAAAAACTGTAATTCCTAAGAGCTTTGCAACAAATTACAAATTCCCTCCTTATTCAGACTCTTTTGATTTAAGAGGGATGGGACTCACCATAATAGTGTACCTATGGGTTGATTCTATAATAACTACAATTTTATAAATATCCTCATTTGAATTACAAGTCTAATTTTAAAACCTTACAAAATACAATTTTTACATCCTCAACTAAAAGTGCATAATTTTTTTAAAGTTGTTTTTATACCCATAACTTTCAGCATTTAAACAATACAAAGTAACTCTTGCTCAGTTGTGTCGTCTAAATACTTATTAATCTGATCATTCTTTTAAACGTTTATGTTTATAAATACATACTTTCTTGATCATATTTATGGATATAATGTCAAGTAGCATGAAAATTTATATAAGCATAATATATGTGCAGTGGACGAATATTAAATAACAAACATAAATTACGAAATCTTTACTTCACCTTACTGTTTTTGTATCTTGCTAATCACGATAAGATGATAAGCATGATACTGTAAGATGTTACCTTTCTGGTCTAGACAATCGCTGTACTATGCAGAACATAAAAAAGACACAGAGATCTACTGTATAGATATATGCTTACACAGCTGACACACACCCATACATGCACATACGCACAGAATGTCGAACAAAACTATGCAAATCCTTAACCACAGCACAAGGCGAGAAACACATGCACTCTGTCTGAAAAAGGGAAGCAGCTCTCAAAAAATGCTTTTCCCTCCTTATTCAGACTCTTTTGATTTAAGAGGGATGGGACTCACCATAATAGTGTACCTATGGGTTGATTCTATAATAACTACAATTTTATAAATATCCTCATTTGAATTACAATTCTAATTTTAAAACCTTACAAAATACAATTTTTAAATCCTAAACTAAAAGTGTATAAAAAAAATTTTAAAGTTGTTTTTATACCCATAACTTTCAGCATTTAAACAATACAAAATAACTTTAAAAAAAAGATAAATTGTGACTTTAACAACAAAATTTTTTTTTAAGAAAGTGTCCGTATCTCTGGCATGTCAATTTCTTTAATTGTTATTTTTAACCACCTCAAACATGTATAAGTTACAAATTACTTGAGTAATTCCAGTGTTCCACACCTAAGATGAAACTTTGTAGCGTCTGATTTTATGGAAGATTTTCCTTTTGTTTACACCTCAGCTTACGTACATCGTACGTATTCCCATAGCTTGTTATTTTTATATGTTGTTAATACATTTGTCATGTGGCAATTTTATAATGTCTCTTAAAGATTCCTAACATATTTACTTCAAATATTTAAATATTGCAAAGTGTTTTTTTTTACTGTAGTGGATAATGATGTTTTTGTAATAAATTGTCTTTATTAACAATCACCTCATCTCTAAACCACAGACGCCATTCACGCGTACTTCGGTGGCTCGATTGCTTACTACTTCAGCTTCTTAGACTTCTACACATGGGCACTGGTACCTCCAGCAATTCTGGCCGTCCTAATAACGTTCTTCCTTCCCGGCGCCCCACCACTTAACGAATCTAAAGCAGACAATTCAACCTCTGGTTCGGGTTCCTCGGCTACCAATGATGATGATCATCTGTCTGTGAGCAGCCACATGGTGCAGGCTGTGTTCAGCATGATCTGGTCTACCGTGTTCATCGAGCTCTGGAAGAGACGAAGCGCCGTGTTGTCATACCGCTGGGGGACACTGAAGCTAACCGAGCATTTCCAGGACCCGCGGCCTGGTTTTCAGGGCGAGCTGGGAGTCAACCCCGTGACCGGCAGAAAAGAACCACTCTTCCCCGATTGGCAGAGGCAGATGCGGATTGGCCTGGTTTCCGTTCCCGTGGTGGGGCTTTTCCTCGGATTTGTCGTCCTCGGCATGTTGGGATTTTATCTCTGTGAGAGCACCATGGCTTCATTTCACAAGGCTTATGGATCCATTATAACAGCCACGTTGTCCTACCTGCCCTCTGTCCTACACATCGTCTACACCAACATGCTGGGGAACGCCTACCGCACTGTTGCACTGAAGCTCACCGAGTGGGGTAAACAGTGAGAGTATATTCTTTACATTATTTCAGAAACAACGTCAAAAATAGATTGAGTGTCCATGAATTAATTGTGATTTTAACATTTTAGTGGTCATGTCATCAGAGTTCATTCAGCGTTCTGAGTGCTAAGTACACAACTTTCAAAATCTCAAAATCATGTTCAATTTTTTTTTATTTTTACAAAAATGTAAATATAAAAATGTCAGTCTTCATATGGATAAAAGCGAAATAAGGCTACGTTCACATTACTAGTCTGAAGCGACTCAATTACAGTTTTTTACCTGTATCTTTCCCAAATCATATGATATTTTTATGATGATCAGATTGGATCAACATCTATGCAACTTTTTACCTCTGCACATATACACATTTACTAATGACATCAGTGAGCACCGGCAGCGTAGGGATTTCATAGCAGTTATAAAAGCTGCTAAACAGCTAAAGCAAGATGTCTGGCTTTCCCCTTTCTCCTGGACCTCAACAAATACATTTTATATTTAGGCATTTGGCAGATGATCTTATCTTACATGACATTATACATCTATGCAGTTGAGAGTTAAGGGTCTTGTTCAAGGGCCCGACAGGTACAACTTGGTGGTCGTGGGATTTGAACCAGAGACCTAAAGGATCTGAAGTTATTTTGAAATTGTTCTTTAAAGCCTAAGATGCATTTATTGCTGGAAAGTGAATACAATGGCTTTTAAAGGTATCTGAGATTGTTCGCACTGGGATATCAGTTTGTAGAGCAAGGAAATGATCACATTCACATCAGGTTTAATTCAAGAACTATATGTGGGTGTGAACCATAAAAATATGTTAAAACAGTATGCTTATGATATAATCAGGACAAATCTATCATTCTCTTTCTCTCTCTCTCTCTCTCTCTCTCTCTCTCTCTCTCTCTCTCATTTCTCAGAGAACCACAGAGAAGAATCATCTTTTCAGAATCATCACACAGCTAAAGTTTTGGTGGTAAGTCACACTGATTTCTCTCTCTCTCCTGCTTTCTCTATGTCTCTATATCGCTCTCTTTTTTTTACACCCACTCTCTGTCTCTCTTAGTACTGACTCATTTATACGCTTCCCAGCCCCACCAAAAAAAACAGTTGCACACTCTAATATTTCATTGGACCTTTTGCTTTGATTACAGTCGTGCATCTTTTTGATAAGCTTAAGGAATGTCGCGGCATTTATTTCTGTCTAGAGTCGCATTAATTTCTCTCTACGATCTTGTATGGATGATGGGAGAGACGGAACACAGTGTAAAGTCTTCTCTAGCACATCCTTTTCAAAGGTAAAGTTCAGGGCCTCCGAGTGGCGCAGTGGTAAAGTGCTCGCCCTATCATCCGTTCGTTTCCCAGGTGATGCTTTAACTTCTCGCAGCTAGTGGCCTAGAGAGAGTTGATTAGCCGAGCTCTCTCAGAGGGGAGGGATGAGAGGTACTTAGTGCTCCTACATTAATCATGGCTCTACAGCCAATCAGGGCCGTCTCTGAGCGGAAGAAGCGGATAGTGCTGTCCTCCGAGTGTGTTACGCCACTCCTAACAGTTCATGAGCGAGCAGTTTGAAAAGATGCGGTCGGTTGCCGTCACGTGGTTCAGAGGAAACATGTGATAGTCTTCGGCCCTCCCGACTGAGTGGTAGTAGTAGCTTAATGTGGGAGCCCCCTAGTGACAGGGAGGAATTGTACACGACTAAATTAGGGAGAAAATCGAGGGAAAATCCTCCCAAAAAATAAAGTTCAGGTTCATTTGTTTTATTTTTACTTTATATTTACTTTGTATTAATTATTTTATATAAATATGTTTGGGCTGGAGAGGAAATGGTCAGAGTTTCCATTATTTCTTATGGAGGAAATTTGCTTTGCTATACAAGTGCTTTGATATACAAGCACGCTGCCAGAACGAAAGGTTCCACTGTTATTTTCATTTAAGATGTCAAAAGAGTTTTGTGACTCCCAGTGTTTTCTTTTCTATGAAATGTGTCCAAATGGCTCTTTGTGTGTTTAAAGTTGCAGACAACTTAAATGCTTAATTCTAATAATTCTATAATTATAATTAACATTACAAGAACATAAAAACACTAGATATCCAGTGTAGTCATGTGATTGTCGGCGACCTCTAGAATCTACAACTAAAAATAAACTGTCAGGGGCATTTGACATTACCTATAGAACGGATTAACCACAGTACAGTACCACATGTATCTCCCCCTTTCTCTCCCATAAGTACACACTTCTATTAGGGAGTTTATTTCCACAGCGGAAATTCTCTTTTAAAAGTTCCATGTATATTTTCAATGCTGATAAATGGACATTACCGCAACATTCAGAGCTACGTGAAGTCATTTCTCACTCGTCCTTTCCTTCCAGTTCACCTTTTTCAACAACTTCGCAGTGCTGTTCCACATCGCCATCTTCAAGCAGGATCTGCACCTCTTACGCAAGGTGAGCCGAGACCTCAGGCTCTTTAGTGCATGCATTATTAATGTTGATTTTTAATTATCCATTCACACACGTGTATTTCTATTCCTTCTCCCATGTGTGCAGAGGCTGTCATCACTGCTGATCTTGTCTCAGCTGGTTAACCAGTTCACAGAGGTGGTGGTGCCATATATCGTTGACCGTTTCTACAGCTCCTCACAGAATGAGCTGAAGGAGGACGACCCAGCCGCTGATCACATGCAGGCCGAAGGCAGTCTGCCCCCATTTCCTGTAAATCTTCTCCTTTTAACCACAAAACTGTCTGTTAGGAACTTACATACTGTAGGCATTAAAGGTTCCATATGTTACTCTTTCTTGACACTTTACACACAGCTCCCCCCAAAGTATGTCTTCGAATGCTCCAGCTGGAATACGCCTCAGATAATGATTTTTTTTTTCATTCCTCATACTCCCTCCATTTTACGGCTCTTCTGAACGTTGTTTCAATGTCTATATAAATGACCTACTGCTAAGCCACGCCCACCATTCCGAGAACAGAAGGGCTGAGCAACAAGCTAGGGAAGGGAATGTTATTTTATGAGGTCACATTAGGGTGAAAATTCTAATTGTTTTGTTTATATTCCAGCCAATACAAAAAAAAGGACAGTGCTTTAGACTCTTTTTATTTTTGTTTATCCGGTACATGCACACTGGAGACATACTGTAGTAGCTCCCCTTTAAGGAGCATGTACTGTTCAAACTAAAACTAAAAATCTGAAAAATTATTAATAAAAAAAATTTATATCCGGAGATCGCGAGTTCGATTCTCTGGTGATGCTGTAACATCTCACAACTGGAAGTCTAGAGAGAGCTGATTGGCCGAGCTCTCTCAGAGGGGAGGGATGAGAGGTACTTAGTCCACATTACCTCTACACCACATTAGACCACATTAATCACGGCTCTACAGCCAATCAGGGGCACCTGTGAGCTCACGCAAGCGAAGGAGCGGATAGCGCTGTCCTCTGAGTGCGTTACTCCGCCCCCAACGGTGCGTGAGCGAGCAGTTCGAAAAGATGAGGTCGGTTCGGAGAAAACACGTGCTAGTCTTCGGCCCTCCCGACTGAGTGGTAGTAGTAGCCTTAATGCGGGAGCCCCCTAGTGACGGGGAGGAATTGGACACGAATTGAAAATCGGGGAAAAATAAAAAAAAGTATAATAATAAGAAAAAAAATTATTATTTTATTTTGTTTTGTCTTCAAAGAAATACATTTGCATACTTCAACCAATTTAATTGTTCATTTAATGACCATTTTTATGTAAAGATTTTTGTGTCTTTGCACATTGTACCAAAATTTGTCCCCTCAATAAATAAGTCGTCTCTGTTGCAGGCCGTCGTCCAACATGTTCCATCTTATGAAATTTCCTTTGAGATCAATAAATTATCTACTGTATCTACCTTCCTACCTCTAAAACATGTTATGCTAGTGCATCTTAAAAATCTGTTGTCATGCCGTGTTATAGTGCAGCTGAAAGCATTTAAAGTGCAGCACTGTGGTGCAGTGCGTAATAGTGCTGCTTCACAGCTCCCTGATTCAGTTCTCAGCTCGTCACATCTTCTCCGTAAGGTTCACTGGGACTCCCTGTCGGGCCACCAGCCTTTTTCCCCATCGTCCAGAAAAAAAATGTAGAGATACATACTAGACCATTTTGCCCTGCAATGCACGAGGTTGAATTTTGTGGGGCGAATTCTCTCACCTAATCAGTATAGGCTTCTGATACAATGTGACCCTGATCAGGATAAAATACTTACTGAATGTGAATGAATAAAATCAATAGACGATGATGTACATGATCTTACAGATCTCTCTCTCTCTCTCACTCTCTCTCTCATGATTGTTTGGCGGCATCCTGTGCCCTTTAGCAGAGAGACAGACTGTCCTTCCCACAGAGAGAGCAAGGCAGTCATAATCAGACTCTTGTAATAGAGCAGATTAATGTTTCACTGCTTCTGATCATTAGAAATTGGAAATTTCTTTTAGAATTTCTTGAGCACATGGACATAATGTGGAAAAAAGACAGAACATTACCAGATTCTTCACTGTTTTATGGAAAAGATCCGTTCAGGACCTTATGTGTGTGTGTGTGTTTTTGCAGGGTCTGTTTCTGGAGTACATCGAGCTGCTGGTGCAGTTTGGGTATCTGAGTCTATTTTCCTGTGTGTATCCGCTCACTGCCGTGCTCCTGCTAATTAACAACATCACAGAGATCCGCGGCGACGCCTACAAGATCTGCCGCCTCTTCCGAAAGCCCTTCTCTCCACCTGAGGCCAGCATAGGCGTTTGGCAGGTGACACACACACACACACACACACACACAAACCCAGGCTCTAGGGCCACACTGATAATGACGTTAGTTGGTGACTTACAGTACAAGAGAGTTGTGGCTTCAAAACTCCCGTGTTGACTAAACTTGGGCCAAACCACATTCTGAAACAGGTGAATAAAAAAGTCTGGGAAATTCAGGAAGCAACGAGGAGAATCATAAATAAACCTGAAACTTTTGTGGATTGGACAATTTACAAGACGTCTGTTTGAACTGGTCTCTGACAGCATCTTCTTTTGTTTGTGTATTTTTGGTGTTTTTGTTTCAGCTTATCTGTTTCTGTGTGTGTGTGTGTGTGTGTGTGTGTGTGTGTGTGTGTGTGTGTGTCCACAGGTAGCATTCGAGACTCTGGCATTTTTCTCGGTCATTTCGAACTGTTGGCTGCTGTTTTTAGCTCCACGAATCAGAGCGTTTACTCTGGACGCCGGACTGAACCTGAGAACTGTGCTGATATTTTTCATCCTGGTGGAGGTTAGATACATTTTCTCTCTTTCTCTCTCTCTCTCTCTCTCTCTCTCTCTCTCTCTCTCTCTCACACACACACACACACACACACACACACACACACACACACACACACACATACACACATTTGGCCTGTCAAATGTTATTATATATTGCATTTTAATTTTACGGACACACACATAAACACAACGGAAACACAGGGAAAAAAGAAATCTCTCTAACCTGGCGTGAGCACATACTAAGGGAATCACTGCTGTAAAGTAAAAAAAAAACAAAAAATAAAACAAATGAACCAGCAACTTACCTTTGAAAAGAATCGCGACAGAGCAGAGTTTCTGTGTGTTTGTGAAGCCGGGGAGGGCGTGAAAAGGCGAAAGAGCGTCTGTGCGTGTGTCAGGGTGTGTGTGTGTGTCGGTGTCAAATTACGTGCGCACACGCATAAGAGAGAAAGAGGGAGATGTTGATTATACAAGTAAGAGACGAGCAGAGTTTCTGTGTGTTTGTGAAGCCGGGGAGGGCGTGAAAAGGCGAAAGAGCGTCTGTGCGTGTGTCAGGGTGTGTGTGTGTGTCGGTGTCAAATTACGTGCGCACACGCATAAGAGAGAAAGAGGGAGATGTTGATTATACAAGTAAGAGACGAGCAGAGTTTCTGTGTGTTTGTGAAGGGGTGGGGGGAGGGGGGCGATGGGTGAAAGAGTGACGCTCGGTGTCAAGATAAGAGTCGCATGCATGATACATGATACTGGGCGCTCGTAAACTAATACTTGCTCGGTTTCCGGTTAAAAATTTATGAAAAATCTTTGCTCGGTTTGCGGAACACTCGTAAACCACGTTACTCGCAATCCGAGGTTCCACTGTACTTAACAGAAGGAACAGTGCAAATATTCTGCATTAATAGTGTATAAACCATGGATGATTATCTGTAATCAGGCAAAACATTTTAGCATTAACTTTATCCTTCCCTTTATTAAGTTATTTAACCATACCAATTAACTCTTATTTATTGATTTACAAATATCTGCTATGCCGACTGATATTGAAGTGAAACCCATCATCAACTCATCTTCTCGGCCTACAAAGTTAGATGCCATTCTTAATGAGCTATTCATGTTAAATTAATCACGGGTATTTTTTTGGAGGCGGCACGGTGGTGTAGTTGTCAACACTGTCACCTTGCACCTCCTGGGTGCAGATTAGGCTAATTACTCTCACTCACTCATCATCTATATCGCTTAATCCTGTATCCAGGGTCATGGGGGGAGCCTATCCCAGGAGACTTAGGGCACATGGCAGGGTACACCCTGGACAGGGTGCCAATCCATTGCAGACACACATACACTCACTGATTCACACACTACGGGCAATTTGGGAACGCCAATTAACCTAACCTACAAGCACGGGGAGAACATGCAAACTCCATGCACACAGAGACGGGAATCAGTGCTAACCACTACACCATTGTGCCGCCTAGGCTAATTAGTGTTCCCAAATTGCCCATAATGTGTGAATGTGTGTGTGCCCTGCGAAGGTTTGGCACCAGGGTGTACCCCGGTATGAAGCGATATAGACGGGTGAGGACTCTGGTCTCACCTTAGGCTACAAAAGTGTATACACAGAGTAATGTGAAGGTTTTAGCTTCAGTTATACAGGATAATGAAAGCACCCATGATTGCTACCCGACGGATTTGGGTTTAATATCTCTATTTTCTGCATGAGCGTTTTGACCTTAAGGTCGTAACAATAAAAAGGGCCATGTTTCCCCTTTAGTTGTAAATTTGGTTAATCCCGGTGGAAATTGTTATATTTCTTCAATTACCCTTGGTTTTAGATTTTGAAAGAAACAATTATATTATTTAAAAAATAACTTTTTTTTTCTTTTTGTTTTTTCTTTTCTAACAGCAGAAAAAATAATCAAAAGTCATAATATACAAGTTAAAATGAAGTTTTGAGTTCACATGTGTCTAAAACGACTTCAGGTTGAATATAAATGCTGAGAGCTGAATAAGTATTATTGAGTAATTTCTTGTTTTCAAGGTCACACAAGTGGTGATGGCTTACTGAATATGAAAATGAACCGGTCACACATGAAATACGATCCTTCCTCCGAACACTAATCAGTAAATGGGAGGAGCGAGCACTTCCAAGCGATTAAGTTAAAAACTGTTAATTCTAGATAGATTTTTGATATAAAAAGTGAAACCCATATTTTCATATATTATAAACCCATATATTCATATATTGATTGAAGACAAAACCTCTTGTCCCTCTGAGAGAGACCATGGAGATAAAAACCATCCCAGCTGAGACTCACACACGCACCTGGCCATGTAGTCAACAATACACTGCCAGACACACTCCATATACATTACGTGTAAAGTACCCGAGAAACAGGCGACGCTCATTAACAGTGTCGTGTTTTTGTTTCTGCAGCACGTGTTGATTGTGGCGAAACTGATTCTGGCCTTTATTATCCCCGATGAGCCAGACTGGGTCCAAATCAAGAAGCAGCAGATTGAATATCGCACCATGAAGGCACTGAAAGAGCAGGTAACGTGTGCCATGATGGCTTGAATGTGGATACTTACCCTTGAACTTTTCCACATTTTCCACAGTCTAGAGCCGTGAAATCGCTCCACAGTCAATATTTAACATGTTGGATTCGGCTGGACACGGAGTCAAAAGGACGTCTGCTGTACTCTGGTGTCACAGTTCACTTCCGTAGTTTTAGCCATTTTTGATGGACGTTGGAGATGGACACTCTGGTGTCAGAAAGTCCTGTTACACGTTTGTTTCATATACAGTGAAACCTCGGGTTCACCAACATAATTCGTTCATAAAAAGTTCTGGTCGTATCCCAATTTGGTTTGATTATTTTTTTTCCCATAGGAATACGTGTACATAAATAAAATGAATCAGTCCTTCAGACCTATGAACTATATTTAACTTTTGATGTATTTTGTTTGAAAGTATGAAAAAGCCTTAATAATACAAAAATAATGACGCAAGTATAAAATGTACAGGAGAGAGCGAACACTTAATTTTTCACACATATTGTTCACGTACCATTCTTCTTGAGACTTATTGAGAGGTGAAGGAATGGAGCAGAGGAAGACGGGGGGGAAGGGGGTTAGTGTTTGGAAGGAGAGTCACCTCCCATAATAACACTGGGTCATTCTGCTTTAGGGGTTTTGTTGCTTCTGCGCTGCACAAAATAGACACCACAATGTCGTTCCTGAGGTGTACAGTTTTGTTCGGATGATACTTCCTGGCAAAGTCTTGGACGTCCCTCCACTTTGCACACAATTCTTTTATCATTGCTTATCATTGCTCAGTCCTGTTTCTCTTTGTCTTCCATTAAACAGAAAGTGAATCGCTCCGCACCCGCTGAACTGCCTCGATCATCACCCTGAGACGGCGGGAAACGGACACCGAGGTGTTGCATCGGACCGCTAGTTCACTGCACCGTTAGCTTTAAAGATTAAGAACTTTGCCAAGTTTGTTGTTGAAACGTGAGGTATGGAGTGCCAGCTAGTACCACTTGATTTTGTTTTTTTTTAAAAGAGAAAACGGACTGCTGTAGTATACAAAAAAAGGTTTTAAAAGGCATGTAGTACAGTGTACTGTATATAAAATATAGAGCAGGATAGACACAGTAGGTTAAGGAATGTGCTAAAAATTATTTGCTAGCTCATAAACACATAACCTTGTGCTTAGAGCATGCATAATACACATAAGCTCAGGTGTGGTCATATATTTTTTACATTTACATTTTTTGGCAAAATGGCACATACTGTATGTAGCGCATCATGCTAACACTGGTTGTCGACACTAAACAGAAGAGAAATCACAGAACCCATGTGGTACAATCATGTTTATCATAGTTGTGTCTCAAATCACATTGTATGACCTCGTAATGTAGATAAAAAGTGTTTTGTGTTGATTTGTATATAAGGTAACCATTCTGCACGTAATATAATTATATTAAATTGCAGTTTCAGGCTGCAACTATTTTATTTAGGAATAAATTCTCCACGTCCATCTCTGTCTTTTATCTGCCTCTAGCCCTATTCCATCTGTTTTATGGTGAACTAGAAGGTATTTGTACGTTTCTCTTCACTTCATTTGTCCAGTAAATACAATCCAACATCTGACTAATTTTACTGCACTACGTTTCATATTTCTCAGAGTAAATACAATAACCTGTAATGCACTCATAATTAGTCTGGAATATTATGTGATTCGAGACACAATGCATATTTTGCACTTCAACCCTATTGCACCTTTATCATCTAGCAAGCAAAGATTTTTTTATTCTTTTGCAGTAACATTTGCTTAAACAGTATAAGGTGTGTAGCAGCCACTTGATGCCTTAATGCTATCCAGTTACAGCTGAGTGATGCTTTATTGTGCAGCTATTATATAAAAAGGAAAAAACCAAAGAGTGAGCATTATACTCACCAAAATGTTATGCACTGTACTGAAATAATAAAAAATAAATGCAACACAGACATTCATTTGGTTTACGTTTTAATAAATAAATACAAAAATAAATTAATCTCATTGAGACAGAGTCATTGTTTTAATAAGGGTCAATGGGACTCTAGACATAGCCAGATGTCATTCTACCCCGTTCGGTAAACTGGAGACCCGAGACAATGAGAATGAAAATGAAGAGAGAGAAAAAGAACAACAAAAAGGGGAATGAGTGAGGAATGGTAATCACGATGTGCACGTCTATCTCCCTTTTCTAAAGGTGTAGTCGAATGTTTAGAGCAGGTCTGCAGTCAGGACGTGTCTGTGAGGAAGCGCAGTACAGGTTTGTGCTTTACAACCTTCTCCTATACACACTTAAATTATTAAATGCAGAAGAAGAGAAAAAAAAATCTAATGACACACTAAGTGCGTAATCTGAATTCATATCCTGAATCTTCTATGTGAATGAAGGCTCTAATCTTCACATATAATTGTATGACATCTAAAATATTGTTCTACTTGCTTTTAAAATAAAGGAAATTGTCAAATTCAGAGTCAAATTATTATCCCTGTACTGTAACTACTGTACCAGCTTTCCAATACAGCATTTTCCTTTCAGGAGGGAGCAAGCTGGGTGACAAAGTGATGAATGTAGTTCTGATTGTCCAAAATGTCTGTCCTCCAGTCAGCATTTATCTACATAATGACCTAAAAAAAACCTACACCAGGTTTGAGGTTTTGGAAATATTCATATAGACATTTTTAGATGGGACAAACTTCCCTTAGCTTGAAAGCTCCAGTGCAAAAATACAAGGGGTGTTCAAGTCAAAGCGGGACTCGTCATGAACTCATCGCGAGAATGAAGGCATAAATTGATTGACAGTTACAGAAGACTTCATGTACAGTGCGGTGACGAGACCCTTAGCCTCAGTAAAACATCTCAACGGTGCTAACGCTTTAAAGAGGCCCATTGTACATCCGTAAATGACGACCCTAGCCAAGGTGGTTCGAAGCCACATGAACATGCACGAGTGGAACACCTGATTCTTGAAAATCAACAAATCTGTCTGCAAACAATCATTCACCAACGCCACTTGCACATTACAGGAACTTGGATAAGAGTTTTTAATACATCCTCCGGACAGTCCTGTCCTTGCTCCAAATCATTTCCACACGGAGTTCCTGGGAGGCCAGGTTTTCAGAAGTGAAGTCCGTTCATGGCTCTGGTGTACTGAGAAAATTTGTATACCTTGATGGTATCCAAGCACTAGTGAAACACCGTGATTAGTGCATTAGCAGGGGATTTTACAGAGAAATAAAGGGAGTTTTAACTCTCACAACTTTGTTATTCTGAACACTCAAAAGTCCCGGTTTGACTTGAACACCCTCGTCTAAAAGCAAAAGTCAAAATATGCAAAATTGTGTGCATTAGATTTTTTTTTTCTTTTAAACCATCCCTTTAGGTAATAATTCCTCACACTTTATAGTCTGTAGAACCTCATGAAACCGGTAATGAAGACTTCTACAGCCGAACATCAAACCTCTTTTGTGAGGCGTTAATTAATGCATTGACCTTCAGTAAAACATTTTTCACTATAGACATTTCATTCGCTCTGAAACACTTCATGGCTAAAGGCCGTAGTCACACTGGAGATCTGTAAAGACTTTAGATGTCTAATATTACCTGAAAATTTCCTTATCTATACTGCATCATGGTTATAGAATATATATATTAAAAATAATATAATAAATCAGTTGATGTATTAAATGGATTCTACTATGTTCATATCGTTAATACACCGTATACATTAGAGATACGATGCATCTCCATTTGGACAATTTAGCTTGAGCTCAGATCGTTCTGTGTGAGCCGATGTTTGGTCAGCAGTTTATAGGAGAGGCTGTCCACACGTCACAGATCCACGTCTACAGTACGTTCCGACTGGATGATGAAACAGTACCGTATATTCAGGACTATAAGTCACACACAAACACCAGGTTTGGTCTTCCTTGGAGAAAAATTCAAGTTTGCTGTATTATAATATAATAAAGCCATCATTTTGATACATTAGCTAAAGCGCAGCCTAGTGGCCGGCGTGGTGTACAGTGATAATGTTATTGAGATTTTACATGTACATGTTTAGCTGTGATGTATTATAAAATGAGTAAACATTAAGCGACTGCAATGAACAGCAACGCAGCTACTACTGACATTTTTCTATGTAGTACTTAGTTTAACGTAGTTTCTAATTGTTTTGTTCCATCATAGGAAGTTAAATTTAGAATTGTACTTCCATCCAAAGCCCAATTAACATGTGCTTGTAATTAAATATACACAATGTCTATTGCTATATTATTAGTTTTTTTTTTTTGTTTAGTTTTTTACAAATATCAGCATAACAACATTACACATACATGTAAATTGTATGTATAATGGGGGAGGGGGGTGTCTTATAGTCCAAAAAATATGGTTGTCTCATTAGACTTCTTTTGTTAGAGAAAAATATTTTGTCTTTCATACTGCAGAAGAACAACAACCGCTACTGCTTTACCTACATTACCAACATGAGTGCGAACGTGTGTTACACTGAGTGTAATGTGTATTATTTATAATTCTACACGTGAGATCTTGTCAGATTCGGCTTTACGCGATAGCACTTACAAACAGCAAAACACTTCTGCATCAGGAGAACATCTGCGCTAATCATAGCCTGTTACTAAGTGACAATGTACTGTACTAGACGATTAAAGTTCAACCTCGCGACATTTTTAGGATGTTACTCGTCCTCTCATCACACTTTTTTTTTTTTGACGTCTAGAGCTAGTTTTGTTAAATGGTATGTTAGGTGAAAACACAATATCATGGCAATAGCATATACATAGATAATAGCACACATGCTCAAAAGAATATATACACACTGTACATATCCAGATGTGTCCAAGAGCTTATACTGACAGACTGCTTGTTCAGCAGTCAACATGCACCCCGCCCCCGAGGCAAAGAAGCTGTAAATCGAGTCAGTCTCACACTCTTATGATGGTCCTCTTAAATAAAAAAAAAGTGAAGTAAAACAAGCAAAAAAAACAATAATGAATGATATGAAGTCACCATGTTTCCACAATCCCTCTAGTTAGACTCTGATAGAATATTTTCCAGAATAACCATGTACACATTTGGAAATAAAAATAAAAAAAAACACATAGCTTCAGGAAGACCAGTCTTCTCACGTCTTGTCTTTAACGTTAACCTCGGTCTGAGTTCTTGTATCTCAGATACGCTCTACATCGTTCCCTGGTCGGTCCAGCCATCGCGAGGCTAGTAATACTACTTTGATCAGTGCTAATGTAGCATGCTCGTGTACTCTATATGTGGTCAAATGTTCCGCATGTCATTCGTGCATCCTGAAACCTGACACACGCTCGGTATCGGGGGCCAGCAGGAGTGTGACATTTGTCATCGTTGTGAACCTGTGAAGTATTACTGAGGCTTACTGTAGACCTTTTACTGTATACAGGTGTCTGTGGTGCTCTGAGGCTTCGAGAACATCCAGCTGAGCGCCAGACTGAATCAGGTACATTTTAATACAGTTTCATTTAATATTTAAAGTTTCTATGGAACGGAAAGGCTCGCGTGTTCCCAGTTAGCAATATTTTCATTTGTTCATTTGTGTTCCCATGCGAGGTAATCCTCCGAACTTGGTCATTTGCGAGGTAACTTACATCTGAATAATCCAGTCATAAAGCAACTAGTACAATTGCCCAGTACAGGTATATCGGTGTAGTACATATTAAGACCAGTGTGCCATCTCCAACTGGTGGGCAACTCATGATTATAAACTGTAATATATTAGAAAATGGCTGGCAATAGCAATAATAGCATCTCGGTTCCTAAATACGTCATGAAATCATTCCACACACAGCAACTTGAGGCCTCGTATTCCAGTATCGTGTTGAAGAAGTTGTCTGTGGTGAAAATGCAACTCAACATCCAGTCAAGTTACAGACATTTCACATAAAAGAGTGTGTCCGCGCGTAACTGAGGTTAGCTTGAGCGTGAATGAAATGAATATGATTCTTTGGACAGGGAGGACTCTTGTTACCGTTAAGTTATGCGCCTTCTTTGCCTATTTGGTTGCATTTCGTTTTCACGTGGGAGTTTTTGCTCAAACCATTTCAAAGCGTTTTAACTTTTGCCCCAGGTAAACCGGTACACACTTGACATCTCTTTAGGTAAAGCTCTGCTCTAGAGAAGCTGCTACGATGCAAAACAACAAGTTTTAATCACAGGGCTCCTACACTCTCAAGACATACACTAGCTCTAATAAAAGGTGCACCAAGTTCTGATAAGTAGATATAGTTGTCTATATACACCGCAGCGCTACAATGTTAGCCGCTATACACGGGGAAAGCTGCAGGGAATGGGCGTACAATGAATAGGTGCAGATCTACTGTACTGTATGTGTGAGTTCAGCCAGAGCACCTCCGAGATCACAGTAAGAGACAAGGACGTGCGATGCGCTCTTTAAAAAAAATAAAAACTAGTAAAGAAGGGAGTAAAGCAGGGATATGGTTGTTCGACAAGCTTTGTGGACCTGGGCAGCTTCCAGATGTCTCGCCTATAGCACATGACAACAGTTATACTGAGCGAAGGGAAGCAGTTTCTCTTTGGATGTGGGCTGGATGTTGAATGACAGAGCTTTCTCACAGAGCGGGAACTGCAGCAGGCGATCTCGAAGATTCACGTTCTTGTTCTTGTTGGAGTCCGTGCCGGCGTCCCTGGACCCCCGCTGACCCTGCTGAGGTTTATTGTACGTCTCCTCCGTCCTCTCGGTTTCTCCAGGCACCTTGCGGGTCTCCACCCCATCTGGTCTGAGGTCCACGCAGTGATTCTTTGGGAGGAATCGCGGAGAGACGCAGGGAGCCGAAATGACATCGGCGTCGAGCAGCTTCGGCTTGGACGGGGTGTTGTTGTCCTCCGGAGGATCACTGGATAGTTCGCTCTGGCCCCAGCAGCACTGGACAGGATCAAGCCTGGGTGGCGCTGGAAATCTGTCTAGCTTCTGAAAGCTCGGATTGTTATGGTCCTCGGCTTCAGCTTTGTCTGAGGTTCTTCCTGGTTTTTGGGGTTCTTCAATCTGTGCTGCTGGTGAGGGGCTGTCCTTCTTTAGAATGTCATCGTTTCTTTCATCTTCACTCATGTCTGAAGCTTTGACTGCGTTGCTTGGTTCCTCAGTTTGGGTCGTCTCTGTCCCGATCACTGGTGAACATCTGTTTGTCTTTTGAATGTCTTTCTGCCTTTCACTTTTTGCTGCGTCTGTGGCTTTCACTGCTTTGCCTGGTTCCTCAGTGTCGGCAGCCTCAGCGTGCGTTGCTCTCAGAGGTTCAGCCAGCTTTTGAAGACTGTGGTTCTGTTCTTGATGTTTAGCTGTGACTGACACCTCAGTATGGGTCTTCTCTTCAGTCCTGCCATTCGCTGGAGGCCCAGCTAGCTGTTCATGGCCTATCTGGCTCTCATCTACAGCTCTGCCAGGGGCTTCTTGTACTTCTTTTCCATTTTCCATAGTGCATTGGAGGACTGCCAATGGAGGTCCACTGGGTTTCTCAAGGCTTTGGTGCTCATCTTCAAACATGTTTGAGTATTTCCTTATCTGTGACGCTGTTTCCTCATTTTCTGTTGTTTTTTTGCTGGTGCCATCCCTTTGACAATCATTTGTGACCGTCTCTCCCTCTCCTTGAAGCTCCTCGTCCTCTGCTAGGACTTCACAAAGCACATGTCTTCTGTTCTTTTCCTTACCTCCCCCTCTCTGCTTTTCCGAGACACTTGACACTTTTGATGTTAAGCAACGTCTGGGAGATGTCTCCAAAGCCGGTGCTACTGATGGGCCCAAGCTAGGTTTGCTACATTGTACTATGGGTTGATCTTCCTCTTCATCCTCTTCCTCTTCTTCCTCACAAATCTGATGCAAAGCTCTGAGATGTTTGACCACCGGAGGAGGGTCTGGAGGTACAGTGCGGAGACTGAGACCTAGGCAAGAGCCGGGACTGCAAAAATCAGTGAAAGATGGGTCCTGACGGCTGGGTTTGGGAGCAAGGAGATCTCCAGACTCGCACACTCCCCGCCGGGAGAAACCCGGAGACGCAGAACCCAACTGGGTGACAGCAGCCAAAGAAGTGGCTTTGAGGGCATCAGCCTGAGGTCCTCGGCCATCCACCAGATCCAGAGGCTCAGAAAAGGACCTCCTGTGAAAGAAATAATGCATAAATTTAATGTGGGTGTACATTCCATCTCATCTCACCAAACAGTGACTGAGGAATAATTTGCTTCGAAAGGATTCCTATATCCAACATTTGATCACACTTGAATGAAATGTGTTAGAATAGGGAGAAACTCTTTTATACAGGCCTATGGTAATCTAACACTGTCTCTGGAATCTGCTTAGACTGTGCATGTTATTATATTAGTGCAGTTATTTTCTTCTTCACTTACCTCTAAGAAGAAGGCTGGATATGGCCTTGAGAAAGCATTATAGAAGCACTTTTTAAAAAATGACACGTCTTTTACAGTAATATGACAGTATCATCTACAGGGTTGGATGTAACGCATTACAAAGTACTTGGATTACTTTTTTGATCTAACGCGTTAGGTCCGCCATTTAAGTACTCAGTTATTTACTTATATTTTCAAAAATGTAATACATTATTTAGACAATTTATGTAGTCCTTGAGGCAGACAGCATTGATTCCCGTAGTGTGTGTGTATGTGTGAAAGTCGTCCTACAAGCCCCGTCCCCTCTGTTATTCCTGCTGTTAGTAGTTATTAACAGATTATGGGCCAAACTTCGCTGAGTGATGATGGTAGAACAATTATAAAGGTCTTGACTAGAACAACATGCACAAGGAATCCCAAAGGAGTTTTCATTTTCCGGAACTAACTAGTTTCTTTTATCACAAGGTAAAGTTGTAGTGTAACTGACTACTTTTTAACGACAGGATATTTGTAATGTAATTAAT
The DNA here is from genome assembly GCA_003987875.1 of Clarias batrachus. Lineage (NCBI taxonomy): Eukaryota > Metazoa > Chordata > Actinopteri > Siluriformes > Clariidae > Clarias > Clarias batrachus. The sequence continues at coordinate 1,120,254 of QMIH01000049.1, forward strand.
TACTTTAAAAAGTAACGTCCCCCAACACTAATCATCTACAGTTAAGATGTCGGTGATGTTGTCGGAAGCAAATTCAGAACATGAAGCATGCACCCCAACACCAGCACACGAAGCGAAATCCAAGTGTCAGAATCCCGACCAAGGAAGATTCAAGGAAAATCATTGAAGTTTTCGACATCATCAATCATTATCAGGATATCATCCTTCAGCCTGTACTGTAGAAGCCTGCAATGTGCAATGCAAAGCATTAACAATCCTTTTTCTTTCTTTCTTTTTTTTTTTTACTGTGCTGAAAAAAATCCTAAAAATTTTGACCAGATTTGACCACATGACGTCTGTGTTGATGTTTTGCTAATTTGAGGGAGTATCCGGATGCATGCCAGCCTTACATATTCAGGATGTCCTGTACTGTATGTGACTCACTGTGGGTTTCTTTGCTCTGGATTGAGACCACTCAGCTCCTGTTTGTCCCGTAGGATGCGTTCTCCGAGCAGGTAATACGTGGCTGTGATGTGATTATACCGGTCAGCCTCCAATGCTCTAACACACACACACACACACACACACACACACACACACACACACACAATAATTAAACATAGATGAATTACAAACCCAATAGGTCATTTATTTCATTTATTAGGTAGAAGCAGGTATAACAGCAGCAGGTATACAAATTTTGTATTTATATGTTTGCTCTTCAAAATGTATTTTAAATATATATTAATATTTGAATTAGCTTATAAAAAGAGTCAAACATTCACTCATATTTTCTTGCTAAGTTTTGGAGATAGATCTTAAAGCCCATAAAACACAAGAAGCCATCAATAAATAATGA
>QMIH01000049.1:1131178-1147536 GCA_003987875.1 Clarias batrachus
GTGTGAGAGAGTCAGTTAGTGTGACTGAATTGCAGTGAGTGTTAAGGAGGTCACTTGATCACCTTACTGTGTCGGCCTGGGGCCTGGATTGACCTGGTGAATATTCACTCACACACACAAACACACACAGTCTCTCGATACAGGTAGAGATGAGAGTGACCTGTATGTTCTGGCTCCAGTAACAACAGAGCTCAGCTTTTCCACAACCTGACACTGTGTTTAAACAGAACACACTCTCTCCTCCTTCCTGTCTCAATCTTACCATCCCTTCTTCGATTACTTATATTGCAGTTTTAAAAAAATGTACTCTTCATGTTCTTAGAATTTTAAAACTCTAAAATATAAAAAATTGTTATTTGCTCTAATAAAGCTGCTGCCTCATGAAGCTGCAAACTCTTAGAAGAAAAAAAACAAATCAAGTATTTATCAGGAAAATCAGAATATACACAATGAAGAGAATTGGCAACGAGTCAAACCGGGACTTTTGATTGTTCAGAATAACAGAATCCAGTTATGAGAGTAAAAACTACCTCTGGTTCTCTGTATACTGTATAATATATAATCCCCTGTTACACTAATCCCAGTGTTTCACTAGTGCTTAAATACTATCAAGGTAGAAAGTTCTCTCAGTACGCCAGAGCCATGATCAATCTGTCTGCTTGATATCTGCTTGAAACACTGGCTTGTTGGAGCGAGGTCAGGACTGTACGGGGGATGTGGCAATAACTCCTAGTCGAGTTCCAGTAATGTGCAAGTGGTGAGGGTGAATGATTGCAGGTTTCTTCTGCAAGTTCGTGACAGGATGTCCATCAATTTTAAAGGATCAGGCGTTCCACTCTCTGTTCACCTCAGGCCAGGATCGTCATATTCATGGTCGAACATAACTTTCTTTATAAGGTTTGCACCATTCAAATGTTTTACTGCAGCTTAAGATCGCAAATCCCGGGTTGACTTGAATGTGAAATAAATGATCAAAGGATAAACTGAAGATAGATGGAAACAAACAGGAAAACGACCCAAAAAAAAAGGAGCGGGATAGCCAGGATGTGAAAACCAAACCATGTCCTGATAAGAACATGAGCTGATCGCGTCGTGTAGTGGAAAAGCCGGATTTGTGTTACAGCTGTGAAATTAAAGCTTTATCAATGAGACGGTGAGAGAGAGACGTACACTAATCATCTTCTGAGATTAGTCGACTTACATCATACACTCAGACATGGGAGCCAAAAGCAGTGGTGCTGATGCTGTGTGAGATTATTATTAGAGACTTTAAGGAGCGACGGTCAGTCTGTCGACTCCAGCAGAGACGTTGAGAGCTTGTGTGTGTCTAAACCAAACAAACTGGATTATTAATAACATTAGTGATTTTGAATTAACTGTAGAATATTAGTAAATGTTAATATACAGTTTGATTGGCCAATTAAATTGAATTAGATCAATGATTAATTAATGATCCGAGATACCAGAAAGAAGGCTGAGATCAGATGATACCTGCTTTTTAAGATAGCAGCAGTACTCTGCATGTGTGTGTGTGTGTGTGTGTGTGTGTGTGTGTGTGTGTGTGTGTATGTGTGTGTGTGTGTGTGTGTGTGTGTGTGTCTTCTGGAGCAGACTGACCCACTTTGTGTAGCTCTAATCCTGGCTGGTGACAATGAGCAGGAGAGATCACATTAATAACAGCAGAACACACACACACACACACACACCACATACATCTACAGCAGCCATGTGTATGAGAACTGCCTGGCCAAAAAAAAAAGAAGAGAAAAGCAAAGAACAACTAAGGAGATGAACCATGAAGAAACGTGGTAGAAAAAAATCATAAATGGAGATCAATTAAACGCTTGGTGAAAGTGCGTTATAAAATGTATAGTATAAATCAGAGTTATGTTTAAAAGTGAAAGTAAGATCATTTCCATACAAACACACAGTGTGATGAAACTCATAGGACTGAGAGTAAACTGTTATGTGTCCATAAGAAAACCACTTCTAGTGAAAAGGCTTCAGTTTGTTAGGGAGCGTAATGATCAGCGATGGTCTGATGAGTCTGATGATCGAGCCTATTGTATATACATTATATATTCATATATGTGATAATATTACTAATATTATATTAATATAATATACATACCCTGAAGGCTGTATACATTTTTTGGCCGACTCTGAATATATACACTGTAGGCACACTACTGCTCAAAAGTTTGGCATCACTTTCTAACTCCATGATCTGATTGAAGATTTTTATTTCTTTACACTGTAAAACAATACTGAATATTCTTTAAACAGTTGATATTGAGATGCATCTGTTACTTATACTTTGTAAAGTCTTCATAATGGCTCTCATCTGAGGTGCTGTTTGTGATTTCTGAGGCTGGTGACTCTAAATGAACTTCTCCTCTGCAGCAGAGGTACGTCCTGGTCTTGCTTTCCTGGGAGGATCTTCATGAGAGTCAGTTTCATCAGGGCGCTTGATGGGTTTCCAAATGCACTTGACACAAGACTGTTCTTACAAGAACTGTTCCAGAAAGGCTGACCTTCATGTCTTACACATAATTCCATAATTCCGTATGTGTTATTACATAGTTTTGAAAACTTTTGAGCGGTAGTGTGTGTGTGTGTGTGTGTGTGTGTGTGTGTGTGTGTGTGTGTGTGTGTGTGTATACATTAAGAAGCTCCACACTCCACTGGCAGAAGAAAGGTTCATACACTCACCAGGTGAGTGGGTAGAAACTGAAATCACTTCCTTTGTATAATTTTCGTTTTATGCTTTTTAAATTAGTTTGTTTTTTATAATTATAATTGTCTTGCTTTTGTTATAAATCATATAATCAAAAAAATGTTTTTTACTTTACGATTTGATATTTATTTCCTTTGATGCGTTTCTATGATGTGTTGACACTTGAATTGTATTGGACCTACTGCTATGCAGGGCAGTAGATCAGGGCCCGTATTCACAAAGCTTCTTAGAATTCTCTCAGAGAGCTCCTGTCTTAGCTTAAAAAGTCCTAGCTGGGAGTCCTAGACTAAAAGTGATTTACTGTAGGAAACTTCTCAGAGCAACTCTGAGTAAGGAAAGAACAAAAACATTTATCTTAGTGAGAAGGTTGTGGTCGACCCCGTTGCTAGGGATGATGCAGCAATTCAATGGATGTGATTGGTTGATACAAAATAACCTCTGTAAAGGTCTTGAAATGCGCTCTTTGTGAAATCAGAATATATGATAATAGAATAGACAGTGAAATCATAATGTTTGTATATAAAGAAATTACATAATCATGACTACAGGCTACTTTATGAAAAGTTTTTGTTATAGGCTAAATATCTTAAAGTTAATTAAAACAGCCAAATGTTGAAAATGTCTACTTTTGAAGCTATCAATTTCCATGCAGTAGTTACTATATTTAAGTTCTTACATTTATTTACCGTATTGATTTTATCACCTGTAATCCAAATGGAGGAAAATGGCTCAGCTTTTACTAATTTACATGATTGCAGGACAGTCTGTTTAAGTGGCACTTTTGGATGATATGAAACCAACAATCCAAGAGAAAACCTAATTGGATAAGCAGTGTTTACTCTTAGTGTTTTGGCCGCCATTTTGGCCTCTGCTATAGAAACTCTTAAGTCCTCCTCTCTACTCTTAACAATTTTTACCTTAGGAGTTGTTTTTAGGGCTAAGAGGTTTCGTGAATCATTTTTATCCTTACTAAGATTTAGTCCTAAATTTAAGGGGAAATTCTAAGAAAATGTCATAATTCTAAGAATTTTCTTAGAATTTCCCCACTAGGAGTAAGTTTTAGGCTTAAGAAGCTTTGTGAATACGGGCCCTGGTCTCTGTGGTGCCCTGGACAGGGTAAAACGAAGGGGAAAAAATCCACAATTAGTCATTTGTCATGTTTCCTGCCAATCCAGAAAGTTCCCTCTACTACACTAGCGATCAGTTGATTCAGGTATCGCTTCGCTTCATTTATGTAGGTTGCATCCTTCACCATGCCTGGATCAGATTATGTCTCATTGTGAAGAACAGTAGGAATATATCTCAAACCCAATTTGAAAACTCTTGTACCAGTCAAATGTCAGCAATTAAACAAAGAAAAATGAAAAGTATTCCATCAATTCCACGCTGACGCTAATGTACCAGCTAAGGGTGCTTCAGTCTGGACTGCTGCAAATTATTCTGCTTGGCCTCGTCTAGACTCCTAGAGCTCGTAGACGTGTTCGCTCACAGGGAGAAATCTCCACTGAACAAAAGGTGAAGGATGTGAGGAGAGACAGGAGAGACATAGGGAGAGACAGATAAAGCCAAATTGCTGTGAAGAGATACAGAGAGAGAGAGAGAGAGAGAGAGAGAGAGAGAGGGTGAGAAGGTGAAACCTGGTGGTGAATGTGAAGACAAACGCAACCCATCGGGTTCGATTTTATCTCCATAAATCCTTGTGACTGTATACGTAGATACAGGACTAAAGGTGAAGATTGAAGCACAAGCTTAGCTTGAGAAATAATACAGCATTGTAAGACAGGTACAGTACTGTACGTAGCGCTGTTTCCAAGTTCCAGACGTTAGCTTCAGGCATCAGCATGACTTCCTGTCTTTATTTATTACGAGCATCGAATTCTCAACAGCACAGCGTGACTATACAGTATTCAAGAATTAGAATCTAGATTCAGGACACAGCACTCTTCTGTTTAGCTTTATGATGCAAACTGGAAAAAATAGGTCGTAAGTGACACACACACACACACACACACACACACGCACACACACACACACACGCACACACACGCACACACACGCACACACACACACAGAAATATCAAACCCACTGAGGGAGTACCATGCTCTTCACTCCAAATTATAACCGAAGCAAAGTGCACCAGAGAGCCACATGTGCCCTCTTACACATAAAAACAACCCCACACATGCCCACTCTCTCTCTCTCTCTCTCTCTCTCTCTCACACACAACAATAGAGATCAATTTATGATCTCATAAACCTGCAAGTCCATTACGTTTATTTTATGTTCACATAATTTGATTTCACATATTTTGACCTTAAACCGAATCAATGTTTTCTAAATAGGGAAAGAACAATTGAGTCACACCAACCCAAAAACATGGGATACGTTTGAAAAGAATAAATAAGATTTATACGGCTGATGGAACAGACAGTAATTGGTGTGAAACTTTAACATTTATACAGACAAATATTTGGACACTCCTTTTAACTCCATGGTCCTTACTGATTTTTATTATTTATTTTTATTACTATTTTATATTCTGTATCATTTCTACACTGTAAAACAATGCTGATGGCGTACGAATATATGCAATAATCTCCTTCGAACAGTTGATATTGAGACGTATCCGATATGTACAGTATGTTCTGTAACGCTACATAACGGCTCTAATCTGAGGTTTTGCAGCTTGTTAACTGGTGATTATTTGGTGAAACTTCTCCTCTGCAGCAGAGCTACATTTTGGTCTGGCTTTCCTGGGAAGGTCTTCATGAGGGACAGTTTTCATCATTTTAGATGAAAATGTTTTTGCAAATGCACTTGACACAATACTGTTCTTGCAAGGAGCGTTTCAGAACAGCTGACCTTCGAATTTAAAATAACAACTGACTGTCGTTGTTACTTTATTGCATAACTCATATTCTGTGTTATTTCAAAGTTTTTAGCATTAATATAGTTTTTAGAAATCCAGTATTGTTGTAGAATGTAGAAAATACACTGCCTGGCTAAGATAATAATAACAGTAATTACCTAATTACCTGCATAGAGCACTGAAAACAATTAAAAAGATCTAAATTTACTGAAATCGGTTTCAGAACTGTCCAACACATTATTAAAACATGAAAGGACCGTTGCTGAACCTTCGACTTGGTGGAAGAAATATGGCCGGGGAAAAAATAAATAAATAGAGTTAACTTCAAAGAAAGAAAACTTAGTAAAGAGAAAATCACTTAGTAAAGATGCATGGTATTAAACTGAAAGTGGAAATCAGAGCTATGTTAAATAGCGAAAGTAAGTGCATTTCCACATACACACACACAATGCGTGTCTGAAGAACTAAACAGCTGTGTGCCCATAAAAAATAACGAGCAATGGAAAAACGTGGTCACGTGGTCTGGTGAGTCCAGACTGACCCTATTTCAGAGTGATGGGCGTGTCAGGGTAAGAAGCGGCCAATGTACAAGCCTCTGGAGGCGGAGTTATGATCTGGGGTCACTTCAGTGGGTCAGGTCTAGACTCAGCGAAGTTATGTGGCAATAAAATGAAGTCAGCTGACGACCTGACTGCACTGAATGACCAGGTTATCACATCTATGGGGTTTTCACATCTGTGTGATTCTGGGGGAGGAGTTAAAAGTTGGCCTATAACTCAACTCGAGGGCAAGAAAGAAACAAACGCATGTGCATGTACTGCACTGTGTACACTCACCCACAGCGGGGGCATCATACTCCTCTCCCAGCAGAATCTCTGGTGCCGAATAGGCTAGCGAGCCGCAGCTAGTGACGAGCATGGTTCCGGGCTGGAAGTGGTTGCTGAAGCCGAAGTCAGTGAGCTTGACGGTCCCCTGCTGGCGGAAGAACACGACATTCTCGGGCTTCAGGTCCCTGTGCACCACGTGCAGCCGATGGCAGTACGCGATGGCGCGCACGATCTGGGCGAAGTGCACTTTAGCGGTGTGTTCGGCGACCCCGCCTTCGTGCCTCAGGATGTAATCGTACAGGTCGCCGCCGTCACCCAGCTCCAGGATGAGGTAAAGCTTGGTGTGCGTGTCGATCACCTCGTAGAGACGCACCACGTTGGGGTGCTGTACCAGCTTCATGCAGCACACCTCCTGCAGCAGGTGGCCCGTGGCCAGGCTGTCCAGCTTGGTCTTATCGATGATCTTTACAGCCACCAGCTGTCCGGTGAAAACGTGGCGGGCGAGCTTCACGACGGCGAAGTGGCCTTTGCCCAGCGTGCGATCCAGCTCGTACAGGCCGGCGATCTTCCCCTCGGAGCCGCTCTTTGTGGCGGCCATCTTCAAATCGGTGGTGCGGGGCCGGTGTGCAGTTACAGGGCGATTAAAGGAAACGAGGATCTAGTGCGACATCACCTGTGAAAAATCAGAAGAGCGATAAATAAAAGCGTTCACGGGTAATGACTTTTATTACAATATTGTAAACTTCCAGCCAAACCAAATAAATGAAAAGAAAAAAATCATGATAATAGCACGAGTCAGTGTTCCTTTTTGTTACTTTCTTTCTCTTTATAACACTTAATTTGCATCATTCAGGTTATAGAACTTGTTGTTTAGCAGATGATCTACTGTATAGCAGAGGTCTTCAAACACCAGGATGTGGACCAGTACCGGGCCGTAGATGATTTGGTACCGGACCGGACTGAAAGAATTTATTTCCATTTTATTGACCGCAAAGTTGTCAAGCTCCTGGATCACACTACTACTTTATATTGTTATGGTGTTATATTTACAGTATTATGCACTTTGTTACGGAAAACCATCCAACATAAAACTGGTCCGTGATGTAAAAAAGGTTGGAGAGCACTGATCTACAGGCTAGACTTATCCCTCATCCGTCATCAGTAAATGCTGTTGAGAATCAGTTGATAGACTGCTTCAGGATAGTTTATAGACGGTTGCTCTCAGTGTGTTACTTTTATCCAAGTAGAATCATGTCGTATTGCGTTTATTATGCTGAAACAGCTCAAATTAGGGGTGTGTGCGAGTGTGTGTACTGTAGACACACTCGAAAATCTTGTATGTACTGCCTTTGCAATTTCAGCTCGTTCTATAAACCTGTATTCTGACCATTTCAAAACTTTTTTGTTAAATCATGTGTTTATACACACACACTTCACGAAAAGGAAAATAGTATGATGCTACGAAAAATAGCATCAAAAGAAAATAGTATGAGGAATGTTATATTTATATAATAATAGTAATAATACTAATAATAATATTTTTCTTTTCCTATAACATATAGCAATAATATTTTATATACAGTATATATACAATACAGACCAAAAGTCTGGACACACTTTCTCATTCAAAGAGTTTTCTTTATTGTGTTCTTTATTGTGTCCTTTAGCCCAAACGAGTCTCTTCTGCTTGTTGCCTGTCCTTAGCAGTGGTTTCCTAGCAGATCTTCTAGCATGAAGGCCTGATTCACACAGTCTCCTCTTAACAGTTGTTCTAGAGATGTGTCTGCTGCTAGAACTCTGTGTGGCATTGACCTGCTCTCTGATCTGAGCTGCTGTTAACCTGCGATTTCTGAGGCTGGTGACTCGGATGAACTTCTCCTCCGCAGCAGAGGTGACTCTTGGTCTTCCTTTCCTGGGGCGGTCCGCATGTCAGCCAGTTTCTTTGTAGCGCTTGATGGTTTTTGTGACTGCACTTGGGGACACTTTCAAAGTTTTCACAATTTTTCGGACTGACTGACCTTCATTTCTTAAAGTAATGATGGCCACTCGGTTTTTTTTCTTCACTTAGCTGCTTTTTTCTTGCTATAATACAAATTCCACCTCTTTGAATGAGATGGTGTGTCCAAACTTTTGGTCTGTACACATATATATACACACACACACACACACACACACACAGTATACATACACACTCGAGCAAAAAAAGTAAATAAGTAAATACTCTTTACTTTATATTGATGTATATGATATTATTATTATTATTATTATGTAATATATATAATGTATATTACATAATAATAATAATAATAATAATATTACATACATCAATATATACAGTAACACATAGCATTACATTTTGTATTACAGTATTTATACAAGTTTTTCTTTTCCTGAAGTGTGTATGAATGAATACAGAAGTTAGGGATGCATATCAGTGACTCGAGAAATATTCTACTTCTATTTAATTTGCTAAAAATAACTCTCGATCTGAATATTGCTTACTCGAGACGGGAACTGGGAAGATGTTTTTGTCTCTCAGTTGATACGAGCACTCTGTCTAATTCTTTTATCCACAAGGCTTGACAGTTCTACTTTCCAAGTGCACCTGCCTTTCAGCACACACTCAGTCCCATTAGTGTGTCATTAGTGTTAATAGCAGCAAGTTAAGTAAGTCCTTAAATACATAACGTGTACTTTTAGTGTTATGTTAGTAGGTCATTGCTTGTTCTACATCACAGGCGGGGACTGGCACAATTGAAAACACAAGTCGCTAAATGTCTGACACACTAAGCAAGAGTCTCTGTGTTAGAGGCAAAATATTTTTACTAGACATTTACGCAATTACAGTAAATAAATATAGCATAATGGGCGATTGTTCCTGCACAGACTATTTCCTTTGACGTCAGATAAGACGCGGTGATGTCATTTCTATTTAAAAGGAATAACAAACCCACGTTCTCTTTTATGAAGGAAAACAGAACTCCATTTAAGACGAAACTGTTTTCGCAGAGTGTAACAAAATATTTATTAAATTTGACACATTTATTTGTTTTAACATTTTGTATTCTTTTGTATTGTTTGAGCATTAATGGTGACTAAATTGAATCTTTCACCTTCAGCGCATTGTACAGTACGTGAATGTTTTTAAATGTCAGATGAATCGTCATGTCATGTTTGCTACTTAGCAACCCTTTCGTAGTCTTGCCGCAGGCTGTTTGTCAGGACAATGGAACAATAGTTTAGCAAAATGTACTTTAGGAATGCTTTCTTCATTTATTTGGAACTTAAAAAAAAAAAAAAAAACATTCCAGTGGCCCGGGATCCTCCCAACAGCAGGTGTGTGTGCACAGGCGGGAAAGGGACAGCCATTAAACCTTTAACATCCTTACTAAAAAAAAAATTTGTGTTCCGATGTGGAAATAATAAGAATAATTGCACATTCTAGTGGCTTTTAAATTCTTTAAAAAACAAAAACAAAACTGTAGTACTGCCCTCTACCAAATGGTTGAGATGTCGCTTCATGGTAAAAGTATAGATAATGAATAAAAGTACAGTGGAACCTTGGATTGCGAGCATAATTTGTTCAGGAAGTGGGCTCGTGTTCCAAAACACTCGCAAACCAAATCCAAATTTCCCATAAGAAATAATGAAAACTCAAATTATTCGTTCCACAGCCTCAAAAAATAAATACATAAAAATAATTAATACAATCTATAAGATAAACATAAAAAAATTAATCTGCACTTCACCTTTAAAAAAAGTACAAATAAATCCCGACAGATAAGTGTTTCCGTTGGTGCGCGCAGGCGCGCGTGTGTGTGTGTGTGTGTGTGTGTGTGTGTGTGTGTGTGTGTGTGTGTGGAATTAGCCCCTTCCCTCGCCTCATTTTACACAGTAACACTCCTCCTCCCTCTCCCCACCTCGCTTTTTAACTTTCACAACACGCACACACACACGCACACACACACACACACACACACACACACACACACACACACACACACACAAGGGAAACACCGTTTTAACAGGAAAAAAGAAATCTCTCTGAGACTGGCATGAGCGCATATTAACGGAATCACTTTTTAAGTTTCACAACAAACGCATAAACACAACGGAAACACCGTTTTAACAGGAATGAAAGAAATCTCTCTGAGACTGGCATGAGCGCATATTAACGGAATCACTTTTTAAGTTTCACAACAAACGCATAAACACAAGGAACAGGAAATAAAGAAATCTATCTGAGACTGGCGTGAACACTCGTAAACCACATTACTCGCAACCTGAGGTTCCACTGTACTTAATAAAGTAACAGTATTAATAAATAAATACATTTAAAAGTAGCATTAAATGGTCCATTTTTAGGATGTGATTTAAAAGGAAAAATGTTTTTAGGCACTTCGTTTCTGGTGGTATGCTAGGAATCAATGCATCCTATTTAAAGACACAGCAACATACAGTAGCATAAAATACTGTATGATTAACGATAACATATGACATAAGATGGCTCAATTTGGTTCGACACACAGTATTTCCACACATTTAGAGAAAGTGTTTGGATGACTGAACAAAAATAATTGGAGCGATGCACTAAGGAAGATGAAAGTCTCTTAAAGAGAATCATTACTGGTGATGAGACACGGATTCATCACTACGAGCCTGAGAGAAAACGGCAGAGTATGCAATGGAAACGTCCTCAATCGCAGAGAAAGAAAAAGTTGAAAAGTCGACCATCAGCTGAAAAATTCATCAATGCTACAGTAAGACGCTCAACGCTTGCAACGCTACAGTGAGACGCTTAATGAAGAGCTGAAACCTGAACTTCTGATTATACACCGAGGACTGATATCAAGGGCGTCGTCATCTCGCATGACGATCTTGCACGTCTGCACACTTCTGCCCACACTGTTGACGCTCTGCAAAAAACTTATTTTTGAGGCGTTAAAGCATCCTCCCTATAGTCCTGATCTCACGCCATCAGACTTTCACCTGTTTGGTTACTTAGGACAATGAAGATTCATTTCTGATGAAGAAGTCGAGACAGCGGCGCATTCGTGGCTGGCAGCTCAGCCTGAAACCTCTTCTTCTTTTTAAATGAAGAAATATGAAAGCTTGTCGACAGATGGACAGTGTGTATTGAAAAGCGAAGAGATTATGTCGAAAAATTTTGTATTGGTCTTTTCTGAACAAAAAATAAATTCTACAGCCAGAGTGCAGATGATTTTTGACCACACCCTTGTATAGGGTTAATTATATACAGTATAGTATAGCAGAGAGTTACCCATAGTGTCACAGGGTTAATATTACCACACTGGTTGAGATGTATATCTTCACTACGTGAAGAAATAAGCCTGGTATGCTTGCACGGGCATCACAGGGCATGTTGCAAAATCAGGTCTTTTTGCATAATTCTTTACATAATCGGTGGAGAACTAGGTATGACTTAGTTATCTTTCATCTCTGTCTGTGTGTGAGTGTGTGTGTGTTGGTCTTGTTTAAACAGGAATGGGTGTGTTGCATGTGAAAGCATGTGCGTGCTACAGTGTGTGTGTGTGTGTGTGTGTGTGTGTGTGTGAGATGTTGGTAAACTTGTTATGTGAGGTTCTTCCCTTTAGAGTAAAAACTGATAGATGCTTCCTCTGTAACCTCTGCCTTTAATATTTCATATTTAAAATATTAATTGAAAAACAGCGTGTGACCCGGCGCACAGACAGATGTGTAAACTTCATTAAATCAACATGAAGCACGATGACACACTTCTCCTAGTCGCCTGTCACTGAAGTCTGCTGGTAGAAATGTGAAAGGTATGAGAGAGAGAGAGAGAGAGAGAGAGAGAGAGAGAGACTCCCTACAAGTGGTATATTGGGTACAGAAATGCATACACACTCGTACAATACGTGTGTGTGCACGTGAACTCTCACACTTTAAATAGCCTCTGAATTTTCTTAATATTTCCATATTCAAAAGCAAAAAAAATCCAGCATTTAAATGTTGAAAATCCAGCATTCTTCAGTTAGGTGTCTAACATCATGCACATCATGAATAAATGATTTTATTTTGAATTGTAGATATTTTAATTAAAAACAGAATAAATGCAAACTGAGTAATTTCTGCGTTTTTCTAGATTTGTTTAAAGCGTTATGTTTCGGTGATACTGCTGTCGCCGTGTGAGAAACTGACGTCTCAGTCTCGTTTATCTAAAATTACTTTCGGTCTGCCTAATTCTCACCTGATAAAAATGTTCAGTCAAAACTTTTGTGGTCAAAAGTGTACACACCCTCATTATGGAAAGGAATCTCGTTCTTGCAATAAGTTCTTTGAACTCGTTTTTGTTTTCCTGGAGAAGAATGATTGCACATCATATGCCGATCAGCCATGAAATTACAACGCAAAACATCACGCCCAGTTTTGTGCAGGCTCTCTTTTCTGCCAGAAGGGCAGCTCTGGCACTGCATGACTTCACAAAACCACTGGCGTTGGCAGTGGATCCTTCGCGTGCTATGAGTTGAAAGTTGGGGCCTTTGTGGGACAGACTTCATTTGAACTGGGATTTGTCCAGTTTGGACCAGTGCGTGGTGGGCTGAGGTACACTGGGTGTTCTGGTGCCTTTTAGCATTAAAATTTTCTGCTTCGTTGGCTTTTCTGTCAGTTTGGACCATACGGGTTGATCTTTGGTCCCCGTGGACATGGGTGAGCCTTGGGTGCCCATGATCCTGTCACCGGGTAATTGGTTAGTCTTATGGCTCATCGATGTACATCTTCAATCAAAGAAAAAAAAACAAATTTGGGGTACAAGTTTTAATTTATTTAGCGTTTTCTGGAACGGATCTACAGCCAAAATTACACCGAGCCAATTTAATACACATAGACCCTCATTAGGATATTAACTACAGCTGGTAACTTCCCGATGGTTTGTCAAAGAGCACTCACTGCATACACCAACACACAGAACAACGAGAAAGGCCAACGAATCACAGCGCAGATTTGCTTTGCACAAGTCAGGAATCTCTCTTTTTAAAACAACTGCCGATTCCAAGATCAGTTCAAACAACTGCATGTAAGAACAAGTCAATGGGAGGTGCCGCCACTTTGCCAAGTTCTGGAAGACCTAAACCTGTCACCCTCAGCTGAGAGGAAATTGATTGAGATTTCAGGAACTGCTGGAAGCAGCTCGAAGACCGGTGTCAACTTCTAATGTACAGTCGAGCCAGTTTTACATCATCGAGGACCGGAAGGCTGCCATCCAAGAAAGAAGCCACAGCTCCGGAATCTGCACCAGTCTACAGTAGTTCGCAGCTGAGCACATGGACAAAGAATGCGCTTTATGGAGAGAACGTTTCTGAGTTATGTTTGGATGAGTAAAAGTGAGGCACTCAACTGTCAGAACACTGTACCATCTATTAACATGATGATGGTGGTATCATTACAATTGGAATTGGTGCATTCCCCAAATTGGAAGAACTAATGAAGAAGAAGAAGAAATACCTTCAAGAGAAACTCAAATCAACTAGACACTTGAAAACTGGTGAGAATTGAACATTCCTACCAGGTAGTGACCCCAAACACTGGCTGGAGATCTCGTCACATGGAGGCCCCTTGTGGTGGCTGTGGATGTTCTTGGATTCGGCTGATGCAGGGAGATGTTCTCTGATGGTCAGTCGTTCAGGACTGAATTTCCAACAAACAGTTTTGTAACTGAGCCTCCAATAACGAAAGTGGACTTGAACATCAATTTAACTGAATTGATCAAACAGGATAACGTACAGTAGGCTTTCGGAGCCTCAATCCTGAAGAAAATTTGTGCCAATAAAGATGTTGTGGTTCTCTTTGGGAGTAACAGGGATGGATAGGACAAAGAATCAGTCCATCACAGGGACAACCCGTGTTTGATGTTTAGGAGATAAAGTCAGAGAGGCCAGATTGAGGTGGTTTGGACATGTTCAGAGGAGAGATTTTGACCATATTGGTAGAAGGATGCTGAGGTTGGAACTGCCAGACAGGAGGTCTAAAGGAAGACCGAAGAGGAGATTTATGGATGCAGTGAGAAAGGATATGAAGTTAGTTGGTGTAAGAGAAGAGGATGCTGAGGATAGAGTTAGACGGAGGCAGATGATTCGCTGTGGGGACCCCTGAAAGGGAACAGCCAAAAGGCAAAGAAAATGTTTGTGCCAATAAATAAATAAATGAACACAACCAATTCAGCTAAGAAGAGAGGTCAAACATTTACATTTAGGCATCTGGCACACACCTTTATCCAGAGCAACTAACATTTTTATCTCATTATACATCTGAGCAGTTAAGGGCCTTGCTCACGGGCTCAGCAGGGACAACTTGGTGGTCATGGGGTTTGAACGTGGGATCTTCTGAATCGTAGTTCAATGCCGTAACCATTGATCTACTCCTGATCCAGCCAGGACTCCGGACAGCTGGAGGTTTCTGATGTCGTCACAAATCATCTGCTAAATGTGAAGGGACATTCAGATAAAATATTACGTGTGCTGTATGTACACTACAATGTCCTTGTTTCATGTATTTCACAAACAATTCCATCCATTTCACAGTCAATTTAAGTTGTAGCCGGTATTCTGACTGTAACGGAGCGGCCAGCGCAGCGCAGCCTCCGGATCTGAACCCTTATCGAGCTGTTGTGGGAGCAGCTTGAGCGTATGGTACGGAGGAAGACTCCATCAAGCCAAGACATCTTGCGAGAGATGCTCCAGGAAGCATGGGGTGAAATCTCATCAGATAATCTTCGGAAAAATCGACAGCTAGAAAGTCTGCCAGGCTGAAATTGCTGCAAAAAGTGTTTTTTTTTTTTTTTAAAGAAGAAAAAGAAGAAGGAGGAGGCAAAGTTTGAAGAACAAATCCATCAAAATCGTTATTTCTTACTCATGTCTTGTTCTTTTGCAATATTTTCTATTCAGACTAATTTCTTATTTCTAATAACTTATGAGCCGTAGTGTATGTTTGATGAATGCATGATGAAATTCCTGAGTTTTTCTCCTGGTAAAGATGTCTGACGTACAATCGTCCTGCCCCAACAGAAGAAACCGCTTCAAGCCCGATACGGTCGTGACGTTCATAGTCATGATTGGGGAACGTAAACTTTTGACTGCAACTTTACCTGATGTGAATGAGGGGAGTTATACTACACACACTTACCACTAAGGTATTGATGTCATCTGTCAGCAAGATCGAGCTTCAGGCATTAAACAAAACTCTAACATAAAAAATAAACATGGAGTCTGGAAGTCTCCGAATGGTCATGTGACCGTATCTGAACACGAGGGGAGGAGAGAGAGAGGAGAGGTGGTGTGTTTCTGTGCATATTGCTGGAGGGGTCATATGACAAGAGCGCAAACCAGATGGTGCAGATCAATATGTGTAACAAGATATCATAATTAGTGTGTGTGTGTGTGTGTGTGTGTGTGTGTTAATGGAGGGTACCGAATAGTTAATGAGTTGGATCCAGGGATCCAGAGAGACTGATGCCATGTTGAAGTGATGCACTTGATCTCTGCTGGGACCACACACACACACACACACACACACACACACACACACAGCGTCATTGTTCTACAGGCACATCTTTCTCTTTCTCTTTCTACACCTCTCTTCTCTATTCATATCTTTCTGTACTCACAAACACAAGCAAACATCATGTTTAACATTAAAAGTAAAGAAAACAGCTAAAAGTTCAACAGGTAAAAAAAGAACATTGATGAAAGAATAAAAGAAAAAAAAAGTTAGTTGTCACATGGAACAGAAAGATAGATGGAGATGAAAAAAAGAAAGAAAGAAAGAAACTGCATTTCTGTATGCCTGTATGTATAAGCATGTGACTGTGTATACTGTGTGTGACTGTGTCTGTGTGTGTGTGTGTGTGTGTGTGTGTGTGTGTGTGTGTGTGTGTGTGTGTGTGTG
>QMIH01000049.1:1150287-1160211 GCA_003987875.1 Clarias batrachus
CACTTTGAACTGAACATTTTCGCTCCCTGCAGTTTGGAATCACACTTAACATGGCTGACCAGCTGGTCAAGGCTACGTCGCATACTACTTCAAAGTATAACGATTGATATGCATCTCCAGTCATGAAAAATAAAGCGAACTTCGAAGTACCAAAACAGTTCCTTAAATGGCCACTAGGCTTCAAGACGCTAATGTTAAAATGTCCGACATTACAAGAGAAATACTGTAAACTGTTTGTCACCTGGTTTCTAGATTGCTCTTTTTTTTTTTTTACATAACTCAAGTTAACAGTATACTAAGCTGGAAAATGATACATAATTAGGGGCGAGGTTGATTTGAGTGGCAGCTGCAATGCAGACGTCAAACCGCTAGCTGTCTGTTTGCATCAATTTACGTAGCTGAACAGTTAACTGAAATCGTTGTAGTTAAACTTACCATAAGAAACATATCTTATATGAGAGTCTGTAGGGTGAGCACTATATGGTGTATATATATATATATATATATATCCACACACATTATTTTTTAATCTTTACCATCATAGTGTTTCTTTATGCACACACTGAATATTTATTCTCCTTCTGAATTTGTACAGTATGAAGAGTCAACATCATTTTCGCTCAGGATGTTCGTGAAAGTCACGTGACTCAGAAAACTTAGCACAGAGCCAAAGCGCCCTTCCCTATAAACCTGAGTGCATTATGGGTTTTCTATACCGCCTGGGGTAAATTGTTTAGTCGCTAACGCTAAGCAGTGCCCCACAAACATTCCCGCTTTGACGAGCACGCTAGACTTTCGCACGTGTCTACAAAATAGCACACTTCTCAAAGTCACGCACTTTGTAACACACCGATGTCTAAACCCCTTTTACATCCAGAATCCTGTCAACTCCTTTTTTTTAACTTCACCCTTTTTTCCTATCTTCTCTCTAACCGTGATATTTTAGTCTCTTAGCGTCTCGAGTGCTGTGTGTGATGAAATTGCAGTGAGAGAGCTCCTCTCTCACACAACACACACTCACACTGCAGCATGCTGCTCTCAGCAGCTCGAAGGCATGTGTGTCAGGACATTGTGTCCATACTGCACAATCACACCCACATATACACACACTCCACGTTCAAACACACACACACACACACACACACACACAGTCTCACATGGCCTGCAGTTCTAAAATTATGATCCAAACATTGACACACACTCCCTAACCAATGCTGTTAGAAACACACACACACAGCTGCTGAGTGTGGGAAATGCCGCACACAACTCGGATGCAGCAACAGCAGTACACAGTGCTCAAGCCTTCATGCTCGCAGCCATCACCACAACCTTTACTCCAGCCATCACTACAGCCATCACATAATTACAGCCATCACAACAACCATCCCTACAACCATCACTACAACTATCCGTACAGCCATCATTACATCACTTTAACCATCATTACATTAATACAGCCATCCCTACAACCCTCACTACAGCCATCAAAACAACCATCATTGCAACATCCCTAACGTCATCCCTACAACCATCACTACAGCCATCACATAATTACAGCCATCACAACAATCATTGCTACATTAATCCCTACAACCATCCCTACAACCATCACTACAACTATCCTTACAGCCATCATTACATCACTTTAACCATCATTACATTAATACAGCCATCCCTACAACCCTCACTACAGCCATCATTACAGCCAACAATGCAGCGATCACTACAACCACCACTACATTCAATACAACAACCATCCTTACATCACTACAGCTATCACTACAGCCATCACAACAACCATCATTGCATCATCCCTAACGTCATCCCTACAACCCTCACTACAACCACCACTGCATCCATCACAACAACCATCCTTACATCACTACAGGCATCATTACAGGCATCATTACAGGCATCACTACAGGCAACCCCAGGGCAATCATTATAAGCATCCTTAAAGCCATCACAACACGAACCCCTACATCCATCACTACAACCATCACTACAGCCATCACTACAGCCATCACAACCATCACTACAACCATACTTACAGCCATTATTACAACCATCCCTACAGCCATCTTTACAACCATCCCTACAGCTGTCACTACAGCCATCACAACAGCCTTCCCTAGAGCTGTCGTTACAACCATTCCTACAATTGTCCATATAGTTCCCCCCTACCCTACTCCCTAAAGTCATACCTAAAGTGTTTCCTACAGCCAACAGTACAACCCTCACAATAATCATACCTACAATCATCTACATCATCATTACAAGCATCAATATAACCACCACTACAGCCTTCTCTAGACCTGTCATTACAACCACTTCTACAACTGTCCATATGGTCCTCGCTACTTCATACTCTACAGTCTTATATAAGGTCTTTCCTACAGTTATCACCACAGTGGTAGGTACTGTACAGCTGGGCCTACAGTCCTCACTATTGTACTCCTGCACTCCTACCTGCATTCTTTCCCTATAGCTATTGTACGACTACAACTGTCCTTACTGCCATCCCTAAAATCCTACATACAGTTGTTTCAACAACCATCCCTTTAGGTATTTTTACACGTCCCTGTAGCAATCAACTCTACATATGCTGTCTGGACGACCTAGAGTTCATATGAGGTTCACAAACTTAATCTAGAACTGGCCGACCAAAGTAGCCTAACCCCTGAATGAAACCCAGTAACAGTGTTGATATCATGAGTGTTGAATTACCATCTAAAACTACTGTTAAATTGAACACTCCTTTCAATGTTGCATGAGCACCTATTGTGTTTAATTAACAGATCACTCGGCAAATACACTTACATTTGTATTTATTGAGTTCTGTAAATTGATCATTCTAAGAGTTTTACAAGACTCCAGAATTTTTTTTTTTTTCAAAATTATGGATTAATATGACATTTTCAAGGTTTATTCAACACTGCAGAAGTTCACCATATTAAGAGCTGACTACTAAAAGACTACTGGTTAATTAATTATTTAACGGTGTATTAGGTAAGATTTGCGAGGCAAATGGACTGGTAAATAAGTGGAGTGGAATAAGATTTGAATAGGTTTTTTCCCAAAAAAAACTTATAATGGTTCAAGAGTTACTGTCATGACTATCATTATTTTTACATTCAAGTGCTTGGAAGCCAAGTTCCAACATGCAACTTCAATGTAAAGAGCCCTTATGTGCTCGTAAGTATAAAATGTATTATTATTATTATTATTATTATTATTATTGTCCACATTATTTATATCAACTACTACAGCTTTAAGGATCAAATTCGACACTTTATTATTATTACTTTTTTTCTTATTTACTTTCCATATCTCTTCTCCTGTGTAGGGTCAATGAGCCCATTCCAGGAAGCCCAGGGTAGGGGCACAAGGTAGGGGACATCCTGGATGGGGCACCAAACCATCACAGAGCACACACACACACACACACACACACACACACACACACACACACACCAATCAGCTTATTCTGCATATCTATATACTTTGGACTGCTGGGGGGAAACCCAGAACAAACCCACCAAGAACAGGAAGAAGATGTAAAACACACATACACACACACACAAACACAGACAGACCAGAGGCAAGATTTTAACCCCTAATCCTGGAGGTGCGAGGTTATAATATGTAGGTTATAACATAATACATATTTATAGAATATTAAATAACAATTCAGCACTATTCATTGATGAATTAATTAACTCAGCACTGAGCTGGTTTAAAATAGGTTTAAGGTTTAATTGAACCACAATCATGATGTGAAAAATAAATGCATGCTAATTATTATTAGTGAAGGTTTAAATAACATTGTGTAACACACACACACACACACACACACACAGACACACAGAGAGAGATACTGGAGGTAAGATTCAAACCCCTAACCTTTGAGGTGGAAGGCAACATTTTACCCAATACTATATTTATGGTATAGAACCAATTCAGCACTATAAATTAATTGATGAATTAAATAATTAAGTAATTAACTCAACCCTGAGCTGATTTAAATCTGTTTAGAGGGTTAATTCAACCCAATCATGATGTGAAAAATGAATGCATTGGAAATTATTATCAGTGCAGGTTTGAATGGCATTTTGCAACACACAAACACACACACACACTTTCCTCACACAAGCACAGCACTAAGAGTCCAAACTGCGCACATCCACATTGGACAGGACAGAGAAGAGGCTCAGAGCCGACACACACGGCCATATTGAACACAATGTTCACATGTGTTTACACACACAAACACACACACACTGGGATTAAAGAAGATACTGCGTGCGTGCGCGCGCGCGCGCGCGCGCTCGTGTTTATTAACTTACCGTTGGTTGTTTATGTGTTTACCGCCGAGCATCCGCCTCCTTCTCTTCTGCTCTGTAAACAATCTCTATATTAATCTTAGATATGAAATCTTTCTTCCTTCTCCTGTCCCAGACTGAGTCCCGTGCGAGTGTGTGTTTGCGGCTGAAGGTGAGAGAGAGGAGAGAGAAATGAAACAGATGCGACGTTGCTCAGTGTCTCTCTCTCTCTCTCTCTCTCTGCAGTGCGCGAGCGCTCACCTCGGTCTCGAGCGCACCAGCGCGCGCCGTCAGCTCTGACGTCAATGCATTCCAGCTCAGCCGCGCGAGCGCTCCTCAACAATACGAGAAGCCAAAAGTGTCACAAAATGTCTAGACGCCAAGAGTGATTGTTTTTATCCCCCCAGCATTTCTGACATTCAATAAGGATACAGTCACAGTAAGGCCAAAAGTTTGTGGACACATGATCATGACAGTTTTTTTCCCCAGGCAATTTACCTCATGAACAGCTAAAACATTCTTCGCACTGTGCATTAAATATATGTGCAATACCACTGTGCAATATACTGTGCAATACCACAGATATTTATTTAACTTATGTGTAAGTATCTCACACCCTACTCCATCTGATGTTAACCCAAAAATTCCCCAAAAATCCCAAAAAATCCATCCTACTCAATTTGTTGTAATTTTTTTTTCCTGTTTTGTGTCGTGCTGTTTTGTCTTGTTATTTGTCTTGTCCTGGAGCTCTGTCACTAAAACAAATTCCTTGTACGTGCAAGCGTACTTGGCAATAAAACGCTTCTGATTCTGATTCTGATCTTATCTGTGCTCGCTGAACATCTACTTCACAGATATAGTCCCCCTTTGCGACGCCACTCTTCTGGGAAGAGTTCCTTCCCATTAGACTTTGTACAAGTATTCAGTCATTATTGGGATCAGGTTTGATGTTGTTGTTCCAGCTCATCCCAAAGGTGTTGTGTGTGGGGTTGGGGTCAGGCCTTTGTGCAGAATCCTCGAATTCCTCCGTTCCTACCAATCACACATTATATGTTCTTGGAGCTTGCTTAGTGCACTGTCATGCTGGAACAGGTTTGAGCACCAGCACAAATTGTAATTCCACAGCATACAAAGACATTTCAGACAACTGTGTGCTTCAAACTTTGCCATGACAATGTGTGACGGTCAGGTGTCCACATTCTTTTGGCCATATATAAAAGAGAGGTTTTGTCTGTACATTGGTCAGTTTCAATGATACCTTTTATATTTCATACACTGGAGGTCCTGGAACCAGTCTCAAAAAACTTTCTGTCTGTATGTCTGTCCAGACATATTTTGTCACAGCATCACACAAAACTGGCTGGACTGGCTGGAATTTAATGAAATGTTGCCAGGCCTTGCGTGACGTTAAATCTGTGCCATAAATGAAATCAAAATGTTGAGTAGAAGTGAAATTGTGAGCAGTTATGTGCCAGATTATAACATACACTAGCACCAATGGATATTAATTAGAAAAGCTCAACTGAACAGTTTTACAGGGATTACTTATTATTTTCACCGCTGAAATAACAGCTGAAGTGGTACAAGTGAAGAAGTGCTGGTACAGTCCTCTGGTAACACCACTAAGGTTGAGGGTTCGATTCCTGCCTCAGATCTGCGTGGGTGGAGTTTGAATGTTGTCCTTGTCCTTGGTGGGTTTTCTCACACAGTCCAAAGACATGTAGATTAGGCTTATTGGCCTTCTCTAACAGGATGGAAGATTAATGAATATGTACTGTATATACTGTTTTACAAGAGCTTGTCATATTTGCGTCTTAATTTATGTCTTCAATAACCAATATGAAACAAATATGGGGTAAAAAACAAAACAAACAAACAGCTAAAGTGGCCCCACTTGGGAAGAGTGGGAAGAGAATCCTGAATATCTCCTGATATACTGTATTATCTCCTACACAACTCCTCATCAGGAAGAGAAAAACAAATCTTGCTGTTACAGGGTGTATAGTAAATATCAGCTAATCAGCTCACTCACTCATTTTCAGTAAGTGCTTCATGCTGGTTTGAATCGTAGTAGATTCAATGCTCATGCTGGGAACACTGGGCATGAGAGGGAAATCCACCTCGGATGGTATTCCAGTCTACTACAGAGCAGCATGCACACACATTCACACGAATAATTCACACGTAGGGGGAATTTATCTTAGTCAATCCACATCCTGGCATGTTTTTTGGGCGGTGAAAAGAAACCTGAGAACCCTGAGGTAACTCACACTGACGCAGGAGAGAACAGAAACTCACACAGCACAGACAATAACGCACACCCAGGATCAACCGGAGGACCCTGAAGAAGTGTGTGTTCATATGCAATCCCCCACCCTGCCACTCACTTAATAAACTAATTTGGTATAGTGCTAAAGCTCGGCATGCCAAGATACATTTCTCAGTTGTCCCATAAAAGAACATTTTTAGCATACTGTAGCTGAAGGCTGTATGACAAGGACGATCCGCTGCACTGCTGCTTGTACTGTTTGTTGTCAAGTGCATTAGTGGAGACACTTACTGTTCCTGTATAAATGAAAATGACTCTTTTTAATGAGGCACAGACACGCACTTAGTCTTCTATTCATTCCTCACAATGGTGATGTGAAGGCATATAAAGCTTTCATTTCAGCATTACGAGGCACACCGTCCATGGCACACCCTAGCCATTGTCAAATAAAAAAAAAAGTTTTATATTAAATACTAGTTATACTGTTATTTGGTCAGATTGCACTGGAAAATCAAAGTGCAAAAATTATAGTGAACATATTACATAATCATTTTATAAAACGTTTTTGTAAGCTTACCAACCTAGGGCTTAAATTCTAAGCACCAATGAGGAAGAAGTTTGAAATAATTCAACAGGGATTTCAAATAACGTTATGCACATAACCTTATGTGACAGTTTTACATCAGGAATTGTAAATGTACACTTGTTAAATGTAATATTTCATGTTTATATGCATGGCTTGTTGGCTCTTTTGGCTTTTATTATGAGCCATTTGTGTGGCATTTGTTAAATAATACAATAACAAAACAGTGTTGTGGTCTGGGAAAAAGATTACACTAACAAGGAGAATTATTATTATTATTATTACTACTACTACTCACTCATTGGCAGCACGGTGGTGTAGTGGTTAGCACTGTCGCCTTGCACCGCCAGGGTCCGGGTTCGATTCCCGTCTCTGTGCATGGAGTTTGCATGTTCTCCCCGTGCTTGGTGGGTTTCCTACGGGTACTCCGGTTTCCTCCCACAGTCCAAAGACATGTAGGTTAGGCTAATTGCCGTTCCCAAATTGCCTGTAGTCTGTGTATGTGTGTGTGTCTGTGCCCTGCGATGGATTGGCACCCTGTCCAGGGTGTACCCTGCCATGTGCCCTAAGTCTCCTGGGATAGGCTCCAGGCCCCTCGTGACCCTGAATACAGGATTAAGCGGTATAGATGATGAGTGAGTGAGTACCAAGGGTATACCTTGGACAGGGTGCCAATCCATCACAGGGACACAGGGACATCACACACACACTCACACACTCATTCACACAGTATGGGGCAATTTGGAAACGTCTATTTGAACCCAGACTCTGGAGGTGATCGATTGATCTATCTATTTATCTATTATAAAGGCTAATATTATATTTTATAAATCCTCAAGTTGTTTATCAGATCGACTTCTCTTTTCCGAGAAGATAATTGAAACGTTTTTTGCATTTTTTACAACTCAGAAACATCACAGCATACAGCAGATTACAGTTTGCATGTTTCCTTTGTTTGATTTGTCAGCACTAGATGATAGTAGTAGATGCTGCCATTTAAAGGGTTAATGCTTAGCATAAAAGAAGAATGACGCAATTACAGTTTGGTTCATCAGTTTAAAAAGAAAGACAAGATCATTGCCAAATGAAAACATGGGCCACAAGGCGGGGTACACCCTAAATAGAGTGCCAACTTATCGCAGGGCACAAACACACATTCACACACCTATTCATACAATCCAGGCAATAGTATCAGTAATTGACTGCATGTCTTAGGATTGTGGGGAAGAAAAAAAACAAACAGAGGAAACCCACTAAAGCGCAGGGAGAACATGAGAGTGGAGGAGAGATCCGAACCTCCTTCCATGCTGGAGGTGTGAGGCAATAGTGCTAACCTCTAAGCCACCATGCCATCACATGATAGTAATATTATACATATAAACTGAAGCCTTTATGCATTGAAACTTCTTTATAGAGAATCAATAATAATAATAATAATAATAATACATATAGGTAAGACTAAATAGTTTTATACTATTGCTATTATATATATACAGTACTAATCCTATTACTAAATAGTATAATGTATATAGCAAAAGCCAGAATCTCATTTACACGTGTAGTCACATCAAGAGTTATAAAAGTATCACAAATCATTTTTAAACTCTGTGGGAAAGCAGAATCTTCTTTTGTGGGACAAAAGTCACAGGCACTGAATCAAGACTGCTCTGAGGAGGAAGTGAAAGCAGCTGGAGGCTGGAACAGAGCACATTCTGAACATACCACCTCATGGGACATGCTGAGTACAATTCTAAACAAACCCTCCTTCTGAATGGAAAGATAGATTGAGAGAAGCTTCACGTGCATGCTGTTTTGTTTCTCAGATCGTTCGGCTCAAAGAAGCATACATGCACTTACACACGCATGCACCCTCGAATCAGTTCCAGACTGAGCACTAGTCACATCCAGTCACATGCTTGTTGTGACTGAGGATCTCTTTGACATGTGGAGAAGCGGGTAAAGCTCATCAGAGGCGTGAGTACAGAAAAAACATATGAAATGTCACCAAGGCTTGATCAGGTTTTTTTTTGTTTGACTCAGTGTAACCTACAAACACAAACCATTGATTCTCTAACGTTATGCCGATCTCTTAGACCCCACAATCACGTAACCTCTATATTGCAGTTTATCTTCCCTAATAGGAAAGTCACATGAATTTGACATGAGAAGTTTAACCTACATATGTGGATTATATGTAGATATGTGGAGGACATTTTGACAAATTACTAACGTACGGCAAGGACGTCTTTAAAAAAAAAAGTTTCTACACAAAAATAAAAGCAAAATTAATGAAATAAAAGTTAATAACTGGTGTGATGACTCTTTGCGTAAGATATAGTCTCTGGTACAATTTGTACAATTTTCTAGTTTTACTGAACATCCTGCCGAACCAGCCACAGTCCTTCCGAAGATTTTATCGCACTTGTGTCTTTTTTAACACTAAGTTACATTTTTCTCAAATGTACCTTACAGCACCATGAAATGATATTTTTTGCATATCCCAGCTACTACAGGGTCGGAGCACAGGGTGAGCCAGGATGCAGAGCGCCTGGAGCAGATAGGGTTGCTCGAAGGCTCAAAAGTGATAGTGCTAGGGCTGGAACCCCCATCCTTCCGGTCAATGACCACTTAACCACTTGAGCCACCACTACCCCTTTTTCTAAGGCATGAAAAACTCAACAAAGTATTCCTTTATATAACGAGCTGCTTTCTTTTCTGGCCCACAAACATTTTCTTTCTAAGATTAACTA
>QMIH01000049.1:1160379-1172162 GCA_003987875.1 Clarias batrachus
TTATTTATTTTATTTTTTTTTGCTGGAATACTCATGTTAGGAAATCAAATGTTTTTGTACTTTGCTTAAAAGTCATAAAGAATTTTTTTGTGTACTACAACACACACACACACACACACACACACACACACACACACACACACACACACACACACACACACATAGTACAGTACTGTATATTGTATTGTGCTGGAAATGCTATTTAATTTAAAGTGCATGTGCTTTTATTTTGGAATGTGATTACTCTACGTTTATCATGATTAATGCATTTTAAGTTGCGATTATGTTACTCACATAATCATCATGGTTTCATCATGATCACACTATATTTATATGAATTAATGTTTAAATGGATTTATGTAGTTTAACAGCATTCTTTAAATCACTTACAGGACATAGAGATTAAAGAAACGTATTGGAAAGTAAATGGATACTAACATGTTAAAAAAACAACAACAAAAAAACACAACATTCATAAATAAACTTTATTTGAACACATTGCTCTTCAGTGTTTCTGTACTGTACATGTGTAGCACTGTAAGGTGGTGATCCTGTACTGTAACATTTATGATCTAATTTATAAACGTCTGTAATCAATAAACACAAACTAAACTTCAATGTGGAGCAAAACTCTACATTATGCTGACAACAACCAGAATCGCTTTTTCCCCTCTTAATGAAATTTATCGTTCCATCCTGCATTATGCAGATGATAATCTGATTATACACATCCTTTTAGAATTTTAAAATGTGTTATATACTTGTCCTAACGAAATGAGATTAAGATGCTTAAAAATGTGGTTTAGGCATCGGTTTACAGAAAAGTGTTTGGGTGAGATAGGCCTCTCACACTTAGCACCACATTAGCCTTGAAGCACATTACATTTAGGGAATTTTCATTTCTGTCTGAAGCATTCCTTTAAAGAGCCATCAGTGATTAAAAAGCAGCAAGATAGAAGATACAGTAGTTTAGGGTTTCAGTGATAATAAAACCTGAATTCCAATTTATCTTAATGCGTAACATTACTTGGCTCTATGAAGAGGTTTTTCCACAAAAGAGAGAAAACGCCTTCCTCCCAAAGGGGAGTCACTGACGGGGATGGCAGAAAATACTGGGGTTACTATGGGAACCATTTCCGTAATAAGCTGACTCAAAGTGACGCTCATTACATACTCATTAGAAAGAGAGGAATTTGTATAATAAAATGTTAATTTATCATAATGTGAGTCAGGTCTTTCATTAGTAACTCTAAATGCCAGACATCAAATTCCAGGTTTGGGCTGAACTGAAAATGTACTGAATTAGTCATAGATGCTTAGATCCATCTACCCATATTAGAGATGTGGAAATGACACTAATATGGATAAAACTGTAAGGACACTCATATGGCACAGTCTATATGCTGTGTGTTTTCAACAGAGTGTTTTTTTCCCTGCCTTTTATACCTGTGCATTTTTTTTTTCAGATTTCCCTGATTATGAAATCAGGCATAAAGGTGGCCTGATGCCAAACTGCAAACAGTCAACTTCTTTTACTCAGACATGTCTTTGTGGATCGATTATATTTGGAGTGCAGGGAAAATATATTTTTTAATACAGGAAGAAAAAATGTGAAAGCTCTTTAATTTTACTTTGTTACTCTCAGAGTTATAACAATCTGAACATTTCCTCATTTCATTTATTGTTTGTTTTTTAGTTTATTATTATTATTATTATTATTATTATTATTATTATTATTATCAGAAAATAATAGAAACATAGGGAAAAAAACTAGGAGAAAATTACTTTAGACACAGTTTAGGTCAGTATGCGGCAAAACATTTTTTTTTCTCTAAAAATATGAAATAACGCATATTCCATTAGGTAATTGAGTAACAACCACAACAACAACAACAACAACGTCAGTTGTTATTTTAAGACACGAAAGTCAGCTGTTCTGGATTACTTCTTGCAAGAACAGTATTGTCAAGTGCATTTGCAAAACCGATCAAGCACCATGATGAAATTGTCTCTCATGAAGACTTTCTCAGGAAAGCGAGACTGAAACTTAGCTCTGCTGCAGAGGAGGAGTTCATTTAGAGTTACCATCCTCAGAAATCACCAGCACCTCATATTAGTGATGTTATAAAGGCTTTACAGACCACGAGTAGCAGTTACTGTACATCTTAATATCAGCTGTTCAAAATGTATTGTATATTTTGGATGCCTTCAGCACTGTTTTGCAATGCAGACAGAAATTAAAATTAGCAAAGACCATGGAGTTAGAAGGTGTATCCAAATTTTTTTAAAGGTAATGTAATATATATATATATTGTAGTCCATGCACCCAGAACCAAAGTGGGAATCGAACCCAGACCTGGGAGGTGCAAGGTGACAATGCTAACCACTATGCCACAGTGCCACCTAAATAGATAGGTAGGTACTGTAGAATTCATTTTCTGTAGAGTTATTTAATCTTTAACAATTGATATTTGTTACAGTAAATTTATAAATCTTTAACACTGATTCTGATATAAAACCATTCCTAACGGCTGCTGTTCCATACAGATGCGATGTAACACCCCCCTCTTGTGGAGCAGCTGGACCACATAACAGTACATTACTTAATCAGGTTGGCATTTGAACAAATGTGATGTACTGCTTTCCATTAGCAATTTCATATTTATAATGATAAAAACGAAAAAAAAAAAACAACCAGAATCTATTTTTCCTGTTTTGTATACACCCTAGAGTGTATAGACGAAGACAAATGTGGAATAAACAATGTAGGCGTGTAGAAAACAACTGCGCATGCGCGACGTCCTTTGGCTCTCTGGAAGCTTTATCGCCACCCAGATTTTTATTTTACTATATTCAGTGTATTATTTTTGAGTCATAAATCAAGTTAATTGAATCCAATCTAATAAGAAAAGAAGTAAATCTAATTAATAGACCTACCGTAATCATGTAATGAATGTAAGAGATATTTACACTAAGTTCCGGTTACCGAGTCGACGCCGATCCCGGAAGTAAACTGTGATTGGTGGAATCGCAAACGTCTGGCAGATTAGTGTTTAGGACGCAGTGTGTTCCGCCATGACACCAGGAGGACTTTATAAGTTATATATTATTGATTTAGCTTCGTAGCGGAGATTTAAAATCATGAGCTCCGGGTTGCTGAGGCTCGGGGTGCAGCTCTGTCCTGCCAGGAGAGTGTCGAGTCTCAGAGCGTGGAGAAAACATTATTCTGCTCAAGTAAGAGAGTGTGTGCTGTCAATTTAAATACATAATAACTTAATAAAGGTTAAATTTAGGACAGTAATTCACAACATTATTATTATTAGTAGTAAAGGTGGTGTAGTTGTTAGCACTGTCAGCTTGCACCTCCAGGGTCTGGGTTCGATTCCCGGTCAGGCTCTGTGTGCATGGAGTTTGCATGTTCTCCCTGTGCTTGGTGGGTTTCCTCCCACAGCCCAAAGACATGTAGGTTAGATTAATTGGCATTTCCAAATTGTCGGTAGTGTGTGTGTGTGCCCTGTGATGGATTGGCCCCCTGTTTGGGATGTACCCCGCCTCGTACCCTAAGTCTCCTGGTATACGCTCCAGGCCCCCTGCGACCCTGAGTTAGTAGTATTATCAAAAAGTTTTCAAGTTGTTCTTGAACTGTGTTGAAGCAGGTTTGACAGGTGGTGTAGTGGTTAGCACTGTCGCCTTGCATGTCCAGGGTCGGGGTTCGATTCCCATCTATGTGTATGGAGATTGCATGCACTCTTCTTGGTGGGTTTCCTCCCACAGCCCAAAGACAAGCAGATTGGGCTAATGAGAATGTGAGTGATGGATTTGTACCCCACCTCGTGCCCTATGTCTCCTGGGATAGGATCCTAGACCCCCAAGACCCTGTATATAGGATAAAGCGGTATAGATGATGAATGAGTGATGTTTGACAGGTTGGCAGCCCAACTACTGTACATCACAAAGATCTGATCATATCCCATAGATTCTGGACATTTATAAATAAAATTCAGACGTTTTCTCGGGCTTTCTCATGGGACACACTTGTTTAATGAACCTGTTCTCTCTCTAAAACATTGGAATATACTGTAACTTACAATAAACATGATTCAGTACATCATAGACTGTCAGCACTCACACTAAAAGTATTGGATTACATTCAGGTTATTCTCTTTAAAAAAAAAACAAAAAACAAAACACTTGGTAACCATGTCGTACAGTACCGGTCAAAAGTTTGGCCACACCTTCTAATTCAGTGTGTTTTTTTTTCCTTATACATCCTAGAACAATACTGTGTTTTTTTTTGTTTGTTTATTTTGTTTTTTTAACTATGAAAAAAACACATATGAAATTAGGTATTTAAGTAACAGGCGGCAAGGTGGCTTTGTGGTCAGCAGGTTGCACCTCCAGGGTCTGGGTTTGATTCCTGTCTCAGGGTCCATGTGCATGGAGTCTGCTTGGTGGGTTTTCTCCACGTACTCTGGTTTCCTCCCACAGTCCAAAGACATGCAGATTAGATTATTTGTATAGCTTTTTAAATTTTTACAACAGACATTGTTACAAAGCATTTTCACCGCAATCTGTGTGTAGAGGTGACAACAGCAAGGGAAAAACTCCCTGGGAACAAATGGGGGTGAAACCTTGAGAGTAACCAGATGTAAAAGGGAAACTATGTACTTCTCACGATAATGGGATAATCAATTGGTACACTTTTACAATTTTCTTAGGATTGAGTGTATCAGGGACAAACAGATTAGATTAAACACTGAGTAAAATGCTCCTATATTTGATCCGGTGCTTGTATCTTTTGGTATTGGAATGCAACCTCATGCGAGTACGCAAGCACACCCTGAGAAACACTCTGAATATACCGGACCGTGGCTCTTCACTCACTGGTGTTTTTTTATTTCCCTGCCTGTAGAGTGGCGCTCTCGAGCAGGCTATATCAGCTTTCCGCTCGGTCAGCGGTGATGACGGCGTGTCTGTAGGTGTAGCAGTGCGAGAACAGCACGGGAGAGACGAGTCAGTGCACAGGTGAGACGCAAGAAGTTCATTCTATGACTAAAGCTCATGTTGAATGAGTTTGTGTCAAACAGTTTTGAAAGATAACTCGTCATCAACTTGCCGAAGAGACGTACTGTATCTATCAGTGTGAACTATACACACAATTATTCACCAACACCACTTGCACGTTACAGGAACCCGGCTGGGAGTTATTGCCACATCCCGCATATAGTCGTGACCTCACTCCAAGCCATTTCTGCGTGGTTGGGGCTTTAAAGGAGTTCCTGGGGGGCCAGTGTTTCAGCCTTAAGGCAAGCAGTCCGATCATGGAGAAAACTCCAAGCACTAGTGAAACATTGGGATAAGTGCATTAGTGTAGTAAAGGGTTATATAGATACATAAAGGGAGTTTTTAACCTCATACGGTAACTGTGTTCTGTTATTCTGCACAACGGAAAGTCCTGGTTTGACTTGAACGCCCCATGTAATTTAATAATAATTTAAATGTTAGCTTTTCCATACAGTTACTTTTTTCTTTTTTCTCATCTGGCATGGATAATTTGGTATAACTTGCTTCATCTTTCACCGTCACTTATATTTTCCCATGTTTAAATGAATTTATCTGTTCCTTGTACTGTATACTGTATATTCCTACTCTGTTTATTATTTGACACGGGCCATTTTTGTTATTTTTTCCCCCCTTTCTGCTGTATCAGATGTCTCCCCCCAGAGGTTGTAGTGTTCCCCCGGTGTGTAGAGGAGGTCAGTGCTCTGGCCACAATCTGCCACCGTCACAGATTACCCATCATCCCGTTTGGCACAGGAACAGGTCTGGAAGGAGGAGTGGGTGCCGTGAAGGTGAGTGTAGAAGATTATAGAAGGTTTACTTAAACCACTTGAGACCCTGAAGTGCGTATATGCGTCCACAGATGAGGACAGTCTGCAGGGTATTTTTCTTTTCCCAGACTTCTTAGTTTTTGAAGAACCTGTTTAATGTGTTCTGTGTGGCAGGGAGGTGTGTGTTTCAGCCTCAGGAAAATGGACCAAGTGCTCGATTTGCACCCGGACGACTTTGACGTGACGGTGGAGCCTGGTGTCACACGCAAGTCGCTCAACTCGTACCTGCGTGACACGGGCCTCTGGTTCCCCGTAGGTGAGATTCACTCTAATACTGTCTAAGGTTACAGACAGAACCTCATCAGTGGTGGTTTGGTGCAAGACATATGGCCGTGCTCTGCGGTGAGCATTAAATGTGATGTGTGTGTGATGACAGACCCTGGTGCTGATGCGTCTCTTTGCGGCATGGCCGCCACCAGTGCATCAGGCACTAACGCTGTGCGCTACGGTACCATGCGCGAAAACGTCCTGAACCTGGAGGTGGTGCTGGCAGACGGGACGATCATACACACGGCAGGCAAGGGCCGGCGCTCCAGGTATAACCCACACACACTTAATAATGATATTAATAAAAATAAACAGACTAAACAAAACAAAGTATGTCTAGAGAAAAATAACCAATTGTATCCTTCCTTCATCTTCATGCTTACTGTATTGAATTTGTTTGCAGAAAGACGGCAGCAGGTTATAACTTAACTAACCTGTTTGTGGGCTCCGAGGGGACGCTGGGGATCCTGACCAAAACCACGCTCCGGCTGTACGGCATTCCAGAGAGCATGGCGTCCGCCGTCTGCTCCTTCCCCTCGGTTCAGGCAGCCGTGGACAGCACGGTGCAGGTGCTGCAGGCCGGCGTGCCCATCGCTCGCATCGGTGGGTGAACTGTAAGGGGCACAGCGCACCATCTGCCGCATTTTACTGGAGTTTTGTTACAATTGATACCATATTACAGAATTCCTGGACGATGTGATGATCGGTGCGTGCAACAGCTTCAACTCTCTGTCCTACCCCGTCCTGCCGACGCTCTTCCTCGAGTTCCACGGCAGCTCCAAGAGTCTGGAGGAGCAGGTGTCTATTACAGGTGTGTGTGTGTGATCCAAAATCTGAATGTTCTGCATAAATATTAAAACACTATTCATATAACATATATTAATATTAATTAGCGTTTATGATAAACCACCATACATTCAGACACACACCCTTATCCAGATTAAATAACAGGACATATAAATAACATAATTATTGTGTAGCAGCGATGATCACTCATTTAATGCCAGTTATGGATCATTAATCCCAGACTAAAAGGGAAAATTTTAAACCAGGAATATAATAATTCTAATATTGGTTCAACTTCTGTTCTGTAATTGTTTTTAGTGCAAATTCTTATAAATAATATTTTCTGACTGAACATGGAGTAATGTTTTATATACAGTTTGTGCCAAAGTTTCTGTAAAGTTATTCTGTTTCAGCTTTCCACAAGTTTCCCATTACCATACATTTCCAGATGTCAGTTATCACTTTGTTTACTTTATAGGTAATTTTTAAAAGAAGTTTTAAGACACGATATCAGGTTTTCTGTGGGTCCACACTTTACATATAGCAAGCCTTTAAACAGTCTGGGAGGTTCTAGAAGATGATGTACTTTTAGAAGCTTCTGATTGGTCATTGTGCATTAACTGAAAGTACAGTAGTGACCAGCATTTAGTGACTGTGATTTTTAGTCCTTGCCCAAGCAGCTTTCGCATACATTTCTTCACTCCAAACATCCAAAAGCACTAAAAGCAGCCGTACAAAAATAGTATGCAAATGCAGGTACAGTGGAACCTCGGATTGCGAGTAAAGTGGTTTGCGAGCGTTCCACAAGACGAGCAAAAATTTGTAATACATTTTGACCATGGTACATGGTACACTTTTTGTTTTGACGCTAAGCGTCACGTGATCACAACTGAGCCAACGGTTTTTCTCTCTCTTGCGCTGCGGAATTGTGGGTAATCATCTCCCCTGCTGGGTCTTAGTGCTCGTCTTTCACTGGTATAATCAACATCCTCGCACGTCAGTACCGTTTACTAGGACACTGTGACCACGTGCGTGTTTGTAGAATCGTGGTCTGTTTGCATCTGTGGAAATTCATAACTCAAATGTTCGCAAGTCGGGGACTACCTTTATAGAAGTCTTTGGACCACACAGCCTTTGCATTGTTTAAAGAAGCACCAGTAAAGATAAAGAGACTGTTGTCATTGTAGTAATGTAAAAAATAACGAAATTTGTTTGGAAACTCTCACAGCCGTCCAAGGGATGAACAAATGTTGGTTTAAAATGTCGACCCCTTTGATTTAACCCTAAGACAATAACAAATGAACTGATGAAGGAGTCGGAGTGATCAGGCACCAGAGGTGAGGCTTTTAATCATGTTGTATTTTGCTTTAAAAGAACTTCTTTACTTCATAAAATACTGTATGCTTCATGACCAAAGAAACATTTGGTCGGACCACCTTTAGTTTTGATTGTAGTGCATATTCAGTGTAACATTTTTTTTGCAGCAACTTTGTGCAGCTTCACAACATCCACAGTACTCTGCAAAAGTCTTTATCCCACCTGCATTTGTATCATATTAAATACAATTACATGATGATTAAAATAAAGAAATGGGTACAAATGCTTTACTGCGACCGGCTTCAAAGTGCTTAAAGATACGAGTTAAAAATTGGTTATGTCAACCAAAATCGTCCAGGAATAATAATAAAAAAAAGTAGTTTTACTTCAGTATTTTCTAACAAAAATACAGGAACGTCTGTCTCTCTGGAAGCAGAATGTTTGAGGAAAATTGAGGAGTGGCTCAAGGCTGTCCGGAGTCGTATCAATTTTTGGCTAAAAGTTTGTACTGATAAGGCGAGAGTCTAAGCACAAAAAGCACACGAAGAACAAAAAGTTCTCCCTCACATCCCAATGGGATGAAGACTTTCAATGGGGTTAAGGTCAATTCATCTGTGAAAATCTCACATCTCCCAAATACACTTTTTTTTTTTTTTTAGTCCTGGAATACGAGCGTGCTGTCAGGAATAAAAAAAATCTATTAATGGGACAACCTGGTCATTCAGTATATTCGACTAGTCAACCAGCTTCATTTTAATAATTGCGACAGAAATGCTTGCAATCAAAGCCTCTTAAGGGTTTTCTTTTTTTAATCCAAATTGTGATTTTTTAATTTTTTTATAATTTTTTTATGGCTAAGGTGGATTACTAAAGCACATCAGTACGTCAGTCAGCAGGTTAAACCTTGGTTGCAGCCGAGTCTTATGAAAGTATTGGAGTCTCCATAACAAAGCCCCGACCGACTCATACACAGTATTTGTGGGCTGAACTACTGTACACAACATGTTACAGCAACCTGAACATGTCAGGAGGAAAAATGTGTATTATATATATATATGTGTGTGTGTGTTGAGATCTTTGACAATCTGGAATTCAATAGAATATGAAATCAAGCAGCCTTTTAGCTATTATTGTGAAATGACCAGCTGTGAATATATAATATAAAGTCTAATTGGCTGAACACAAAATGAAAAGTGTGTGGTGTTGTTAAAGGATGGGTCTTGTGTAAGGTGTAAGTAAACCTTGTGTCAACTCTAGATTAAAAAAAACAATCACCACTATTAAGGTTAACCACAAAAGATTTTTATTTATTATTATAGAATTATTTAAGGTTCTCAAATACTGATTTTTCAGTTTCCAGTCCAGATGGCTGACAGACCTGAGACAGACCTGAGACAGAGCTGAGACAGGTTGAATCGATAAAATGGCACTTAGCAAACTGGCTTGATGAATGTAGCTCATTTGCTATATTGCCTCCGTGTAGTTTTAACCTGTGGGGTGTTTCTATTCAGGAAACCCTGGTATTAAACATAACCAAATGTTAATTTTCTTCTGTATGTTTGAAGTGCATTTTTAAGGTATTTCTGGATCAACAAAGATTAGACTTGCTGACAAGAGAGTTACAGGTTGTTCCTGACTTACAAACATTCTAGTTATGAATTTCCGCAGATACGAACAGACCTTCGAACATTCGTAGATGCGAACAAATCATAAAATCAGTCCGGGAGCACGATGATAGAAAATGTCTGTCCTGTAAAGCTGTCCTGATGGTGAATTATCATAATTTCTGAAAATCCTTAACAAAACAGGGGTTACAGTCCAATACAGTGGAAAACAGCTCTGGGACAAAATGGAGTACCAAATACCCCTCGCCATTTAAAGGCGTGGAAACATTGTTACATTTGACACAGGGCAGTGGACTAACAGGACTAAACCCCCCCCCCACCCCCCTAAAAAGAATTTCACTGTGCTGTAATGTATATGTGACAAAATAAAGGCTTTACTTTACATGTGTGAGATTCATTTCCTTAGATGCGGTTATGGTTTTTGACCCTATGATGGCAGTGTGTGTGCGGGGGGAGGGGGAGGGGACAGATTTAGTCAAATGGATCGGTATGATTCACTTTGTATACTCGTGTCAAGGGTGTACAAGACTCACTTTGTCAGACTTAAGAACAAATCATACTTACAAACATGCTCCCGGAACGGAAGTTGTTCATAAGTCAGGGACTTACTGTAATCTGCATTGAGTTGTACTTGTTACAGTAGTTGATCATTTTAGCCCCTTGATGTTTACACTTCATGAACATCTGGCCATCATGCCCCTGCGTGCTTGTTGAGCATCCTGTTCCAGATTTAATCCAACTTTGATGATCTTTTTCTGGGAAGGCTATTCACTAGATTTTCTCTCTGTTCATTCAGCTACAAGAGCGTTAATGAGGTCTGATGTTGGGTGAGAACATCTGGAGTGCAGTAAGTGTTCTAGTTCATCACGAAGGTGTTCAGTGCAGTTGATGGTAGGGTTTTGTGCAGGACGCCTGACTTCTTTCACTCCAGTCCTGGCAAACCATGTCCTCATGGAGCTCGCTTTGTACGGACAGGTTTTGTCTTTTTAATTCTAGTGAAGAGAAATTGCTATGCTCCAGCATACAGAGATATTCTGTGCATTATTGGCAACAGTTTGGGGAAGAGCCACATACATAAAGGTCAGTTGTCCACATACTTTTGGTCATATCGTGCAGAATTTAATGAAAATTACAATATGAAAGAGCTAACAAGTAACAACAATAATAATACGAGGGGCGTTCAAGTCAGACCAGGACTTGCGATGAAATTTCCTGTGAATGTAGGAGTAAAGTTTACAGAAGATTTTAAGCGCAGTACGGTGATGAGACTCTTGGTGCAAATAATACAATTAAAAAAATCAACTCTGTCCAGGAACAACATCCCTGCCAGTGTGAGTCGGAGCCCGTTGCAGCCGCTCTCGTGGACATTCAGCGAGTCTATCACCAACTTGTGTGAACTGTACACACCAACACCATTTGCAATTGACTGGGAGTTATTGCCATATTCCCTATATAGTCCTCACTCCGCTCCAAGCCAATTCCATATGATTGGGGGTTTAAAGGAGTTCCTGAGAGGCCAGGGTTATCAGACATGCAGCGGGCAGTCCGATCAATGTGTTCTGTTATACTGCAAAATCAAAAGACTTTGGATAACGCCTGTCATAATAATAAAATAATAATAAATTGTGTGTGCGTGTGTGTGTCCAGAGGAGATCACACGAGAAAACGGTGGCTCAGACTTCACCTGGGCTCAGGATGAGGAGACGCGCTCGCGGCTATGGAAAGCTCGACACGATGCCTGGTACGCTGCACAGGCACTCCGGCCAGGCTCCAAGGTGAGAACACACTCGTACGGTATGCATACAGATGCATGCGCGCGCACACACATGCAAACACACACACCTTAAACGCACTTGATCTCTCATCTCTCAGGCACTTTGGTGGTCTTGTGTTTCTT
>QMIH01000049.1:1172177-1196808 GCA_003987875.1 Clarias batrachus
CATGTCTTTCTTTTGATTTCACTTTACATTTTTTTCTTTCTCATTGCGTCTCCGCTTGAGAAGTTTGAATTGTCAGGTTTACGTCTTGTGTATTAAAAGTTGAACATAAAGAAAACCAGAATGATGAGTGAGCCTGTGTGTGCATGGATGTACAGTAATAATAATATCCAGGTTGATAATGAGAGTAGGAATAGGAAAGGCAGGAATAGGAGAACTGCAGCTTTTCCAGCTTTCTTTTTCTTAGAAAATCTAAGAATCAAAAAGTTTTCTTTGGACGCATAAAACATACCGTATGAAATGAAATCAATAGCAATATAGGATAATAAAAGAATATTATTGATGCTGCGCTATGTGTTCTAGTCTCTCCATCACTGTGTGTGTGTGTGTGTTTGGCTGCAGCATGTTTGAGCATTCATCTTCCTTTGAAGACTTAATTAATTAAAATAATAATAATAATTAAAGTGGGGAGCGCTTGGTGGCTCACACCCAAACTAGCCCAGCGCGTAAGCCTGTCTCTCTCAATGCTGTGCAGGCGTACTCTACAGACGTGTGCGTGCCAATCTCTCGTCTGCCTCAGGTCATCGTGGAAACCAAAGAAGACCTGATGAGAAACAATCTTATAGGTACACACGCACACGCTCTGTCCCAAAAGCTAGACTTGCAAATGCAAAGTTACATTACAGATGTTATGTTAAGATTAAATAATGTGAAGGAATATAGTGTTAAGTTTGCCTTGATTTCTATAGCATTTCTGTTCATCACATAGCATCACTGTGCTCTCTAATGGTTATTTATCTATCCATAGTATGTGAACCTTTTGGAATTTCATAGTTTTCTACATTAATTTGTCATAAAATGTGATCAGACCTTCATCTAAGTCAAGGGTATCGAGTAATCTAATGTGCCCAAACCAAAACACATGATCTTTCATATCTTTATTGAGAACAACCATAAACACCTCACAGTGCTCGTGGAGAAAGTATGTGAATCCTTGAGTTAATGACCTCAAAAAAGCTGACCAGGCCAGGTGTTAGCATACAGTATCAGATAGCAGGCCATCAGGAAATTAAATTAATTTCAAGACCATTTAAACCAGGGGTCTCAAACTCAGTTCCTGGAGGGCCGCAGCCCTACAGAGTTTTGTTCCAACCCTGCTCCAACATACATACCATGTAGTTTTCAAATAAGCCTTAATGACTTGTTTAGTTGGATCAGGTGCTTTTAATTATGGTTGGAACAAAACTCTGTAGGGCTGCGGCCCTCCAGGAACTGAGTTTGAGACCCCTGATTTAAACCTTATCATGAATTTTAAAGAACGAACTTGGGCATCTCATTTCATCATTATGAAAATAATATGAAGCAAATAGTATACACACATTGATCAGATCTATTGGAAAACAAAATAAAATTCATGTTTGCGTCAGTATTGGAAACGATATTGTTTTAGGCTAACTACTTATACACAATTCTTCATTGTACTTGGTCTGGCTTTTAGATAAAGTCCTTCCATGCGCCATCTAGTGGATATTCAGTGAAGCACAACACATTTATTTAAATTCCCGCATGTTGCTTGTGGGATCTCGCGGCAATGTCGCGCGCCGAATTGCGGGATTTCCGCGGGAATGACCAGATCTGTACCTGGAGTCTTGTTAAGAAAATGTGTTTGGAGGTGTGGACTACAGCCACTTTGACTGATTTATAAAAACCACTAAAACGTTTTGACTTTGCTCCGCACAAGAAGAATACGCTTATGTGAGGCATGATTCATCGAAAAAAGCTTTGAGAGGATCTGCGCTCAAGAATTGTTGATTTACCCAAAGCTGGAAAGGGTTACAAAGTGATTTCAAAGACTTCACCAGAAATTCACCAGTCTACAGTCAGACACTGTGAGACCGTAGATTCTCTAACAGAAAGTGGAAAAGACCCAAAGAGCACAACGAAAACTGTGATAAAATGTGATAAAGAAACAACCCTGAATGACCGCCGAAGATTTGAAGGCATCATTGGAACATCTGTGTTCATTCAGGTGACGGTACTGTACGTAAAACATTGAACAAGAAAGCGCACATTGACACTCCACAGCGATGTCGGCAAAATGTTGATTGGACTATTTGGAAAGAACATGCAGCACTACAACTGGTGTAAAAAAAAAAAAAAAAGCACTGCATATCATCATGACATCATGCATCATCCTAATCCACTGGACAATGTGGAAATGTCCGTATGTCAGCTGAAACTCTGATGCAACAGGACAACGATCCAAAACACCAGGGAAGTCCACAACAGAATGGCTTCAGGGAAACTAAATCCGCCTTTTGGAGTGGCCGAGCCCTGAGCCCAGAACTCAACCCAATAGAGATGATATGGAATGACTTGAAGAGAGCCACACACATGACACATCTGAATATATCTGAATATGACCGAGCTTAAGCAGTTCTACCTTGAAGAATGGGCTAAAAATCGTCCTGAACGGTATGTCTGGTCTGATCCACAGCGAACTCAGCCTGGTTGAGGTTGTTGCTGCCTAGGGGGCTATTATTTTACAGTGCATTCAATAAAGACATGAAAGATCAGAATTTCTTTGTTATTATTTTAGGCCCATTATATTTGTCAGTTCCCTTGACTTAATGCAGAAAAGCTTAACATTTCAAAAGGTTCATAACTTGAAAAATAAGTGGGTTCAAACTAAATGTACAATATTGTGTGCTATGTTGTTTAATGCACGATATGAAAGATGAAATTCTGATGTCTCAAGTGAACAAAATGATTGGTCTTAAAATGCAAACCTCTCAGACTGGTCTTTATGTTAGATAAAAATAAACGCATTTCACCCTCTAAAGAATAAAAAAATAGTCATAGTGTATTAGAAAGCGTATTAGAAATGTGTGTGTGTGTGTGTGTGTGTGTGTGTGTGTGTGTGTGTGATGTTGTGTCAGGTCCAATTGCAGGTCATGTGGGAGACGGGAACTTCCACTGCATGATGGTGATGAACCCTGACGACCCTGATGAAATGCGCAGAGTTTATGAATTCACAGACAGACTGGCCAGGTCTGAACATCTCTCTCTCTCTCTCTCTCTCTCTCTGTCCACTGCCAAGAAAATCAAACTAAAACAAATTACTGTTTGGTCAAATTATAGTTTCTGAATAAGAGAGTGCATCACTCCTCACTGTACAGTATACACAGCACACAGTTATGGAAGTTATTGGTAACTACAGACAAATATCAAATACAAGCGAAAACCATTTCTGTACAACTTTTGAATATACGAGGGTGAGTCAAAAATTATCCGCACTCTGGCCGGAAGAATTTCTTTGAATGAACTTTTACACAAGACAAAAACATAATTTGACATAATCTCCCCGCTTTTCAAAACACATTGTCCATCAGTCAACAAGCTTTTGTATTCGCTTATTAAAAACCGTTTCAGGCCCGAGCTGTGAGCCACAAATGCTTCATCAGAAGTGAATCTTCATCCTGGTAGTTCTGCTTTT
Organism: Clarias batrachus; assembly: GCA_003987875.1. Classification (NCBI taxonomy): domain Eukaryota; kingdom Metazoa; phylum Chordata; class Actinopteri; order Siluriformes; family Clariidae; genus Clarias; species Clarias batrachus. The sequence continues at coordinate 1,175,671 of QMIH01000049.1, forward strand.
AGGCGACCAAACAGGTGAATGACTGATGGAGCGGGATCAGGACTATAGTGAGGACGCTTTAACCCCTCATAACAAATTTTTTGCAGAGTGTCAGCAGTGTAGGCTGAAATGCAAGAGCACAACTCAGTCCTCTGCGTTTAATCCTTAAGTTTAGGCTTCATCTCTTCACTAAGCATCGCGCTGTAACGAACACTCTTGATTTTTGAACCTTTTTTCTCTGATGTTCCAAAACTGACCCTTGAGAATCCAAAAAGCTGCAAACATTGATGAATTTTCCAGCCGATGGTCGACTTTTTAGCTTTTACTCGGTCAGTGATTGAGGATCTTTCTGTTCCATAGTCTGCTGTTCACTCTCAGGCTCGTAGTGATGAATCCATGTCTCGTCACCAGTAATGATTCTCTTTAAGAAACTTTCACCTTCCTTAGAGCATCGCTCCAAATGTATCTCCTATCTGTCTATATCCAAACACTTCTGTTTACGCTCTTCTGAGTTTTTTCAGCACCAGGAACAAAAGAAAAACATCTGCACAGCAGTGACTGGGAGACGGTAGCCTTGAGCAGAAAGTGCTGATAAGACAGACGTTGTAATATAACCAGAGTGCGGATAATTTTGACTCACCCTCATAAATTTTATTTAATGATAATCACCTCCATTACTGTCTGAATTCGAATATACATACAGTATTTGAATTGCAATTTGATTTTTCACACACACAGATTGTTAAAAGCTGAATAAAATGTGTCTGCAACCTGTTTAGACCTGACCTCGTCAACCTGGATACTAATCAGTGCTGCTTCTCTGACTCCTCACGTGTCCGTTGTTTGTCCTGTAGGAGGGCTCTGTCAGTGGACGGGACGTGTACAGGAGAACACGGCGTGGGTTTGGGGAAACGGGCTCTGCTGCGGGAGGAACTCGGTCCTCAGACCACGGAGGTGATGCAAAGACTCAAAGCCACACTGGATCCCGAGAACCTCATGAACCCTGGGAAAATCCTTTAACTGCCCCTTTTGATTGGTGAGGCAGAAACGACAGAACTACTGTACCATGACCGTACATCACGGATGGTGTAGTGTGTGTTGTAGTAGTGTGTGCGTTACCTGTAATCAGATATGATGCTGTGAAGTGGCACATGATGATGATGGCTGTAGGAGGCAGTGGGTCAATTCAGCTTTTACATGATTCTCTGTAAATGGCTGAAATGATTCTGTTAAGCCTTTATATGATTCATGATAACCTGCAACGAGTCAATTCAGCCTTTAAGTCATTCACTGTAAACGCCAACGAGCCAGATTAGCTTTTAAACGATTCACTATTAATGAATTATTGAAATCTTCTAATGAAGCTTCTTAAAAATTCAGAGATTATATATATATATAAAGAGTCGGTTTATCCTGTAAATGATTCACTATATATATATATCTGTGAATTAATTTGAGTTTTAAATAATGAATAAATAATTAAATAAATCGCGACACACAGTAAGAACATGGACACATTGGTGTAGCATTGTTTAAAATACATGACAAGTTCTCATCGTGCAGAAGCCATTTTCTTGTCTTTTTATAACGTGAGAAATAAATATGTGCCTTTCAAGATAATGAAACGTAGCGATCTTACAGCTCATCAAAACACCTCATCCTGTGAATGATCCCTACCCCATTACTGCAGCTCGTTACGGAATTGAAGCACGGGATCAGTCACTTAAAAATAACAATGCATTAAACTAAGGTTGTAATTTAACTGCAGACATGTAATGAGTCAAGATATTTATAATTTTATGTTTGAATACATGGATAAACTTCATGTTGTAAACTTTGACATTAAAGATTAGGGGGAAAAAAATGTCATGCATCATGATTCCTTTGTTCATCTTATTGACTCCAAAAGCACTCACTCACTCATCGTCTATACCGGCTTAGATGTTTGCATTTGAAGTGGTAAAATGTTGCAATTCCTCTATAATCCAACAGGTGGCACACTGTAAATTATTTACACATTGTCAGGCAGAACATCTTCCCATGATGGTAGGAGTAAATGATTTTCTATGTTTGTTTTATAAATATTATATTAATAACAGGATATTTATAAAATCATGATCCTCACAGCATCACAACACAACTGGAATAAGGTTTTGCAATATTGTCATATCTGGTGAGTCCGATCTGTATAGAACCTGTGACACGACGGACCCTCCACAATGTCAGCCGTAGGTTTTCTGGAGAGCAGGTTTGAAGCTCAACAGTGAGAACTAAGGTTGACACCCTTAATCCATAAACACGCCTGCTTACCTCAGCGATCACAAGCTAGCAAGCTTAGCTTTAGTTTAGCTAAAATGCTTAGTTGGCTCATGTTATACACTGATGTTCCTTTGAACTCGATTGAATACGCGATGAATATGTTGTTCAGTGCCTACATTTCTTTTATGTGACAAGTTAAACTACGATATTTCCAGTTTACTGGTTAGCTAGTTTAGACCCGTTTTTTTTGTAAAGCTTTATTTCTGTTGCAAAGTTTTGCATTTTAACATGAGGGTCTATTGGGATTGACTCACTTTTGGAGCCAGCTCCTAGTGGACATTCTTGGAACTGCACATTTTGGAACTTCTACATCTAGGCATTTGGCAGACGCCCTTATCCAGAGTGACTTACATTTTTATCTCATTATACATCTGAGCAGTTGGGGTTAAGGGCCCAACAGGGACAACTTGGTGGTAGTGGGACTTGAACCTGGGACCTTCCGAACCGTAGTCCAATGCCTTAAACACTGAGCTAACCCTGACTTCTCCATTGACCGTATCGATTTACATAAAACTTTACTTTTATTTCATTTTCATCAGACAAACTCACATTTGATCTCATTATATGAGACGCCGTAACCACTGAGCTAGATCATATAGCTGATTTGCATGGGAGAAACTTTAAATGTAATTGTTTAAAAATGCAAATTAAATTCGAAAAATCTAATAAGAGGGGCTGATTCTGTTTGTTTTGAGATTCTAAATATTTTCTAAATATCCGAGAAAGTAACAAAATCTACAGGTGCACCACCTGTAGGATTATAGAGGAATCGTAATGATTCAAAAATCCAGTAATCTCTGGATGATGAGGTGAAGACTGTTCTGTTGTATATCAACATTATGTTCAATCCCGTATATACCTCATCTTTTGTCTGTGCGTTGCCTTCACCTTCTTTGTTTTTGGTATAGCTGTTATATTTTCAATATATATATATTTTATATACATCATACAAGATACCCCTCCCCCACGCTCTTCTGTTCTCAGGTAGGACGTGGCTCATCAGAAATTCATTTAGGAGTTTGAGGTGATGTATTTATTATCTGCTCCATATTTCAGCTGGAGCATTATGAGAGTACTTTAGAGGACCTCTGAGTTAACTTAATTGCCCTTAATTAAATAAAGGGGAGCTTACAAATGAGACTTTCTGTTTTTAAACCTGTACCACACTATTTCACATTTGGCCGAGTTAATGCATGCACCAAAATAGATACATAAATAAATACATAAATAAATAAGATTAGAATAGATATTAGAAGAGATATTTTGCGAGTTTTCTGCAGCCCCTTTGGGAAAATGTAAAAAAAAACAAAAAAACAACAAAAAAAGATTTCTTCTTTAGCAAGAGCCTTCGCTAACATCCTGCCCATTTTCTGGCATTTAAGAAAATCAGATCATTTCGAAGTCTTCGCGCAGGATGCCAGTCTTGATATTTTGAACTGTACGTTCAGTCATCACAACTCATGACATTTTCAATTATTAATTAATTCCCACCATCACCACATAACATACACACTCTTTCTTCGATGTGAGTGGATTGTTAAATACGTACAGTAATACGTCTTCATTTGGACTGTCTGCATTTTCCTGCTTCAGTGTGAAAACTGAGCCGAACCCTGTTTAGAGACACTTACAATAATATCGTCTTAGAAAGCGAAAGAGGAAGAGAGAGAAACACACACACACATGCATCTAAAGTTCATTGTTTTGACTTTTTTAATTATATATATCATTATCAGTATTACTCAGCCCACAGACTGCACATCAAAGTCATCAAACAGTTAAGTTTTTTTTACATCCTAAAAACAGGCGTCCATTCACATCTCCAGAAATGTAATAACCAAAAGAAAAAAAAGGAAAAAAAAAAAAAACATGAAATGAAGGAAAGCAGGAAACTGAAGCGTCCCTCAGCGACACGGCGTCGTCACCAAGTGCGCCTTTCCTACTTCCCCGTCTCCACCCTCACCCCACACCTCCGTTTCCCAAAGAAGATAACATGAAGTACAAGCGACGGCCACCTAGTTGCACCAGAGGGATTGGGGCCGACCGTCGTGTGATTGGTCGGTTTGCAAGGCCCCGCCCCTCACCCTTCAGTCCTTTTTTAGGCTGTTTATGTCCATCGTATTTTCCTTGCAGATGTATATATATTTTTGTTTTCTTACAATTCTCACATTTTCTAACAGAGGATGTTCTTTATACAGCAGAGGCATCCAGGAGCATCAATAGTTCTTTTTTTGTGAGTTTTCTCACAGGATTGTAACAAAAAACAAAGAAAAAAAAAGGAAGAAGAGAAAGGAAAAAAAAAAAAAAAAGAGAGGAAGATCGTATCTCGCAACAGTTTAACACCAGTCCGTCTGTGGTTCCACATCCAGACGTTAAGCAGCTTTCCAGATGTGTACAAGCACTCGAACAAACACACACACACACACACACACACACACACACACACACACAGTTGGAGGAATTGGAGTGACATTGTAAATGAAAAATCATTAAACGGGCCTGTGTGACTCAGTAAGGGAAATTTCAATTCCCAAAGCCAATGCCCCCCATGCACCAACACACACACACACACACACACACACATCAGACTGAAACATTCATAGCACAGCAAAATGTAAACCACACACATACACACACACACACCTTGCTTTGGCGCACAGAACACACACACCCCCCACACGATTTCCAAGCCCGTAATCCCGGTATGCCTCTACACCTAAGCCCGCCCCCATGCCACACCCCCCTATTTCCAAATAAGGACAACATGAAGCACAAGCGACACCCATCTAAATCAGCATATTCCACATATTGGCACAGCCATCCAAATGGTTCCGTGTGACCCCGCCCCCTCCTCCAGCCGTGAGCCCTTTGTCCGTCTTCCTGTCGGACGGGTGCGTCAGAGGAACGCGAGAGGAACCTCGGCGACCCGAGACTCCAGGGGACAAAGGTCCAGCGCCGGTCGCTAAAATGAGGGGTAGTTAGCGGGTAGCACGGTCGCTAACTAGTATAGCAGGCAAGGGGGGGTTTGTGGGATACGTGTGAAAGTAACACCCGAAGGTGCGTTTCTGTTCTTCTATTTGGTTTCCGCGTCGCCGTCGACGTGGGTTTGATCCGTTCTGATCGAATAAATAGGACTGATTGTTTTATTTGGTTACATCAGTGTCCGGATAGCCAGGTGGAGGTCCATAAAGTGCCCTGAGAGAGATGGAGAGAGAGAGAGAGAGAGAGAGAGAATTGGTTTTAGATAGCCATCAATTTTGCATCATCTACGAGTGTTCCTGATCAATGAGAGGAAGAGAGAAATCACACCTTTCTCAGCAGTAGTACGAGGGAATGGAGGTCAGTCAGAAGGATGCTCAGGGCAGGAGCGGTTGATCTCAAACCACGTGTCTATACAGCTACACACACACACGTTTATAACATTGGAATTAAACACAAATTGGAGTTACACACTGGAGGATAATCAGGTCATATTTATTCCTACACTGTAAAAAAAAAACCGAAGGCGTTTACCCAAAATGTACAATAATCTCTTTTGAACAGCTGATACTGAGATGTTTCTGCTACTTCTGCTCTGTAAATCCTTTATAACGACTCTAATCTGAGGTGCTGCTGATTTCTGAGGCTGATCATGAACTTCTGCGATACGGCGCTACAGAAACTCTGAGAACCTGAGGTGAATTTAGCCAGGGAGTTCGGGAAATGAGGACTATTTCACTTTTTTTTTTTCCCCCCACAATACCGGTGCCAAATCAAAACTTTTAAAATGGTTCCTGATAAACTGTGCTTGAATCGATACTCAAAAAATGAAAATAAATAAATACTAATAAGAAAAAAGAGGCATAAAAATATGGTGGATAACATTAAAGAAAATATTTTAATTTAACAACAACAAGAAAAAAATGATATCTATATCTATATCTATATATATATATATATATATATATATATATACACACATACATATACACACACACACACACACACACACACACACACACAATGGAACCTTGGATTACGAGCATAATTCGTTCCGGAAGCGGCCTAACCAAACTACAATAATTAATTAGTAACACCATTAACAGTAGTTGGTAATCTTGGTCGCTACAAACCAGCTTCAAATGTCAGCAGGTCTTTTACAGAAATATGAGCATCTGGTGAAACCCGACACGCCTCCTGACGCTCCTAGTGTTGGTCCAACTTCACGATTTAGACGTTCAGCTTTAGGCATTTAAACTCGTGTGTTTGGCTTAGCAAGCTCCTGCTCCAGTAGCTGCTATTGTCCGAGCGAGTGTGCAGTAATGACTACATGCATTCCCGAGTCGTGCTTTTAAGTCGGGATGCGAAAACAAAATGGACACTTTTGATTTGTATTATTAGATCTTTCTGACTCGCGTTCATGTGCGTTTTTCTCAGGTCAGGAATAGTTTTTCAGGTACGGTGACGGTGATGATGCTTCTTACAGTACGTCCGTTTCAGAGAAACAGAGGGCGAATATTATTATAACTGAGATGATCGCTCAGGCATTTAAGTGGCACTGAAGTGAGGCACCGAAATCTGTGTTCAGTGTAAGTGTGTAAGCACTGGTGCCATGTTGACGCTGGATTTCGGTACCCAACCCTAACTTGACCTCAAAGTCAAGGTTCCTTTTCATCAGTAGCCGCCAAAGTGAGTCAGTGAGTCAAAGTTGATTCATGTTTGGTCCTAGTGTTTTTTCATTGGCTGAAGAGTCATTTCATTATGGCACTGTATACGTCCGTGTACTTTCTCATCAATACTAGCGCTAGAACTAATGCTAGTGGCAAAAAAAAAAAAGTTAATGCCAAGCACAACTGCGGACTTCAACCCGGTTTTTCCGAGCAGTTCTCTTGCCTTTATCATTACTACTACTGCTGTAGAAAGCTGCCTATTTTTTAAGATGACCCAGCCCCAGTAAGCGCTCCTTTGTCCTAATGCCTCCGTGAAACCGGTTTCTTTGTCTTAGAGGGGCGGTGCTTTGGCTGTCTGAAAACAAAGAACTGGTTCGGAATTGGACACAGACTCTAGACTGTGCGCACTCATCTCATCCTCTGACCGCGAGAGCGTCGCTCTTGACATTTTTTCCCCGAAATTTCACTGATACATCCCGCCCCTCTGAGAGAGCTCAGCCAATCAGCTCTCTCTAGACCTCCGGCTGCGAGAGGTTACAGCATAACCCGGGAATCGAACTGGCGATCTCCGGATGATAGGGCGAGCACTTTTACCACTGCGCCACTCGGAGGCCCAATACTACAGATTTCTTGATTAAATTAAAAAATTTCAAATTATTGTGTACTATTAATATGATCTCGTCCTCAATGATGACCTCCATTTTTTTCCCCACACTCGAACGAGATGCTATGACTTATGGGACATTTTTGTTCCCTTTTCCGGTGAAGTGACGACCTGTTCACTCGTTCCCTACACTGTTCTCAGTTCCCTTTCAAGTGAGCAGTTTCGCTTGCTGCGGTTTGGAATCGGCTGACCACCCTGTGAGGTAGACTGCGCAGGTACTTCAGGCTGATCGGAACGCACCTTTGGCATAGCATACTCGAGAACGGTGAACAAAAACAAATCAATCGTGTCTGATGTGAAAACGCCCTAAAAAGTATGAACAGATAAAGTAATTTGGGGGGTGGGGGTGTTTACCTTTTGTGATAGATGCAGAGGCACGGCAGTCTGGCGATGGTGTCTCCCTGCTGCAGCTCCTCCAGACAGATTACACACTCGCCTGCGTCTCTTGCCAGCACGTCATCTACACACACACACACACACACACACACACACACACACACACACACACACACACACACAGGAGGATAAGATGAGCGGTTATTCTGTACCCTTGTCAGTTTATTAACATGTCTGTGTCCTTTTCTTCGCTGTGTCGTTTCCCATCAGTTGGAGGCCGCTGAATAAACTCCTGCGGCGTGTGAGGAAGAGTCGCGAACGTCCCTGCGAAAGGCCGTATCGGATCAATGTCGCACGTCTGAAACCCCCGAGGCCCGTTTCCGACTCAAACTGCGCGAGGCTGAGCGGATCAGTGTCCGGTGCGAAAAAGGTCAGCAAAAGGTCACCGCACTACCCTCTAGCCCTTTCATTACACACGTCCTGATCGGTTCATTTCATCACCCGATCCCTGTTAGAGACTGAAAAGCAGCTGTGCTGACAGCAGGGGGCGGTGTCGAGAACGGTCCTGCATCCAGAGCGAGTTCCTGTCCTCAGACGCGTGTTGAAACCTGCAGTTCTTTTGCTTTGAGCTGATAACCAAGGACAGGCGGTTCAACACACACACACCTACACACACACACACACCCACACCCACCCATACACCAGATGCTGTCTCTATCACTCTATTACTGGTAAACATGTTTTTGCAAAGCCAGGAAACGTACAAGAGCAACGACCCATACCGCATACCAGACGTTCTCAGTGTAGGGACTCACCACTTCCCTTGGAAACACCTGTGTGGCTTTGTCTGTGTGTGTGTGTGTGTGTGTGTGTGTGTGTAAGTATTGACAGACCAGGTCGGAATTAGACTAATAGCTAATGCAACCTAGAGGAATTCTATATTGGGAAGTTAAGTCACTAGCTAACAGTAAATGCCATCAGCACAGCTTTCAGAAATGTTACACACACACACACACACACACACACACACACACACACACACACACACACACACACACACAGAAGAGAGACAAAGAAGAAGATACAAAGGGGGAACTGTAGAAATTGAGACGAAGACAGAGAAAGGGTGTGTGTGTGAGAGAGAGACACCTCTGAAGGTAAAATTAAGACAGACAGACAGAGTAAAACACAATGCCATTATCTGTATCTGTTGCTCAAAATATCCCCCACTAAAACCCTGAAGTGTGTGAAGTGTCTAAAAGCTTCCTGGAAGGAGTGAGAAGACTGACTACGCCTCACACTCACACACACACACACACACACACACACACACACACACACACACACACACACACGACGACACTTCACCAAAAGAACACGCCACTCCTCGGGCCTGACATGATGACACGGGGCGTCTCATCAGACTTCACTCGACCTCCTTCGACTGTTGTGCCGCCGAGCAGTGAACCAGTGCACTGTACGACCGCTGGCCCCGTCAGTCTCCACACTGGAAATATGGTTAGAAGTACAGTGGAACCTCGGATTGCGAGTAACGCAGTTTGCGAGTGTTCCACAAGATGAGCAAAGATTTTTAAATAAATTTAGACTTGAAAAACGAACAAGTCTTGGTTTACGAGTACCGAGTATCATGTATTACACATGCGTGTGTGTACAGCACGCGTGAACTGTTTATTATAACACACGTGTGCGCGCGTATAAAGCAAAAGCAAGTCTCTTTAGAGAGGTTAAAGATTAATTTTCTTTCTCTCTCTCTGTGTCAGTGTGCACGTTGTGTTCCACGCACATCACTACAAACCGTGCAACTTCTCTCACTCACTCACACACTCTGCTCTACACTGAAACACTGCTCTGTCGTGATTCTTTTCAAAGGTAAAGTGCAGGTTAATTTGCTTTATTTTTACGTTACAGCAGTGAATCCATTAGTCACGCGAGTGTCATTAGAGAGATTTCTTGTTTAAAAACAGTGTTCCTGTTGTGTGTGCGAAGAGTGGAGGAAGAGCAACTGTGTAAGACAAGAAGAGGGACAAGGGATGGGCTCAATCCTTCTCTCCTCTTACTTTAGCTTCACACACATACATAGAAACACTCATCTGAGATTTTTTATTTAATTTTTTATTTTGGGAGTACACAAGGACAGCGTGTCGCGTTACTCGACCCGGTGTATGTTCTGGGATCAGGGTTGCCAGGTTCAGGGTACAACATCCATGAAGTGCAGTTCAGAAAAGTACAACGCCGTTATCAGGATATGAGGAACACCTTGTCGATCTTTATTGGGGTCTCGCTAGTTTCATTCATAGATAGACCGACAGATACTGTAGCTAGACAGACAGACACTTAATGATCCTGAAAGAAATTCCTGTCTGCCTTTTTGTGTGGATTTTGAGTAAAGCTGAGCGATCAATTTGATTCACTGAGTCAGTTTTCGATTCAGAATAGATTCACACATTTAACATTTTTAGGAGAATTGGAACCATCAAATGATCTAAACTCACGCATTCCTAAAAAACCTAAAAACAACTTTTGCTAAATTAATTTTAAAAAAGTGAATGAATGAATAAATGAACTCATTAAATTGCATTAAGTAATAAATAAATTTTTTTTTTACTTGGCACATGCTAAAAAAATATTGATGTGAATCATCAATTAAAGTCAATGAGCGGTTAATTTCTTGTGCATTTCCAGTGACTGGTTACGAAATATGACAATTGGTTTTAATCGTAAAAAAAGATGATTCAGAAAGATGGAGAAAGAAAGAGAGAGAGAGAGACACACACACACACACAGAAAAACAGTGATAGATTTAAAGCACTTTAGATGAAAGTGGGAGAAGCTAAAGAACTCTTCTACTTCTACATAAATGGTTGTAGAGAGAGAGAGAGATGATGAGCGAGATGACCTGAGACCAACACACACACACACACACACACACACACACACACACACAGTATGCATCACTGTACATGAGTCCATAAAGACAACTAACTATATGGTCAAAAAAGTGACATATGTGGGTCATGTGACACTTCTGGGCCAATCACTGTGTTTAAAAGTGTCTCAGTTTCCTCCGGCAGCTCAGACGTCCTAAAGCCACTTTAGTAACGAAATTCTGTTGTAGTCACTAATGTCCAATAAACAAAAGACTCTAGTTATTGCTGTACAGGTGAGGCGAGGCGAGGCAAGGCAGAGGCAGATGGACAGCGGGAGAGATACACACCGTTTGAAAGACAACAAGTACAATTCACCTGAGCAAACGACAAACACCCCCTGAACACACAAACCGAGCACCTGTGCGTGTGTGCGCAAACTGACCAGTGCACTGCATCTCCCAAAACATTTAGTTACCAAATGTGAAAAGAGAGAGAGAGAAAGAGAGAGAGGAGATGAGGAGAAAGCAGGTAACTGGCACACAAATTGGTAGAATGATGAGAGAAGGAGAAGTGAGGACAAGCAGACAGATAAAAAGAGACGGGAGAAACTTCAAGTAAACGAGACCGAAACAGACTGGAAGAGAAACAGATGTGTTGTTTATGAGAGACATGGAGAGCAATAAAAGTGTCTGAAACCAAATAAACAACCCTCATACTCAGCCTGGGGGAAAATGTGTGACTGTTAAAGAAGGGTCGAATAATTGCTCTGCGTCAAGCAAAGAAAACAACTCCGGAGACTAGGAAGATTTTAGATTTGTGGAATCGGGTAAATAATGGTTTAACACATTATCAAAGAGAGAGAGAGAGAGAGATTAAAGAGAAATATTATTGAGACTAATCAAGAAAAAAAAAAAAAAAAAAGATTGAACTTTGGAGCAATCGGAAAAGGTCATGTGGTCAGCAGAAATAACAGTTTAGACCAAGCTTATATCACACTAGATGTGCCAAGCAACTTCGTTCACGTGGAATTTAATTGCACACTCATGAGCACGTTTGTAAAAAATGTACAGCGCCATCTGTTTAGTTGTTTTAAATAAACTAAAATTTTGACATGTTACCAGGAAGTGCGCGGAATAAAGTTGTGAGATCGTGTTTATTAAGTAGATTTCCACGCTCATAAGCGCGTATTAAAACCTTAAAAACGGTGGGCGCCACTGCTTCGAGTGGCGCAGTGGTAAAGCGCTCGCCCTATCTTCCTGAGATCGCGAGTTCGATTCCTGGGTGATGCTGTAACCTCTCGCAGCCGGAGGTCTAGAGAGAGCTGATTGGTCGATCTCGTCAATGGGGAGTGATGAGAGTTACTTGGTGCTCCCACATTAATCACGTCTCTACAGCCAATCAGAGGCGTCTGTGAGCTCACGCAAGCAGAACGAGTGGATAGCGCTGTCCTCCAAGTGTGTTACGCCGCCCCCAATGGTGCGAGTGGGTCGAAAAGATGTGGTTGGCTGGCATCAAGTGGTTCGGAGGAAACACGTGATCGTCTTCGGCCCTCCCGGCTGAGTGTTAGTAGTATGGGAGCGCCCCTAGTGACGGGGAGGAATTGGACATGAGAAAAGCAGGGGAAAAAAAAAAAGTACAGTGCATACACATCTTTTGAATTTTGAGATGAACTAATGATTTGTTTTCAAGGTCAATGTTTTTTCATGATATAAGGGCGTTTTCCATTTAGATTTCAAAGTAGCATATCTTTTCTTCCTGTGGTCCGATTACGATGAATCAAAACCTTTGTGTTACCTCAAGCTCAGCCAAATACAACCGTAAGAACCACATTGAAATCCGTTCAGGAGTTTTTACATGATGTGTGCACAAACAAACAGACTGTATTCTATTTCTCTATTTTCTTACATCACCACAATTTTTTTTTTCCACGGATTTCTTCAATGTACAAAACACGCCAACTTTACAGATTTATTATGCGTAATAGATAGACGTTATGCATCACTACTGAGACTTGGAAATTAGTGATAGTTGTGATTAAGGCATCATGCTCAGAAGGTTGCAGGTTCAAACCCCAACACCACATACAGTAGGTGCCACTTTTGGGCCCTTGAGCAAGGCCCTTATACCTTAACTGCTCAGATGTAGAATGAGATAAAATACAAGTCTCTCTCGATAAGGGCGTCGGCCGAATGTCGTAACATCAATGTAAATTAAATGTGAATGACAGTGTGTCAACATTGAACCACTACATCAGAATTCGTGTACATACTTATAAAAAGAGCAAATGAATGATATACACCAACACTTTGGTCATGAGGAAGCTAAAAACCACCCAGATACCTTAAAAAAAAAATATAAAAAAAAACAGGCTTGGCTTCAGCTCTGTCGTTCTCTGATATCGAGATGTTTCATCAGGCGTCGTCTCGAGCCCGGAGCAGAGCTGATGAAAGCTGCGGCGTGCCTGGTTAGTGCTGCACCCCGACCGCTGAGTGATGGTAATGAACTCTCTGCTCGGGTGAAGGAGAAAGTGAGAATCCACTGGAGTGTGTCTGTAAACGTAGTTAACGGATGTTTCACGTACAAACGGAAGACGTTTCTGAATTTACTGGATATTGTGTGTGTGTGTGTGTGTTTGTGCGTGCGTGTTCTAAAACAGAGCATGTTAAGACCTGCTTCATTCCATCAACATCATCAATAAAGCCCGAGGTGTTAAACACACTCTCAAACACAAACACACAACTTTAAGAGGATTTTCCATTGACTGCTGTCCCAACATCGTCCTCACATCCAGTCACTAAATGCTCACATCGGTATACACATTTTAAAAGCGGTTTATTTGAAAATGTACACTGGAGCACTGCACTCAGTCTCACACGTCGTCCGCACCTTTCCCCCTGAGAGGCGTGATTTGTTTTTGGAGGACAGCTGTCCTCGCACAGCATTCGAAACACTACGGACTTTATCTCAGGATCAGGAAATAATAACCACCCGTCTAAACCTCGAGAGGATCTTACCTTCGGCAACACACGATAAATTCAGCCGTCATGCTTGGTCATCAGATTTTAGCTGAGCTCTTCTGCGCGAGCTGGAACATTTTCTCAACTGTGAGCTGAAGGTGACCTGAGCGCTCTGGTGATCCATCACTGGTGTGAAACGTTCCACCAGGATCACGCTCGAGACTACACATCGGGAAACACGCTGTGCATTTTCCTAACTTGGGTTTCCATTATCAAGTTTTTTAAATTTATTTTGGTTCTATGATTAGCTAACGAAACTGTTAGCTTGTGTACTGACGTCTGTAGGAAAACCGATGACGATGAAAAATAATATTGTTTCTTTTTTAGGAGCCGATAAGATGCAGGCCGCAGATGAACAACGCCTGCCTGTTGAACAACGCCTACTGTTACACCTGCAATCATCATCATCTTTTCCTTGGTGTTTACCAACAGTTGGTATCCACCATGTTGCAGCACCGCTACCAATGATGCATATCGCTCTCAAGAAACCCATCAACCATTCTTCAAAAATGCTTTCCACAGTGCACTCATCCCTTCCAAATTTCCGTGAAAGGTTGGGGGTGGGCGTCATGGTGGTGTAGTGGTTAGCACTGTCGCCTTGCACCGCCAGGGTCCGGATTCGATCCCCGGCCAGGCTCGATTCCCGTCTCTGTGTGCATGGAGTTTGCATGTTCTCCCCGTGCTTGGTGGGTTTCCTCCGGGTACTCCGGTTTCCTATATGTCCAAAGACATGTAGGTTAGGCTAATTGGTGTTCCCAAAATTGCCTGGGAGTGAGCGAGTGTGTGTGTCTGTGCCCTGCGATGGATTGGCACCCTGTCCAGGRTGTACCCTGCCATGTGCCCCAAGACTCCTGGGATAGGCTCCAGGCCCCCCGTGACCCTGAATACAGGATTAAGCGATATAGATGATAAGTGAGTGTGTTGGGGTGGAGCTCTCTGTATCCCGGCGGCGTCTCAATGGTCTTCAACATTGATCATTGTTAACACCAGCCAATCATTTAGTGTACGTTCATAGTCGAGAAGTTGGTTAAATCAATTATGAAGATTTTGAAGGTTGTGTGTGTTGTGGTAACCACGGCAAGCCCGTTAGCTCAGCTATCCTTCAATCGCTATCCTTACTAGCCAGGCTCCTTACATGCTTGCTGATAACTTATTTGAAGAGTCGAGCTCTGTGAAATACAGTATACTTGCTGTTAAACTCTATGTTCATGAAGTCAACCGGCAACTTCAAGAAGCATATTTGTTGACATACGTGACTATATTTACATTTAGGCGTTTGACAGACACCCTTATCCAGAGCGACTTACAGCAGTTGAGGGTTACGGGCCTTGTTCAAGATCCCAATGGGACAACTTGAAGATTTGAACCTGGAACCTTCCGAACCGTAGCCCAATGCCTTAACCACTGAGCTACCCCGGACCACCTATACACCAGGTTAGCACTGTGGCATCGCACCTCCAGGGTGAAGGGTACGATTCTGGCCTCTGGTCTGTGTACGTGGAGTTTGCACGTTCTCTTGGTGGGTTTCCTCAGTGTACTCGGGTTTCATCCTACTGTCCAAAGATATGCAGATTAGTCTAAATGGCTTTCCCAAATTGAATGAGCATGTGCCCTGTGATGTATTGGCACCCTGTCCAGAGTGCACCCCTGGCGTAGGCTTCAAGCCCCCGATGACCCCTTACATTCTCAATATAGAAAATGTCTGAGGTTAGTCATTCCACGTCAACATTTCAGATACAAGTACTCATCTCACGCCTACTATTTCGACATGCACATCTCTTACAATGTGGCGGTAAAGACACATCACACGACTCTGGGTATTTGCAGACCTGGTTGCACGGTTTCTCCTCAAAATTTTCCTGCTGACCACACTGCCCCCTACCATTTATATAAATATTGCATTTGGCTTAATTTGTGGGATCCAGGTGAAACAGCAGGTCACATTCATTTCTGAGGACTTGGACACACCTATGCACCAAACAAGGCGAACAGAGGATACGCGGGATGCGTACGCGTAGTTTAAAGCAAGTATATTTCAGCTTCCTCTTCCTGCTTCCTCTTTCGCCATCTTTATTTTCCCTGAGAAAATATTTCTCCATTTATGTGACTTTAAGAACAACACAGTGATCAGATTTAAACACTTTCGGTAATCACCTGAGTGACCAACTGCATAAACCGTCGTGTGTTTTCACGTGCATGGATGCGGAGGGGCGGGGCTTTTCACAGACGGGTCTGTGTGTTTGGGTGTCTGTAAATAAATATGTGGAGGTCAGTGTTGATACTTTGTGCCACTTCAACTCTTCACGTAAAACTTTAAGTGAGGGGGAAACGTGTGTGTGTGTGTGTGTGTGTGTGTGTGTGTGTGTGTGTGTGTGTGTGTGTGTGTGGTGTTACCAATTATTAATGACTAATCCATCATTGATTGTCAACGTGTTCGACTACTGGTGAAGACAAACGCGTAAAATTTGAGACTTTTATATAAAGTTAGAGGGTCTACTGGCACATTTAGTAATATTTGGCAACCTTTCCTAACTTTTGTTGAGGAAATTAATGATGTTGTAAAGAAAGGCTATGGGGATTATTATTTATGCTATTATTATTTTCTTTTCTATGGACATCTGATGGGTAAAGTATTCTTTTATTTATGTCTGGTGTTTAGGGGTGAGAAGTTTGTTTTTTTGTTTTCTTACGCTGTGTTTTTTTTGGTTCTTTCTATATGGTTTGAAAATAATAATAAAAAAAACTTTTATTAAAAAAAAAAAAAAAACCTAACAAACTGATAATTTCCTGTTTACAATCCAGAACCGCACACACCAATAACAGTTTTGAATAGATTTAAGATAAATATCTTAATAAAAAAAAAAAAAAGTTGTTGAGATGTGAAGCAGATTCTCAGGCTTTACTTTAAACTACCTCCATCAGCTTTATCATGCACTCATCTACAGTAGGTGAGGTTCTCCATGCGATCAGGACCTCAGTTCCCAGTACGTCCAGTCCCTGACCGACATTCATAACTAAAGATCATAAAAAAATTCACTAGATTCACAAACATCCTCAATGTGGAATCTGGTATCTCAATGTAATCTGTCAGTATGCAGGTAATTCATCATTTACTGGCACCAAATTCAACACGAGGAAGGGCAGAAAGTGCAGATTTAAAAGATTTTTTAAACTGTAGTAGGGTTTAATAGTTTTTTTTTTTTACAAAAAACTAAAACATGTCAATAATAAGCAGATTAATATTAGATATTAACATTTTGACTGAAGAAAAAAAAAGAAGAGGGAAATCTTCAATTTGTCCATTTTTGTATTTTTTTTTTAGAAGAATGAATTGCTTTCAAAAGCAGCAAGAAGTGTTATGCGCTGTTGTTCGAGAATATTTTGCATGTGGGTGTTAAAAAGCACAAATGCCACAAATTTTTTTATGTCAGAATTGTTCTGATTGTATGAGGGTGAGTTTCGAGGATTTTTTTCCACCTCCCACAGTTTTCTCACAATGGATAAATCAGCCTGTGGTTGTGTTTGAGCCCCTGTACCGTAAATATGCAGTTCAGTACCAATAATTTGTGCTTCTCCCGCTCCTGGTGAATACACAGTATGAGGTAAGGCAGGGCTGGGTACTCGGCTTCGATACTTTTATGGCCACAACCCAATTGATTGAGCAGTGCCTCATCATTCGGTACTAAATGTCGATCCCCGGGGAGTGAATCTCATCAGTGTCAGTTAAATAAAAATATAATGATAAAAAACAAAAATGGAGCATAAAAAAGAAATAAAACAAGATTATAATAATAAAATATTCTACAATAAAAAAAAACTTAGCTTTAAGTTTACACTATATTTGATATTTATTTTATTTATATTATAGTTAATATTCTAGGAGCCGAAGAAAGAAATGCTCTCTTTTCTCTCTCTTCATACTAGTCAGAGATGAGTGAGAATTATGCACAAAGTGGATTTCAAACATGTGATGTGTTGAAAAGAAAGGCGTGGCTTACCGTTGTAGGAGAGGCGAGGCTTACTGAGACACATGATGAAGTGAACCTCCATTTCATTGGATGCCACCGACTTGGAGCAAACAGGACACTTGAAGCCTGAGAGACAGAGACAGAAGTGTGTAAGAGCCAATCGCTAATAAGCCAGGCTATGATCACAACAAACTTACGAACGAGTTCTGATCTGGGAGCATGTTCATAAGTCGGATTTGTTCTCAAGTCCAACAACGTGAGTCTTATACACCTTTGAAACGAACATACAATATAAGGCAATCCAATCCACTTGGCTAAAATCGGTCCCTTTTACCCACACTGCCATCATGTGGCCAAAAACCATAACAGCGCCTGAGAATATAAATCGAACAGTAAAATGTCAAATGTAAGAGCGTTGTTTCTTGTGCGCCCTTAAATCGCAAGGGGAATCCTGGACACTATTTCGTCTCAGAGCAGTTTTCCACTGTATTGGACTGTGAACTCTCATGTTGAGGATTTTTCCGAAAATGAGGATTATTCACCATCAGGACAGCTTTACAGGACGGAAATTTTCTATCATCGTGCGCCCGGACTGACTCAATGGAACCGGTGAGGCCGACTCATTTCTCCCACATGCACACATACAATATACCGAACTTTAGCCAATTACACACTGAAAATATTGTATATAATTGTAATTATTGGTATCTCGTGCACTGCAGTGTTTATTTTTTGTACAATACACCTGAGCTACTTCCATGATTTGTCCTCATCTACGAATGTTCGTAGGAACGCGGTCTGTTCGTATCTGTGGAAATTCGTAACTCGAACTAGGTTGTACCTGCATTGGACAGCTACCGTGCAGGGATTGCGATGGCTAACGTGAAGCCTTCTTTGAGCTCGCACACTGATTGACAAGAGAGAGAACAATACCATCCTTCCCGCTCATACGGAGAACAGGATCAATTGTTCTCTCTGGAACTGGCTGTTGTGTCATCATCGAAATTCTCGAAACTCCTGAGAATCGGATAAACGCTCTTCTGCTGCACCGCCCAATGAGAGTGTACACATTTAATTTCTAGCCAAGCTGCTCCTTTGAGGATCGTTTCATTACTTTAACAGGGTGGCGCTGAGCTCTCAGTCAATAACACAGCCAATAATCACACCAAACCTTTTTTTTTTCCCCACTCTGCACAGTCAATCGAATCAGAAACCACAACCTCAACGTCAACAATCTGCCCTGTTTGTTCCCATTTGTTCTTTTTTTGTTGTTGTAAGGAAGTGTAAGAAATTACCCACAGTTTTTTGTCTTCCATTTTGATATATTACATGCTAAAATAGGTTAACGTGCACGTTTTAGACGTCTCGTCTCCCTGACAGGAGCAGGAGTGACGTACTTCAGTAGGTTAAGTGTGTCGAGTGTGTCGACAGGTGTTCAAATGTGTCAACCCTGGTTTTTGTTCCGGCGGCGTAGTGAACCTGGAACACAATATGATATGACAGTCACCTGGAACATCAAACCCATCAACCGACATCGACTCCGTCACTCAGCGTTCAGGAAGTCAGGAACGGCTGCGTGACCTTGTGTGTTCATCATAATACAACAGCGGAAACTATTCATGTCGGTCGTAGGGTAATATATTAATGCCCAGGATACAGGATCGACTTTAGTCATCGGTATGTAACAGAGTCACCAGTTTATTGTAACGAAGCAATATCTCATGAATGTAAATGATTTTATTTACAATATGATTTAATTTATTTTATCCAAAAAATATATACACACTTCAAGAAAAGAAAAACATGTATAAATATTTTAATATTGAATTTATTGCTCTACATAATGTACATTATACTATTTTTCATTTCCTAGAGTATGTATAATTTTTTTTGCCTGACTCTGTATGTATATAAAAATATAATACAATATATGATATGATATATATTATACATACACGCACGCACACACGGTGCTGAAAGCCACGTGTTAAGAAGGCTTTTAACTTACTGACACAAATAAAAGCTTCTTAATTCAGGCTCTGCGCATCACTTACACACTACTGGGAGCGCTCAAGGAACGCTGCTCATTCACAGTACATCAGTCAAGGGAGTCATAAAAAAAATATCCTGATAAAATGTGTTAAGAGCGACTCGTTTTACTCCATATTTCTATACAATTACATTCAGATAAAAAAGAAAAAAAAAAAACTCTGGCAAAATAAATTATGAAAAACAAACAAACAAAATGCACTATATTCCTCATTTTTTTGTTTTATTTGCAGCTCTGACACGAAAAATACTGCATGAGGACGAGTTTCAGGTCTGCGTCCTCACTGCCCATTAGAGCGGTGAGATTTATTCAATCATGCAATTTAATTTACTTACATAAACTCTGCGGCTGCTTAGTGGTCAGCACTGTCGCCTCGCACCTCTAAGGTCGAGGGTTCGCATCCCACCTCGGGGTCTGTGTGCATAGAGGCTTTATGATTGGTGGGTTTCCTCCCACAATCTTAAAGACATTCAGATTAGGCTAACTGGTGTTCCCATATTGCCTGCAGTGTGTGTGTGTTAATAGTGTGTGCCTTGTGCCTGAATGTTAATGCATCACAAAATAAAACATGAAGGAATCTATTTAGAAAAAATACTCAGATATCCGACACTGACGCAAAAAAAAAAAAAAAAAGTCCCGGTTTGACTTGAACACCCCTTGTATATCATTGAAAACACCACAAAAAAACTATTTCCCTGATAAGGCTGCTCCGACATGGAGACTGCCGAATCATAAAGAGTATAAATCAGTAAAACTCTGTGGGCGGAGCCAGCAATCTCAGGGTGGAGCTAACGTGAACTATTAGGCTCAGATTAGCCACGCCCAAGTCTCAGGAATAGCGTTCAGATTATGAGAAAGAAACTGCAGATTTGGGTTGTCTTTGAAATTAAGAATTTTAAACTGCAATTTCTTTTAAAAATATATGAAATATTTTATAAGATTTTTTAAATTTTACTTTAATTTTTAATACATTGTGATATTACTGTGAATTTAGGAATTTCTTTGACATCTGCCAGTCTGAGTTTCTGCATGTCTCTGTGCCATAGGTCTCCTAGGCCTGAATACAGCACACACACACACACACACACACACACACAGCATCAGCGACAGAGCTGGAGGGTAAGAGTGTTATCGAGTCATACTGGCATGTAATCTAAACTGTGCCAGCCTGCACTACTCTGCACCATACAGACAGACACAGACACACAGACAGACACAGACAGACACACACAGACAGACAGACACACACACAGACAGACAGACAGACA
>QMIH01000049.1:1197153-1220158 GCA_003987875.1 Clarias batrachus
ACAGACAGACAGACACACAGACAGACAGACACACAGACATGCCTAGTGGCACTCGCACTGTCCACTGACCCGCTATAGGACACACACACACACATAGTACGTCATGCATTGAAGCACTTGCAAGACTGTAAGAGAGTTAAATTAAATCCCCACTAAAATTAAACTGAAGCTGCAAAAAAAAAAGAGAAAAGAATGAAACTATACAAAAAGTCAATCAAATGTGTGTGTGCGTGTGCGTGTGTGCGCGCACAAGCAATTTGGGACCGCCAACTAGCCTAACCTGCATGTCTTTGGCCTGTAGAAGGAAACTGTATTGAGGAAACCCACCAAGCCCAGGGAGAACATATAAACTCCACTCACACAGACCCCGAGGGGGGAATTGAACCCTGGACCCTGCGGCCTATAATGTTATAATCAACAGTGTAAATGGCATGAGGACAGAAGGAGGACTGACGGAAATAACGTGCGAGTGAGCAAGTGAGTAGTCAGTTCAGTTCAGTTCAGCCATGAAAAGAAAAAAAGAAAAAGGTCCAACAGGAAGATGAGTGTAAAGATTAGGAGCTGCTGAGGGAAACGACACGCTCAGGAGTGTTTCAAGTGAAAGTGAGGAGACGAGGAACAGAGGAGGGAGGAAGGGAAGAGGGACAGGAAAAAGGAAAAGGAAGGTTCAGCCCTTAATGAAGTGTGAAGTGACAATGCACAAAAACTTTATAACACAAAGTTACAACATATACAACACAACTCTCTCTCTGTGTGTGTGTGTGTGTGTGAGAGAGAGAGAGACACACACACACACACACACACACACACACACACAAAACACACAAATTTTCTTTTCATACCAAAGTTTGCCATTAATTTTATCCTGAAATTAATGTTTGTTCCAGTTTAATGATGGATGTTTTTAGAGAGTCAATATATTTGTAACAAATTTCTGAAAGAAAATTGAAGCAGTATTCTCTCTTTCACTCACTCATTTCCGCTCTCATTCCCCCCTCTCTCTCTCTCTCCCTCCCTCATTCCCTCGCTCCCCCTCAGTCTCTCATTTTCGCTCATTCTCTCTCTATCCCTTCTTTCACTTGTTCATTCTCCTTTTCTCGTTCTTTCTCCCGCCATTCACTTGTTCATTCTCGCTCCTTTTCTTCACACACACACACACACACACACACACACACACACACACACACACACACACACACACACACACACACACACACACACACACACACAGCATGACTAAGCAGTTCTGAGGAGATGCGTTAATCTCATTGGTTTCAGCCCAGACACCATATGGGAATGTGAAGAATGGATTTGGAGTATAATAAATGGTTGTGTGCATGCGTGTGTGTGTGTGTGTGTGTTGGTTTTAAGCTCTTACAAGGAACAAATACACTCATAATGATAGGAATACATAACAGGTCTGTCCTTGAGGAGACCTTTCGGCTTGTCCTTTTCAAGAAAACTGTGTGCGTGTTTCTTCTTAAATCAGACAAACTACATTCTGTAGAGATTTTCGAATACTAAATACGACTAAAAGTATCTAATGAACACTGTAGTGCTGTGTAACTTGTGGCATTATTGTTTAAATGTTACGTCTCGGACTGAGTCATCTCTTTCTTTTTCCTACTCTACACTCCAGTCCAGTAGGTGGTGGTATTGAAACAACTGTTCATGAACACAAGAAGAAGAAGAAGCGACTTAAAAAAAAAAAGAAAAGAAAAAAAAGGAGTATTTGCACAAGATGGAAGCGGTTTGTTTTTTATCTACTGTATTTAACAATGTTCAACAAAATTCAACAATTTAACCTAAACACATCTGCGGTTATACTGAACTTCCAGTCTCACACAGTATGATGCAGATCAATTCCTGCTATCTGTTTTACCCACATGAGGATGGGGTCCCTGCTGAGTCGGAGTCTCTCAAGGTTTCTTCTTATCATCATCTCAGGGAGTTTTTTCTGTGCCACTGTCTCCATCGTCCTCGGCTCGCTCATCAGGGACAATCTGATCATTTTGATTCATACATGTTCACTTCTCATACAAGCTTAAATCATTCTGTTGATTGTGTAAAGCTGCTTTGCGACAATGTCAATTGTTAAAATAAAATTGAACTGAATTTACAAAAATAAACAAACAGTAAATTGTGCTGATTAAGTTTGTCTTAAGTCAAAATTTAAGGTAAGTATAAGTACATTACAATAGGTCTTGATCTTTATGAATTTTGCCTCTCTGTAAAAGCGCGATTTGATTAGACTGCTGTGAAGTGGCACAACACAGCGGAAGTATTTCAACACAGAGGAAAGAAATAAAGTTAAACCTGGACCCTAACTTTGAAAGACATCGAGTGGACTTGGCTCAGCACGACAGCAGAAGCTTCACATGAGTCTCAGATAAACTTTGGAATTACTGTAGGCCCCGTTCCCTTACATTGTACTTGCATATCGGGTGACAAAAATGAGCAGAAAAATGTATAACAACCTGTAAGTCAGAATTTTGTGAAAAAAAAAAAGATTTTGAGAGGAAAAATTAAAAACTCTGAGATTAAAGTCAGAATTCTAAGAGAAAAAAAGAATTATCTGGGATAATTCTTAGAATTTTGATGAGATTAAAGCCAGGTCCACACATAGCCGGGTATTTTTAAAAACTTAATTTTTTTCTTCTTCGTTTTTTTTTTTTTTTTAAATAATTCTGTCCACACGACCTAGGGTCTAAAAATATCTTTGTCCACATGAAAACGCAAAATGCCCTGTTAAGCGCTTTTAGGAGCCTCCTTAATCAACAGGGAGCCAATCAGAAGCCTGGACAAAACGTCATTACCTGTTGCCGTGTAGAAGTCCGACTGGGTCTCGTGCCAAACCGCCGTCGCTACAGTATATAGCAGCAGTGAGCTTAGTAGTACATTCAGGCACCTCTGTTCAATAAACGTGATGTTTATTGAGGAACTGTGTGTGTGAATGTACACACATGTAAAAAGTCCAGTACGCAACACAGTCACTAGTTTACTGTACGTACATCCAGTATTACACAAAATATCCTCATTAACTAGACAATTACATCATCGGCACAAGGGGGCGTTACAACAAGCCGAAATCTCCGTTTCCGCTGTCCACACTACACCACTGAAAACGGTGTTTTGGAAAATCTTCACTTTGGCCGGAGTTTTCCAAAAGCTCAGTTTTCAATGACCAAAACACCGTTTGCGTGTGGACGAAAGGCAAAAACCGCAGAGAAAAAGCTTTGTTTTTAAAAATACCCGGCTACGTTTGGACATGGCCCAAGTCAGAATTCTGAGAGAGAAAAAAAAACTGAATTCTGAGGAAAAGTTTTTTGAAAAGTCTAAATTTTGAGATTAAAGTCAGAATTCTAAGAGAGAGAGAAAAAAAAAAACTTATCTGGGATAATCTCAGAATTTTGATGAGAAAAAAAGTCAATTCTGAGAGGAAAAAGTCAGAAAGAGATCAAATTCAGAATTTTGAGAAAAGATTGAGAAAATCTATAATCATAATAATATGATGGTGGGCCTACAGTAATAAATCAGTGTTTGGGTAACACTGGATTGTGCACCTAGAACTATTTACATAAAACGGGGAAACGTGCAAAGCGGGAAACGTTACAATACATTTTTTTATTTTTTATAAAATATTTATAATACACAATAACAATAATAATATGCCAAGTGTTTAACAGAGTGGCCTCACACTGAATTTTGTCAAACAGGAAACACTGAGCGCTGAGATTCTCTGGGCCACACAGGGGACAGTTTGTACACCTTATTTCATTCCATATTTCGGGAGAAAGAACAGGGTTGGATCGATAATATTATTATACCACAGTCTGTGAGAGAACCAGGAGGAGGAACAGCCTTTGGGAGAGGAGATAAATATACATGTTGGTGGACGTATGCAGTGTGTTAAGTCTACTGAAAAGCCTTGAGGAAGGTAAAACCTCAGTCCTGCCCTCACTCAGCATTTAAACCTCCGGACTGCTTCTAAGCGCTGACACACACACACACACAGACGCACATACACAAATATATATATATATATACACACATACATACACACACATACATATACACACACACACACACACACACACCTATATCTATATCTATATACACGCGTGCTCACGCTCGTCTCTCGCTCCTCCCCAATGAGTGACCCACTTTCCCCTGGCTGCTATTTTCAGCGTCTCCTTAAGGACACGACAAGAGACAGAGCGTGTATCAGCACTAGGAGAGAAATACATTAAATACATGAGTGGACAAATTAACATTAAAGATGGCTAATTCATGAACCATGGAAAAAAAAAGTGATAGAAAGACAGATGAGACCGATAAAGACAAACTGCGGGATAAACGGTAGAAGGCACATGAAAAGATAGAAAAAGAAAGACTAGGAAACAAGGAAAGCAGGTTAGAAAGTACAAGAAAGACTTCAGCAGCACCAGGAAGTAAGAAATAACACATTGAGGATGAAGGTTGCATGAGGGGAAGAAAAAAAAAAAAAAACAGAACCACACAAAACAAGAGCGACATGTGATATGAGTAAAGACATTCACTTAAAGGATGAAATTCCTGAAGGGAAACTAATATTCATGAGTGTTAAAGGTTGCATAAACCCAATTCACCTGAGGGGTAGAGGGCGCAGAAACATGAAAAATGATCTCGCTACTGGTAAAGGTTAATTTCACACTTAATAATCAAGTTCATATAACTTTAACCTTGCAAATTTTCAAACATTGGATGCTTGGGTCAGGAGAAAAAAAAAAAAAAAAATGCCGGTCTGTGACCGCTACCTTTTTTTGAGGAAAACGGTGTTCTGAGTATTAAAGGAAAAGTTGTGATATTTGTTGAGTAAACTACAGTATAATATTTGTTGATAATAAACTATAATAGATCTTTCGTTTAATGGTCACTTTCTAGCTACAGCTCCGACACGTGCCTGCTGAGGCTAAAACAGATTCTGTTCTGACTGGGGCTGCGCGACTATTAAACAAAAATGATAAGAAGAATTTTTAAAAAATCACATTACAATTATTGACATATATTGTGATGTAAACTGTAATATTTAACCTTTAAACGTACCATTTTGTATTTCTAAGCGCAAACGATGGCACTAATGATAACACACATGTATTGGCAAACATTCTCCTCTCATCCATTTAAAAGTTATTTATAAAAATAATCACTGCTTAAATTCCTTTTCACAAAATCTACATAAATAATTAAATAACTGCACTGGTCCAGATGACCATCTTCATTTTTAAGCAGCACTAGTTCCATCTAACAGCTGTACGCCTCTATTAAACAAAATTGTACAAGGTAGTGTCCATTAAAGGTTCCATACAGTACCATTTCTTTAACAAGTTACCACAGGTCTCAGAGGTAAACCGCAGTGCATTGTTAATGCTCCAGCAGAAATCCCCCTCAGATAATGCATTTTTTCATACAGTACCTCAAGCTCTCTTTATTTCCCTCCTCAATGGGGGAACAATGGATTGTGCGACTAGAACTGTTTACACAAAACGTAGGGTGGGAAACGTGCACCTGGTAGAAAGTTTTCTCAGGATGCCAGACCCGTGATCCTCACAGAACACCTTTAATGGCCCAAACATGTAACAATGGCTTTGAGCGAGGACCCAGCCAAGTTCCTGTAATGTGCTAGCGGTGTGGTGGGCTCGTGCTATTAAAGGAGTTCCTGGGAGGCCAGCGTTTCAGACGTGAAGCAGGCAGCCCACATCATGGCTCCAGAATACTGGGATTATTGAAATTAGTGAAATGCTGAGATAGTACGTGCCATTTTAGGGTCTATGTAAACAAGCTGCTCCTAAGGGGTATATTTTTATATCTGAGGTCAGAACAACAGGAAAATCTAATTAAAATATTTTTTTGTAACTAATTTTACAAAAAAATACAATAATTGCCCAATACAAAAATGGAAAAAAGACATGCATATTGGCCACTGATCCCAATGTGTAAAAATGACTAAAAACATGAATAATATTAACGTGCATGATGTGTTCCCTTTAAAACAGATTGATATACCGACTGTTAGGAAGTGCAGAAGCCAGGCTAAACTCTGGACACCACCACCTGAGATTAAAGAATTCTGAGAAAAAAAGTTTGAGGGGGGAAAAAAAGATTTACGTCTCAGAACTGAATTCTAAACATTTTTCTTCATCAGAATTCTGACTACAATCTTACAACTCCAAATTTTTTTTTCCTCCTCAGAATTCAGATTTTTTTTCTCTTTCAGAATTCTGATTTTAATTTCAGAATGAAAAATTCAGAACTCTGAAATTAAAGAATTCTCTAAGAAAAGATTGGGAGAAAGATTCTGAGAGAAAAAAAATCAGAATTCTAAAGAAAATAAATTGAGAGGAAATATTCAGAAAAAGTAAACATTCTGAGAGGAAAAAGATTGAGAAATTTTGAAGTAAGGTCAGAATTCTGAGCAAAAAAAAAAAGATTAAATGAAAAAAGATTTCTAGAAAAAAATCAGAATTCTGAGGGAGAAAAAGTGAAAATTCTGAGAGGAAAGATTTTGAGATTAAATTCTGAAATTAATGTCAGAATTCTGAGCAAAAAAAAAAAAAGATTTAGAAGGAAAAGATATCTAGAAGAAAAATTCTGAGGGAGAGAAAAAGTTAGAATTCTGAGAGGAAAAAGATTGAGATTAAATTCTGAGATTAAGGTCAGAATTCTGAAAGGAAAAAAAATCTGAATTCTAACTAGCACGAGGGCTTGCAATAAAACAAACATGAACTTTTTTTTAATATGAACAGCTTGTGTTGGAAGCAAAGTCATCAAAAGTTCCATCAGACATCCTGTCAGGTTTGCACACTTACTGTCACGCACAGTAAGAGACGGAGAGAAATGATGTGTAAGAGTGAATAGCGTTCTCACCCCCCTGTCCCAATTAGGAGAGAAATTAAAGCATGTTTCTCATCTTAGCGTTCTTATTTTGGACAAGTTCAACAGGAATATTCTTCGTGCCCTTACCGGCGAGGACAATCTCATGATTCTGAAGTGTGTGACGCAAAACACAGAGCAACAGCAGAATGGCCTTACGCACACGCTAATCAGCTAATTAGACATAAACTCATTAGTAAACAACCTCGGATGACCCTCTTACAGTATCCATGTGCATGTGTTCGTGAGCCCTACTGACCAAACACAGTCAGCGAGGTAAGAGCATGTGCGGGATCATATTCAGGCTGAAAATATCACTATTAATATTTAATAACGTACACAGTACAGCATGTAGCCACTTAACAATCTATGAAAGAGGATTCTTGTTAGCACAAGACAGATGTGCAGCAAGAGCATTGTAAGCTTCGAGTGTTTTGATCTCTGTGTGTCGTTCACTGGATTACAGCAGCAAAAAAAAAAAAGGTCAGGAAAAGGGAAAAGATTGTGATAATTTTTTATGCTCAGCATTAAACACTATGTTCATGTCAGGAGAGCGGGAAGGAACAGGAGAAAGAATGCTTGCCTGAGGGACACCCAGAACCTATCCTGTCGTGAAAACATCTGTTTGATGAAAAAAATTTGAAATGAAAAAAGGAAAGCACCCACAAAAAGGCTTTTTGATAAGTCATTTAAAATTCAACATTCCATAATTCCATGTTGTGTCATATGCGTTCTCTTAATCAAAAATCACCAAGTGTTTTTTTATATTTTTAAAGGTTAAGCGAAGATTGGGAAATACAGCTGCAATGAAGGGGTCCAAACACCGTTTATAAAGCTTGGAGCTCAAAGCTATCTTATGTCCTATTCGCACAGGATTAGTGTGACCTTCGTGTGATTTGTGATAATTGCGGAGATTGTGATTTTAATCCTGTGCGAATCGGCCATGTCTGTAATTCGTAAAAGTTAAAAAAATTCCTCCGCAAATGACCTCCTATATTTCGCTGAACACTGAGGTCCGGTGATAATATTCGTCCCGTAACGAATCAGCATGTCTGTGATTTGGCCAGTATTTGAGCCGTATATAAATTTTTTCAAGGTCTTTTTATCCATCATCCGCGCAGAATGTTGGCTGCGTTGGAGTGTTTTGGGTGATGGGTCACATCGCTATACGCCATACAACAATACAGTGTGCAGAAGGAGAAAGCTGAAAAGCGTCAGAAGAGCGAAAGCGAAAAGAATGATTATGAAGTGATGGATGACATGTACTGTACTGTATATGCCAGGATGCGGTGAAGAACACACTGTTGTTTAAATCAAACAGCTAGATCTATAAAGACTAGACATTTCCAAACAATAGCCAACACAAAAAACTGCGCAATTAAGCGAGGAGGTTCACGTCATAATTTTAGGTAAATGTGTTACAGCTAAATCAAGTGTACGACTCGAGCTAATAGATTTTAACCCTGGTGAAACGTAAATGACACGGGGCACGATAACTATATTTGTTTCTGTTTTTAAATTCATCTAACCATACATTCTCTCTCTGCCTCACAGACAGTCTGCGCGCACACACACACACACACACGCTGCCCATCTATTTTCATCGCAGCACACTCTTAAGAGACTCACACTTCGTATATACTGTATATCCGAGAGATAAGTCTGTAATTCGAGTAAAATCGCAGACTTCGCTTATTCCGTGCGAATGTGCCACACAAAACTCAGATGTGTGTGTGTGGGGGAGGGGGGGGTTAATTTCTAAATCACACGAAGGCCCCAGGTAATACTTATCCCGTACATTAGACTTTAAGCAGCCCTGCGCTGAAAAAAAGTGAAAATAAATAAAAATCAAACAAACAAAACACAAGTGTAATTATATAGATGCAAAAATATACATATATGGCCCAACATATTTATATTTAACACTTCAGTATTTACACTGCCTGACTTATGAAAAGAAAAAAATCCCTACTTGGATTATAAGCAAATAGTCAAGAGCCTTCCATCATATGATTACTGCAATGATTAATCTGTTTCAGCAAGAAGTTGGTTATTTAACCCCAATTGATAGTGAATAGCTTCTCATTTCTTAAACAATCATATCAGAAGACATATCCTGTGATCGTGGCAAAGATGTTACTCTCATTCATAAGAGTCTGATCATTATCCCGCATCGAGCAAAGAACACAACTGGAGGGGGGGGGGGGTTATGTGCTCAATCCATTTAATCAGAATACTAGATTTTTTGACGTTTCTTTCTGCATGCTCCATCAGTAAGACATTTTATTTATTTACTTATTAAATACCAAATGTTACAAGATTTTGAAGATTTTTACCACGAAAGCTAGTACAAGACTACAAAACAAAAATATGGCTTTGGCATATTAATACTAAGCCCTTACTGAGGGCTGAAATACAAGCTTGTGTGTGTTGCTCAATTGAAGCAGGGCTTATGGGGAAACTCCAGACTTTAATAAGCTCACGGCAGGTCAGACAGGAGACACTGAGTTTAGAGGGATTTGAGAAAGTGTGTGCGTGTATATGATGCGTGTGTGACCTTAATCCCTGTGACTCACTTTAGGTGTCATGGAGGAACAGCTGTAGATCAGTGGGACACCACACAGAGCACGAACGTGGTAATGAACTGTGATGACTCAGCAGAACGCCAGACTGACACCCAAAACACTGAGAAAAAGCATCAATGAATAGATCACTCAATGCAGGAGTGAAGAAAAAAGAAAAAAAAAAAACTTAGCTAGGCGGCCCTAGGTCAAAGGGGAGGGATATCCATTATAATAATACAGTGGAACCTTGGAGCATAATTTGTTCCGGAAGTGGGCTTGTGTTCCAAAAGACTCATAAACCAAATCATTCGTTCCACAGCCCCAAAAAATAAATACATAAAAATAATTAATACAATCTATAAAATGAAAATAAAACAAATTAATCTGCACTTTACCTTTAAAAAAGCACAAATAAATCCCGACAGATAAGTGTTTCCCTTTGTGTGCGCAGGCGCCGTGTGTGCGCCTCGCTTCGTTTTACACAGTAACACTCCTCCTCCCTCTCTCCACCTCGCTTTTTAAGTTTCACAGCAAACACACACACACACAAAACGCACAAAGGAAACATAATTTTAACAGGAAAAAAAGAAATCTCTCTGGCATGAGTGTATATTAACGGAATCACTTTTTAAGTTTCACAACAAACGCATAAGCACAGAAGAACCACCATTGTAATGGAAAAAAAAGACATCTATCTTGGGGGCATTGACGCTCGGTGTCAAAATAAAAGTCACATGCGTGATACATGATACTCGGCGCTCGTAAACTAATACTTGCTCGGTTTCCGATTAAAAATGTATTAAAAATCTTTGCTCGGTTTGCGGAASACTCGTAAACCACGTTACTCGCAATCCGAGATAACATTGTTATTATTATTATTATTATTATTAATACAACCACGACATTAATGAAACTAAAGAACAGAAAAACATCACTGTTTTAGAAGGGGTAAACTATTTGGCTAAATCAAGCAAAGAAAACAACTACGGAGATCTAGTTACGAACTGGTTCACACTTGGTGAAGTGGACAGGAGAACTTGTTTAATAGTGCAAGTAAGAACATTTACACAAATGAGAGCTTGTGTGTATCCATAAGAAAACCACATTGCTCTTGAGACTCATCAGAATAAAAAGGCTTCAGTTTGCTACAGAGCAGAAAGACTGGACTTTGAAGCAATGTGAAAAGGTCATGTGGTCTGATGAGTCCAGCCCTATTCCAGAGTGAAGTGTGTGTCAGGGTAAGAAGAGAAGCTCATGAGACGATGCACCCATCTTGCATAGTTCCCACTGTACGAAACCTCTGGAGGCGGGGTTATGATCTGGGGTCGCTTCGGTTGGTCAGGTCTAGACTCAGCAACGTTATGTGGCAATAAAATGAAGTCAGCTGATGACCTGAATGACCAGCGTATCACATTTATGGATGTTTTCTTCCCTGATGGCTCAGGTGTTTTAGAAGACTCAAATTGTGAAAGTGGGCCGTTATTAAAATTAAGCGAGTTGATTAAAAGAGACAGGTTGTGTATTTACATTTAAAATTTACTTATTTCTGACATTTGTAGGCAACATAAAAGTGAACAACGGTACATGATGTATAACTCATCTGGCCTCATTAAAAGCTTATTTATTGAGAACATTTGGCTGAGCAGACAAAGTGACGAAGTGTTATACAACCAGGTTGTTCAATGGTTTTCAGTTTTGTTTCATGGAATTCTTTCAGCTAAATGCTCACTAAATCCTTTCCTTCTGGTCAAAATAATCTAATATATCACAGCATACCTGTGACGTGTGCGGAAATATATAATCCTAAACTCATGTGTGAATGTACAGTAGTTTCACCACAGAGCGGAGATCAGTGCAACACCGGGCTTTGAATAATGCAGTGGGACAAAGTCTGGAGATATCTCGTCCTCAGATTTAGTATCATACTGTATCTCACACACACAACATGCATTTTCATCAGCTAAGTTATCATGCCAATTTCAGGTCACAATCCACCGTTATTCCTTTCGTTAAACGCTTACTGTAGATAATGCTTATTTAGGGAAGGAGTCTCCAGTGTCAGTGCTGTATTAAAGTCAGACAGGTAAAGCTTTGATCTTCGGGACTTTGCAGTGTCTGGAAACGTGACGAGCTGCATTTTGGCCTCTGCTTGATTTCCCAACCAAGAGCAGCAAATGATTTTAAAGAAAATAATATGGCAAAGCTGACCTTTACTTTATTTCTGTCTGACACTACAAAATGACTTGAATAAATAAAAACAAACCCTATTTATCACAACAACAAACTCGCGCCCCCCCCCCACACAGACAGACAGAGACGAACAAATCAGATGGACATCCTCCTGCTACGTAGACGAGCCTCTACAGCCTGCTCCTGTCACACAGGACTTTTTTTTCCCCCTCTCACATCGCCTTGAGTCGCCTCCAGCTTGTCGACCTTTAGTCTCGTCTCCGAGGCTCGGGTCAATTTCATTTCGTTTGGTTCATTTTCAATTCGGCCGTGATCCTACCCGTACCTGACGTTCACTCAAACAATTTCCGGAAAGAGTTCAGTCGATCGCACTCACCTGCCTGGTTGAATTTACGTCACGACCCTGAAAAAAATTTGTAATCATTTTTTAAAAATCTGCAATAAGAAAAATGAAGACTGAGCAGAAAACACTTCACCCAGGCTCCAAGATAACCATCCTCAGCCGGCTCTGATCATGGGCTGATGAATGTTTATACGATGCTTGATGATTTTCAATGATGATTAACTGTATAAAAGTGTTTAAATATGAAGTGCATATGAAGTAGAGGGAAAAATAATTCAATTAAAATATTTATATATAATAAAATTCCCATATTGTAATACTTTTTTTTTTTCTTCTTTTTCTTAAGACAGGTCTCAGAGCTCGCTTGAAGTAAGAATAAACTTTATACATACCTCACTCCTTTCAAAAGTCTACAGTATGTGAATGAGCCGACATTTTTATCAACAACAATAGGAATGCAATGGTCATTAAGCTACATTTCAATGTGACGAACTGTCTGAGGAGACCGGATGTCTCTTAAAATACACTCCCTCTCATCATCATCCACCATGTGATGCATCCACACTACTATAGCGCTTAATAAATATTGTGTGATTAACGCATCTACTATATGATTTTTTTCCCCCTAGACAACATGAACAATCGTACACATCTGAATGAATCCAAACACACTGCTTACATGCACACAAGTTAAAACGGGACTGAAACCCAGGGCGTGCTTGTATGAGCTTCTGTCAGAGTGGAAACTAGCATGGTTTTATCACACTCTCATTAGAGCGAGCGCATCGATCTGTGTCTCTGTCCCTGGAGCGGACTAAGAGAATTCGCACTTCATGAACAAACCAAATGGCCAATCGCACGAGAGGACACACAGACGCCCGTGAGACGCGATCTATCCTGCACAAGTGGGAGTGGGTAAAAACTACGATGGCTTTACTTTTTTTTTGTTCATTTTGTATGGATTGATACCCAGCAACCTGTGGAAAGAAAAAAAAAAGATTCAAGATATAACTAATTTGTTTACCTCGAGCAATTGCACGGTTTTGTCATGAATCGTGATGCTTTCGCGACGTTGCATGTTTATAGGTCATAAAACCTAAACCAATAAAAAAACATTACTGATCGGCAGGGTTAAGTAATTGTCTGCACTCATAACATCACAGTACCTGCTGTAAAGGCGGAACAGAGAAGGCTTTCATTATATAATTGTAATTCAAGCGTTTCTATTCATTACACTTAGCGAAAAAAAGTACACTGTCTGGCCAAAAAAAAAAGTCACACTTCAAGTTTTTTTTTTGAAGGTAAAACATGGCTTTGATTACAGCACACAATGTGATGTCCGGTTCATGTGTGAAAATTATTCTTTGTGCCACACTTTCACGAGTTGTGTCCTGGATTATATCCCGTACCATCAGGACAGAAAAACTGCATAGATGTGATACGGTCCAGTATCGTTCAGTACATTCAGGTCATCAGCTGACTCACGAGGGCGAGTCAAAAAAGATCCGCCTTCCAGTCTCAGTAGCTTTAAATGGAAAGCGCTGATGTCTCCCCAGTCAATGCTGTGCGAGTGTGAACGTGTTACATCAATTTATTTGTAACTGCGGTGCGAGCAAAGAGGGATGCCCCACTTGTGATTTGCACAAAAGGAGAGCAGCGTGCAGTGATGGTGTACTTCATTTATTAAAGATTTAGGAGAAAGCATTTTTGTCATGAAGCGTCCCATGTCCCGTTTTTTTTTTTTTTTTTTTACGTCCCATGTCCCGTTTGTTTTTTTTACGTCCCATGTCCCGTTTGTTTTACGTCCCATGTCCCGTTTGTTTTTTTATGTCCCATGTCCCGTTTTTTTTTTACGTCCCGTTTTTTTTCCTTCCTCAGTTTTTGTTGTCCTTTTTTTTTGCGTTCCATGTCCCGTTTTTTCCCTTCCTTAAATGTTTTTTTTTTTCAAAATATTTTTTTTCCTCCAGTTATTTTTTTCCCCCTCACCCATGTCCCTTTAGAGGCTCCGTAGAAATGCAAGGAGCTTATGTAAAAAATATATATATGCATTTGTCTTTTGTAAAAGTTAATTAAAATTATTTCCACAGTCAGAGTGCGCATCATTTTTTGCCTTTTCCCTCATGTACACGCACATGTAAAAATCACTAATTTTGTTATTCCTTTTTTCCCCCTGGTGGAGACTCTAATACCCAATAGCACATTATGTTTTGTTTGAAACAGGAAGTTGATACTATTGACCCACTTTTTCTCCATTACGCTTTCTGCAAACACTTCCCACTGAGTTTTATTCCTCTAGCACCTCTAGTGAACACTTTCATATTACATGGGCGCACAATATACCCTCAGGTGTTGCACAAGTATAAACATTTTGTGGCTGTTTATCATGTTGTATTCTGCGTCTATAATGGTTACTTCTGGCGAAGCCTATTTTACGATAATTATAAAATGATCTACATCTGTATTGCGCAAGCTGCTTCATGGGTGAACTCACTCTCCGAGATTTGGTTTGATCAAACCGGTGAAGCGACTGACCCAGTGCTGCAAAAGCGTACACAAACTAATGACAAGCAGCTCTTGTGGTTTCTCACTGACAGACCATGCACCGCTACAGGAAGAAGGCCAATTGTGAAACACATGCACAACAAGGAGATAAACAACTGAAAGATCTCGAGGTCTGTACTTTCTGCAGATCTGCAATCAGAAGCTTCCGGTGGTGGAAATGTTCTTTAATAAAATGATGCTGAGCGTTTTAATATACAGTACGGTCGCATACCCGCCTGAACCAATTCAAACTGCAAGGACAGGTCTTTTGTTTTTATACACAGTAAAGACATTTTGGTTTGAGACAGGACTGTCACAGATACTTGATTATAACTGACTACTCTGAGACGGGTACGGTGGAGATCGTGTCAAGGCTTGGGTGGCTGCTTCAGGAACGAGCTCACTCGTCTTTACTCATGGTGGTGGGAGCAGAATGGATTCAGAAAGTCTACAGGAACATTCTGTCGGAAATGCATCGTATCTAATCCATAGTGCAGTGCGATAATGACCCGAAAGCTGAAAATGACCTCATTCTGAAACACAACAAGTTTCAGATCGGTCAAGTCGATCAGCAGGTGTTAACCCAAATGATGTGCATTTCACCTCCCAAATATGACGTATTTGCAGTCTTCCACCAAAGGTGCCAAGCTGTGCAACATATCTAGATGGAAAGATCAGATTATGATTTGATGTTAAATATAAACGTCTTCTGTGGAAAATGAGTATTGCGGTTCTGATACTTTTGGAGGAAACCATAACTGATGGAACAAAGTTTTTCGTAAATGAACGCAACTGTTCAATAGTACTGACTCAAAATGATGTTCTAATGCTGTTTTCCCATTCCACACAGCATGCTAATGGTACATAAATTCTAACAAATAATTTTCCATCAGAAAGATGAGGCGTTTGCGCAGAACGGTGTGAAAAATGCCCTGGGTATGCCGAAGTGGTTAACTTGCTCGCACCACCATCCGGGGAGATCGCGAGTTCGATTCCCGGGTGATGCTGTAACCTCTCGCAGCCGGAGGTCTCGAGAGAGCCGATTGGCCGAGCTCTCTCAGAGGGGAGGGATAAGTGAAAAGTAAAAGTGAAATAAGTGAATGGTGCGAGTGGTTCGAGGAGATGCGGTTGGTTGCCGTCACGTGGTTTGGATTTGGAGGAAACACATGATCGTCTTCGGCCCTCCCGACTGAGTGGTAGTAGTAGCCTTAATGTGGGAGCCCCCTAGTGACGGGGAGGAACAAATTAGATTTTAAGATTTTAATATTTATAAAATTGTGATACTTAAGAAACCTCAATAGTAAGTGAATCGACACCTATACAGTAGGTAATATGATGATATCGCATGGGTTGGTTCAGGGTGATTCCCGTTGCTAATCATTACTGCAAAATATTTTACTATGCAAATACAACATGTACGAAAATCACCTCTTGGTCAGTTGTCGGCTTAAAGTGGAGCATTTACGCAAAAAGGGGAAAAAAAAACTTTAGTCTTGTTAGACATTCTGGTGGGTCTCTAAAAAAATGAAATGGAAACAAAACAAGCAAAAAAACAGCTCTCATTCTTTTGGTACTTTTATTGGGCTGTATTTAAACATGCCAATTTGATTTTCTACCTAATATGACATACAAGACGCTCCCCTCCACCAGCTTGTTCCTCAGCTCTGCTGTTCCCTGGAGGGGAGTTGCTCAGTTGAAACTCTCTTTTTTTTTTTTTTTGAAACTTTCAGAGGAGGAATTAAACAAAGGGAGTTGGTGGTATGGGGGAAAAAAAGGAAAGATCTGAGGGGTGGAACTTTAACCGACTGGAGCATTCTCACACACACGCACGCACGCAAATGAGGACAGTCAAATGAGGACTTTTAAAGTTTCCCGCCATATATAAAGCACTGACTTTGTGTTTTTAAATGTGTGATTTTAAATAGACCGAGTAGAAAAGATGATCAGGTTTTACAAGAAAAAAACAAAAACAGAAGGTTTTTGTTGGGTCCCATCAATCAAAAAAAAAAAAAAAAAACTGTCATCACTGCTGAGTCCGAGACTGTGTTTCAAGCCATGTGTGATGTTTGTAACAGTGTGTGTGTGTGTGTCAAGTTGAGATAGAATTTGGGATAGACAGCGTGACGCTTCATGTCGTGCTGTGTGTGATTTCGTGGGTGACGCCGTCGTGTTCTGGATCGCTCCCTCCCAGCCAATCATGTACTTGTCGTGTAGCCCCACCCACTCCTAAGACTGGAACAGCAAAATCACCCCAAACATGGATCTTCCCATGACATCACAGCAACTCCCCCTCTCCCCCCCACACTGCATCTTTTACCTTCAGCTGGAAAAGAACAGCTGTTTCCATGGCAACAGTCGAACGAGAGAGCGAGGTAATGACATGGAGAGGAAAAGCAGGGTGTGTGTGAGAAAGTGTTAAGGGTGGAGGCTGGGTGACAATGACATCGGCACACGGCTTCATTGTTTCTCCTCCGTACGGGCCCGCCGCCGCCGCTTGTTGTTCAGCTCTCAGACAGAAGCATAAACGCAGGCGTAATGATGCCGTCACACAAAGGATTGTGGGAAACGTAACGATGCTGTAGCATGAGTCTTGTTCTGCGAGTGTGTGTGTCGATGTGTTATCTTTAGCTTTAGTCTCCATGAGCTCTATGGCAACAGTTGTCATGGCCTCTCGCTCAGAGCTCTGCTCGCCTAATTGGCCACTCGTTTGCAGTAACGGCGGGAAATCTGGCTGTCCTCGCACACACTCTCTCACACACTCACACACTGGAAGCTGTTAAGTCTCTCTCTCTTACATCCTCATGTCACTGTCCGTCTCCCCATCACCTCTGAGTGACGCTCTCCCTCCCTGCTTCTCTTCATGTCCCTCATTCTTATTTCCAACTCGTTCACTTCTTTCGGTCTCACATCCTCTCCCTCATCTCAGTCTCTCACCCTAATCTCCAACTGTCTTTCACTTCTGTCTGTCTCACATCCTCTCATATCCGTCTCTCACGCTCATTTCAACCGTTTCTCTCTCCTTCACCTCTGACTCTCATCATGTCAACAGTTTGATGACAGTTCTCTCCAGCTTTCACCTCCATTACCAACATCTCCGTCTCTCATCCTTGTCTCGAAAGTCTCAAT
Source organism: Clarias batrachus (assembly GCA_003987875.1). Classification (NCBI taxonomy): domain Eukaryota; kingdom Metazoa; phylum Chordata; class Actinopteri; order Siluriformes; family Clariidae; genus Clarias; species Clarias batrachus. The sequence continues at coordinate 1,214,830 of QMIH01000049.1, forward strand.
CTATAACTTTTATCCCTCACTCTCATCTCAACCATCTCTCTCGCTTTTATTTCCATCCCTCAGCCTTATCTAATCCATGGTTCATGCTCTCAACTCACTCCCTCACTCACTCTCGTCTCAACCATCGTCTCAGCGGTCTCTCTCGCCTTCATCGCCGCCTCTCATGTTTATCTCCATCTCATCACTACTTCTTTCATCTCATCAGTCTCTCTCCCTCACCTGTCTCACAGCCATCATTTCCAACTCTCAATCTCTCATTATCTCAACCATGTCCTCCCACCTTCATCTCCTCAGTCTCTCTCGCTTTCTCCTCAGGCTCCCTCTCTGCCAGCACATACATTTTCCTCCCCTTCTGTTTGTTATCTGTATTTCTCTCCCTTGTCATTTCGCCTCACATGCCCAAACTCTCTCCAACATATTAGACTCGGTTGTCCACGTTAGTCCTGCCTCCAATTCTTCTCTTTTTTTCTCCGCCTCCCTCGTCTTCCCATCCTTCCCTCCTTCATCTCTCTTCTTGCTCACTCCTCATCATCTAGCTCTATTCATCTTCATCTATGTTCTTCACCTGACTGTCTGCTTCAGTTCCTCTCGTTCCTCTTCTCACTTCTCAAACTTCCTTTGATGTCTCCTTTCCACACAATGCTTTAGTCTCTGTATGCAGGCATTTCTCTCATTTCTAACTTTCTCTCTCAAGATTCAAGACAAATATTTACATCAGCATTACCAAAGATTAGTAATAAGTCACAAAAAAAGAGAAAAACAGAAAAAGAAAGAAATGTATAAAGAGAAATAATAAATAAATGTATATAAAATAAGAGTACAAACATTTAATTCTGCAATCTGCAGTCTCTTTCACGATCTTCTCTCAGAATCATGTTCTTTTGCTCCTCTACCTCATAGTCCTGGCTGCTCTCTGTCCATCCTTCTCACCCGATTCCCTCGTCTTCCAGTCTCCCTCTTTCTCTCACATGAACAACCCGTGTTTCTCTCTGTGCAAATATTCCTCACTCTCGGCTTTCTCTCTTCGCCTCTCTCTATCGTCCATGTCTCACTTCATCCGCCCCAGCCTGACTGTCTCTTGTCCTCTTTGTCCCTCATCACTCACCTGTGCTCCATTTCTCAGCCTATTTATACTTTATTTCAAATTGAGAAGCCCTCGTCTTTCCTCTCCATTACTTTCCTGCCTAATGTTTTCTGCTTGCTTCTCTCCATCCTCTTCCTCCTCCTCTAAAGCTCATTCGTCCTCACAGCACCTTTTAATGTACATTTGTCTCTTTACATCTCTTTCTTCTCTTATTCCAGACTTCTATTTATTTTTGTCTGCACCTCTCACATCTCAGTCTGCACGTCGTCTTCCTGTGTGATTCCTCTCTATCTATCTACCCATCTATCTCCTTTTTGTTTTTTTCCTCCATCTCTTCTTCCTCTTTTTATTGCTTTTTGCGTCTCTGCTCTGTCTCCGACTCTCTTCCTTCCTGAATCCAGACCGTCTCTCCTTCTGCTTTTTCCCTTCTTTCAGTTCTCACTCTCTCCTTTTGTGCTCTCTCTCTTTCTTTCTTTTCCTATCCAATTTAAGATGCTCCTTTTTTTTTTGTTCCTCTTTATTCTCCATGTGACCTCCGCATGGATGCTAATTGAGGGTTGAGCATTTCAGGGGAGGGAAAAAAAAAAAAATCCACACCATAACAAGCGACAAGGTTGTCACAGCAACATCCGACCTTATTCGGTCCTGCAGCGTAGTGTGTGTAAGGAGTGCCTTCTCATCTGGTGTGTGTGTGTGTCTTTACATCCTGTGCACATGTCCATTTGGACGTGTATCTCTGTCTCTTGTTGTGGATCCCAGCCTTGCTTAAATGAGTGGATTTGCATAAATGTTTTACATATTCTGCTGTGCTAAAAGAAAAGAAAAAAAAAAAAGACAGAGCAAGAGAGAGATGGTGTGCGACCTATATTTCTAAATTGTGCCGGCACAGCTCGGAGCAGACGTCTCGCATCGTCATTCCTGGTAAAAACAGAAAGGTGTGAAATTCTAGCTTAATTAACCGACATCAGGTGTGTATCAGTGATTCCTATTTAATTTTTTGTTCGTTTGTTTGTTTTTCACCTCAGATAATCTTTCTACGATCTTATTTTCTTAAAATTAAATGTAAAAATGTCATTTTAAACCTCATGACGGTCTCGAGCCGTCCTTTTCACAGAGGATCGTGGATGACTAAATCAAATCACAAGTTAAAGCACACGTTTCTCTCGAGAACGCTCGTGAAACCCCATGTTACGCAACCTTCCACTGAGCCGCGATATCGTTTGTTCCTCTATAGCGGTCAGTGTCGACTCTGTTATTCTGCACTTTGTCTAAAAATTTTTTTTTTAAAAAACAGAAGAGAAAGAAACTGCTGCAGTGCATTAGGAAGTGTGTTGAGGGAACCTTCTCCTGCAAGAGCACTGAATTCCACCGGGTCACACCAGGGTTTCTTCGTATCCCTTCCTGTTTGCTTCATGGCACTTCAAGGTCCAATATTTTACTCCAACAACTTAACACAGGTCCCAGAGCTCACTCAATACGTGTGTGGATATGTTTGAGATGAAATACCCCTCCTCAAAATGTCATTTCTGCGTCCATGTAAAATGAGCCACACCCCTGCAGAGATCTGAGCAACAAATCAGATGAGGGAGATTTTCCTTATATGAGGTCACAAGAGAGAGCGGGGGGAGGGGGGGGGAGTGGATGCGATTGTATCACCACACTGACTCCGTATCGATTTTTACATGATTTACTACATTTATAACAATAGAGATGCATGCACAAGCGCTAATTAGTCTCGCGCAAACTGCCCACGTTAGACGCTTGTTCACAAAAAGCTGTAAATTATCAACAACTGCTCAAGAGGTGGTAAAACTTCACTGGTACTTTATAACCCTACCGGTGACGCTACACGCTAAACTATTAAACCTTTAAAATGTCCCAGACATGTCCACTGTACTCAAGTCTGCGATAAATTTTCAACGTTTTTAAACGCCTTTGTTCAATCAGAAATTTTTCAGTTTTTCAATAAGCTGATTAAAATGTAATAAAAAAAATGTTAATAAAAAAAAAAAAAATTTAAAAAACCCAAACACCGTGCTCACATTTTACTGTCTATTATCATGCTGATGGCTCTGTGGCGGCCGTGTGTTAATTAACTCCAGGCCGACCTTTTTCCAACACTCGCTGTAGACGTCTGGGGCGACTGCCCAGAACTGCAATTATCTCACCAGAAACCAGTCAGCCTGCTCATTCCTATTTGTTTCTCTGCTCATATGGCTTTTTTTTTTAATGCTACAATACTGGCTATGTGCTTATTGTTTCCTCCTAAGGAAAAGAAAAAGAAAGAAAGAAAGAAAGGACGGAGCGACTCGGGGTCCTTGTGATTGGGTGAAGCTGGTGGGCGACAAGCGTGTTGCTAATTATACCTGACGTGACCTGCTTCTGCTAAAGCCATGTGACTGGAAAACCCAGCACTGCTGTGGACAATTAAGCCATTTAGGAAAACAACTGACTGATGGCGCTCCGAGAGCATCTTTTGGGTCTGGTGTTAGTAATGATTTGTATGTAGAACACACACGCCTTGGAGTCAGGTATACTTATCCAGAGTAAATCTTTCCGTGTGGTTCAGTGGTGTAAAATGCCCTGTTAAACGAATTCCTGCACAGGACAAGCAGTGGCAAAACAAACAAAAAAAACAAAAATCAGACCCTTTTACTGCAGATATATTCTACATATCTCCAGATATGGATAAAAAAATGTGCCTCGACAGAGAATAAACGGCTCATTCAAACCTTGCTTCCAAACCGTAAACAAACACTCAGTCTTTACTACAGATCGTCATTTTAATATACAGTTAAACCTTTGATTGCGAGCTTACTGTAATTTCGTCCCGGAAGCGTGCTTGTATATCAAAGCGTTCGTGTATGAAAGTGAATTTCCCCCTTCAGAAATAACGGAAACTGCCTCCGAGTGGCGCAGTGGTAAAAGCGCTCGCCCCATCATCTGGAGATCGCTAGTTCGAATCCCGGGTGGTGCTGTAACCTCTCGGAGGAAACTTGTAATAGTTTTCGACCCTCCCGGCTGAGTGGTAGTAGTAGCCTTGTGGGAGCCCCCTAGTGACGAGGAGGAATTGGACACGACTAAATTACAGGAGAAAATCGGGGATAAAAAAAAAAAAAAAAGGGTGAATTTCCCCCATCAGAAATAACGGAAACTCAGATTATTCATTTCACAACACAAAAATATTCCGATAAAAATGTTTACTGTCCTATTCGTCTCAAGCGGCTATATTCCTCGCATGTCCGGGTAGTTTTTAACACTTTAAAAGTATCTAATAAACTGTGACGAATTGTGACGGGTTGTTTAAATGTCGTGTCACATTCGAAGTGATAATCTTTTGTTTCCTGCTAATCCTCGTCTCTACGCTCCGGTTCAGGAGGTGGCGGTATTGTGCCAACCGCACACAAACTCAAAAAAAAGAAAAAGCTATGCGTTAAAAAAAATGCAGAGGGCAGAAAGGTTTTTTTTTAATTAAATTTTTTAAATAAAAGGACATAAAAGAAAATTTATGAGAAAAGAGAAAGAATGTACATTTCATAAGAGCTTGAAGATCCATTCCTTAGTAAAGCAACCATCATGCAAGAGAACTGATCAAAAAAAAAAAAAGAATGTGATGCTCAGGAAGCACGTGATGCTCATCGCCCTCGATGGTTGGTGGTTGTTGCCTTGATGGGAGAGAGCGAACAGAGAAGACTGGGAACTGGGTACAATTAAATTAGGGATAGATTTAAAGAAAGAAGTAAAGAACCTGAGAGCTGCTCTTGGTGAAAAATCTACAAGGGTGTTTACTTATCAAGGAAGGGAAAATCAAACAATTATATTCCAAAACCCAGAGGGTAGGACTATGGAAAGGGCGTCTCCATGACAACGACATGAATAATACTGCGATGTTTAACAAATGTTTGGATTTTATTATGGCCGTACGATTAAAACTAAATCTAAAGACACCATTTTGTATTTAAACTTGAATATCTGTACATATAATAAAACTGTAAAGTTGGCGTGTCTGTACTTTGAAGATATTTGTGAGAAAAAAAAAAATCTCAAGATGAGTAACAGACCACATCAAGATTTTAGTCCGTTTGTGCACGCTGAATGAATTTTAGGGGTTTTCACAGGTGTATTTGGCCGAGCTTGTGGTAACATGTACGTAGGCTTTGTTTCATCGCAGTCGGCCCACAAGAAGAGAAGATGTGCTACTGTTAATACTCAATTTCAATGTAAAAGACCCTTACCATTAAAAAA
>QMIH01000049.1:1220272-1250511 GCA_003987875.1 Clarias batrachus
ATATATATATTAGTATTACTTCATCTCAAAATTCAAACAGATGGCGCAGTAAGTTTTTTGATATACGCGGTTACGAGTGTGCGATTTAAGTCTACTTAATAGTCTTAATCTCGCACCTCCATTCAGCGCACTTCATGGGAACACACAAAATGTTTGTTAATTCCAGATTGCCGTTGTACATTTCTTGTAACGAGCTTATTAAGCGCGTGCAATTAAATTTAATGTGAATAAAGTCACGGACACAGCTAGTATCAGACATTTTGACAAATGATCCTGTCACAGGAGGCCTGCGGTACACCCTGGACAGGATGCCCATCCATTGTAAGACACACATTTACACAGACACATTAAGGGCAACTTTTAGAAACACCAATTAGTCTAATCTGCATGTCTTTGGACTGTGGTAGGAAACAGGAATGGGGAGGAGATGCAAACTTTATTTTTATAAAACATATACTGAAATTATTGACAAAAAAAATAATAAATCTAGAAATTCCTGACTAAGTTCATACGGAATAGCAGCCTTAATAATGCGAATAAATAACCGACTAATTGTACAGCACTAGATTTTATTAACACCAGCTGTGTACATGAGCTTACTTGACACTTTAATCGTAATTATTCTCGCTCTTAATTGCATTCCTTCTGTTTTATCATCGTGATCGTCTTTCCTCGTTTATTCCCATGAGGCGGTACTGCACTGCATCTCTGCATCATCAGAACCTTAACACAACCTGATACACCGTGTACCTTGTGGTAGTTGCTAAGAAACATTAAGAGCAGAGAGAGAGAATAGAAGAAGACAATAATTCCCAGGACCCGCTCCTAACCTGACTGTTTAAGCACTGTACATAAAAATGTATTTAAAAAAATGAAAAAAAAAATAAAAACAAACCTGATGGCTAACACTCCAGAGGAGCGAACTCGTCTCCAATGTGATCGATGAGCTCAGACTCGGTGGCCCAGACTGAGAGAGAGCCACATGTCTCATTACTTCCTGGCCTCATCAGGGCGCGATTACTCTGGTCTAGTGCAGGCAGAGTAATTAAAGAGACACGGGACAAGCAGGTCTGTCTTTATTTTGTCCTCAGCTCTGAAGTCTGAAGTCAAACTCAGCCTGGGATGTCTACGTATATAAACACTAAACATGTCAGAATGAAGCAGGAGGCCATACATTAATCCCTTTCATTCAAATTTGAAAAAGGATTAATAAAGGAAATCATACTGCAGTACTCACACTACGAAGATCCCGTTTTATTCCCCTTTGGTGTACTAAACTGATATCAGCGTGCACACATGTCCTTCTGGCTATAATATACAGACAAGCCCGAAATTATTCATACCACTGGCAAATTTTGACTTAGTTACTTTTATTTAACCAGCAAGACACAGGCGTCTCCAAAATGATAAGACAATGTACAAGAGGCATCAAAAATAGTTTTTTTTTGTTTTTTTTTACATTTGAACAAAAAGCAGCATGTCCAAAATTATTCATACCCTTTGCAAACTGTCAAAATCCAAAGTTCACAATAATCCAAGCTGTTCTAAAGCTTCCTAATTACCCTGATTCATTGGGAACAGCTGTTTTAATCAACTCAGCAGGTGAAAAACAGAAGCTCTCTGGTTTGTGGACGGTCACAGCTAAGACAAAGGAACTCACTGAGGACCTTCGACTGCGCAATGTGGCTGTTCACATGGAACAGGGAAGGGCTACTTTATAGGAAAGGGCTACTGTATAAGACCACAAGTTCCAGTGGCTACAGTGCAAAGTATTGTTGAAAAGTACAAGATGTTCCGCACTGTGAAAAATCTCAGAGGACGGGGTCGGAAGACAAAAAGTGACACCCGTGCTGGCCAGGAGGATCGTGAGAAAGAAGAATCCAAGTATCACCACCAAAGCCCTCCTGATGAATCTAAGCTCTGCTGGTAGCAACATCTCAAGGCAGACAGTCCAACGGACACTACACACCGCTGGGTTCCACGGACGAAGACCAAAGAGGACACCACTTCGCACAAATACCCGCTTGGCTTTTGCAAATGCTAATCTGCACAAAGAAGACGACTACTGGTCTTCTGTTTTATGGTCAGATGAAACAAAAATGTAATTGTTTGACCACAATGATGTAGCCTTCGTTTGGTGTAAAAAAATGAGAAGCCTTCAACCCTGAGAACACCATCCCCACTGTCAAACATAGTGGTGGGAACCTAATGTTTTGGGGGTGTTTTTAAACATCAGGTAGTCTGCAGAGGAACTTAGCCTTATGTGGACATTACAGCATCACAACGATCCAAAACACACAGCAAATGTGGTGAAGAAATGATTAGCAGACAAAAACGTTAAGTTTTGCGGTGGCCCAGCCAGAGTCCTGATTTAAATCCAACTGAGAAACTGGAGGGCGCTAAAGATCAGGGTGATGGCAAGGAGACCCTCCAACCTGACAGCTCATCGCTAAACATGAAAAAAGCTGGTCAGCAATTATAGGAAGCTTTTGATTGCTGTAATGGCCAATAAAGGCTTTTCTATTGATTATTGAATACGAATAATTCTGGACGTGCCACTTTTTGTTCAACGGTAAATAAAAGATGTGTATTATTTTTTTCCACAATGATGCCTCTTGTACATCATTTTATTATCTTAATAAAATTAAGATGTTATTAATTTTATTGATTATTATTGTCTTAATCAAGAAAAAAACTTGCTGGTTGAATCAAAGTTACCTAAAGTCAGAATTTGCCAGGGGTATGAATAATTTCGAGCTGGGCTGTATTTATTCCAATGACGCCTTTGATAAGCCTGAACGGCTTATCAAAGGCTCACACCGACCGCACCGCTCGCACCGCTCGCTCCGATTAACCCCATCGTCATCATCTCGTGACTCTCAGATCGAGGTGTTCACATGATGCATTTTTTTTTGTCTGATCTGTCTATTTATAATTCCGTTTATTAATCAGAGTTTTCTCGCATATAGAGTGTATAGTCTGGCCGACTGTCCAAGTACATTTGTCTGGCATTAAAAAAGAATCTGTCCAGGAGAACGACGCCATCCGTGATGGATTAACCAGTAGTGTACAGTTCGCTCTCGCGCTACCGTTCCTATACATGGTTATTCTACAAAAAATGTAACAAATAAATAAATATATATATATAGTTGCAAGGAATGATGAGCAGGCCCAAGCGAACCTTGAAAGTGCAATCAAGGTGACTTATGTGATTATGACATAATTTTAGAATATGGCGAACTTTATGTCAGGATCTTTAAAAAGGCAGCAGATTTTTGATACCTTTCAAAAATAATAAATAAGTGGATTTTTGACATTGCTCTTTCTGTGGGACATCATATTAAGTGACATCATATTGAGTGACATCACATTGAGCACCCCCCCCCCAGCATCTGGGGGCTTTTTGGAGGTCTAAACATAAAATTCCCCCCTTTTCTAAAATTGTGTCATAATAGTATTGGTATATCCCCTTCAAATGCGTGTGCCCACAGTGCCCGCTGTCTTTCTGGTGCGCCCGGGTGGCGATGGCGCAGGGAGCTTGGGCCCGATCATCTTTGCTAGCAAACTAAATCTTGCTCTTTACATGTGGGTAGATGGAGAGGGAGAGATTAGTAGGTTGGATCTCTGAAATGTGAAATTAATAGAAATACCACAGAAACAAATCTAAATATTGCGTTAAAGGTCAAATGTATTTGCTGTATGTCGTAGACGCCGACTCGTTCCACTGGCCAACATCGCAAGTACAGCACTTTTTAGACATGTGGGAAACACAGATTAGTGTCCACGTAAACTCAGCGACTCATGGCCAAAAGCAAAGAACGTACTCCATCAACACACGCACGCACACACACGCACGCACGCACACAAGCTACAAAAGATATTCCGGCCCCTGTGCTTTTTAGACTACACTTAAAAAAATAAATCAGTGCAATGAAAAGCGTAAACTAATAATAACCTGCATATCACGTTACACCGTTTAAGGTTATTAAAAAGCTCTCGTGAGGATGAAGGTGGAATCGAGGAGTCTGTCGACGAGAGCGTGCAGCATGGAAGCTCAGGTCCGTCAGTACCAGCTTTCCTTTAATGTAACATATGATTCCTGTCCCGGTTCGATAAGGCATCATTAGGGACGACCTGATACGATATCATCATCATGATACCTGGGTGTCGATTCGATTTGTATTGCGATTGTATAAATATCCCCGTTTGATGTTTGGCTTTTTTTTTTTTTTTTTCATCATCTGATTTTGTTACAATTCTAAACAAACTTAGCAAAATTATTTGCCCCTACCGGACCACACTGTGTGAATTGATTAGAGCACGCCCCCTGCAGGATCATAAAGGACCTGAAACCTCTCAGATTTTAAACCAATTTTAAATATATATACATACTCAATATCTAAATAAACTACGTGAAATAAATCCTGATGCCGAAACAAAATGTACATTTCCTTTTAATAATCGTCGGGATCAAATCATTTCTTCAGAATATGCAGAATAGGATACTTGAAAGCTAGACACACAGATGTCTACTATCAAGAGCCGAACACACGGGCTAAAAAGGATACAGCCTCTGCGCTTTTTAGACAGACAGAGTTTATCATGTAAAACACTTTTGTCCATCCAACATATTTGATTTGATTGTAATTCTTTTACTCCTCTGAGGAACTTGTTTTATTCTGTTGACAGTTAGTTAAAAAGTTTTTAAATGAGTAAATGCAAATTCCTTAGGAGAAAAAAAAATGTATCTTAAATAAATAAATAAAAACGAAAGACTTGAGTCAGTGTGCCGATACATGAATGGCCCATGAAATAATCATGATGCATATCTGAATATTTCCCCCCAGCAATAAGAATGTTATTCCAGGCCGAGTTAAACCTCCACCGACAGAAGGCCCTAAACACGGAAACACAGGGACACCAGAGTGAGACTCGATATGCATGTCTGTTTGCCCCAAGTGCCAAGATTGCAGCTCATGGTGGACACAAAAAGAAAAAACAAAGCCCCCGTGTTCTGGGCTGTAGTGTTCGTCCTCCCGGTATTAAGGCTGTCCCGTTCAACAGGCAGGATAAAGACGTGTTCCTTAAGGGTGCAGCTTTCTGAGAGTCAAGAGCAGGTTAACACACGCCAGAGAGAAAAACCAAGCTGCATCTGTGATATATTGGAGTGATGAAGTCGAGTTTTACCAAGCATGGTCACCGGCAAGACGCTGTTTACTCTGCACATGACTGAGGGGAACAGCGAGACGCCGGTTCAAGGCGCTGGCTCGGCGTCACACTAGAGACCTTTTGAACAACAAAATGACAGAATTCTCAGGAACCGTCCATACAGTAGTACCATGTGGAGGAGTACAGAACATGTGATCAAAAACATAACAGTCACAGGGCAAAGTGGAATTATATATATGATGACTAACTCAATGGTCGTTCCCAATTTTTATTTCTGTGATATCAAAAGTACTATACACTTATACACTCTACAACAATACTGGGGATTTCAAAACTAAGAAATAACACACATGGCATTAATTAATTATGTAACAACAACAGTCAGTTGTCATTAGTATTTTAAAGTTTATATCTCAACATTAACTGCTCAAAAGGAGATTTTTGCATATTTTGGACGCCTTCAGCATTGCTTTAACATGTAGAAAGAAAAAAGTTAGAAACGTCCATGGAGTAAGAAAGTGATCCCAAACATTTGAGTGATGGTGTACATGTCCAGCCCTAATGCAACAAAGAGACGAGGGGGTTTAGTTGAGAATCGAAATTCTTGCCCGTTTTTCTGTTCCTGTGCACAAGCTTGAGTGGTGCAACAGAAACACATTTTAATGGCGTTACATTATCAAGTGGTAAAGATCCTTAAAAAGCGTTTTTGTCCAAACTTCCCAAGCAACTTAATCTCAAAACGCACTCATCATACCCCACAGATCACAAAAGCCGCTTACCCCAGTCTCAAACACCACAGTTTCAATCACTCTCAAAAACACATGCATTAGCAGTACCTGTTTCTTTTTGTTTTGTTGCTTGTTTGTTTGTTTTTTACAAAAGGATCTTTGAGACTTTTTTTCTCTCTGAGAATTTTACGATCTTAAAATTGAAACAAATTTCTTTTGTTTAAATTCATATCGAATCAATATTTATAAAATCGTGATACTTATAATATTAATTCAATTGGCCCCTTGGTGTTGTGAGCTATAATATCGTAGCTTGTTGTGACTGCTGATTCCCGTATAGTTACTATAGATATACATTTTAAAAAACATTTTGAAACGTCAATCAGCTGGCAGCACACGTCGTTGGGTTGTAGATGTAGACCAGACCAAAGTACCTGGAAGAAACCCACCAACTACGAGGAGAACATGCAAACTCCACACACACACACACACTCTCACACAGTTTTGAACCGCTAACCCGTGAGGTTTAACCACTAAACCCCTGCATACTGATGAAATTAACGTTTTGTTTCACACTCAGACGATTTAATTTCATAATTTTTCATCTCCTGGACTTTACTCATTTATTTATTTATTTATTCATTTTTTGCTGAATCATGCTGCTCCCAGACCATAAACAAACCCTTGCAGCTATGGCTTCACTCCAAAAAAAAAAAAGAAAAGAAAAGAAAAGAAGGGTCCTTGTCATCTGGTGCACTTGTGTAAGAGGTAAAAATCAAAGATGGAAGCGAATTCTCCACACTTCGGTACCCCTCTTCGAACCATCAGCTAATTTCCGTACTTAGCAAGTGCGCACTTCTAGCAGAGCCTTCAGCTAAATGTAGCGCCACTGTTCTGCTCTTCCAATTCATCATTTTTATACCTCAGCACATTTGATTAATAAATAAATATCCTAGTACGCTGTTATAACATACTCTATATCAGTTTCCTGTTTAACTGAATTAACAAGATCATCTCCAGTGTTTCCCACAGGTCTGAAACACGCTTGCGATTAGCCAGTGGAGCGGAACGGCGTGACCCGGCAGCACCAGACTGCTCTACTACATGCATACAAAAACCAAACACATGACCTTTAAATCAAAAAGTATTTTGATTCGCTTCGATAATATTTCTGTTAACATCACATTTCAGAGATCCAACCGACAGGGCCCTCCCCTCCATCCACCCACATGTGAAGAGCAAATCGAGGTAAAACGACCAACAACTAAATAATCTTTTGTGTATAAAAGATAGCAATGTTCGTCCGAGCACGTAGCCTTTAAAAACTAGAGCAATTTTAGTTTTATATTTTAATAAATAAACACACTACCACTTCAAAGTTTGAGATCACTTTTTGTTTTTGTTTAGTGATTCATTTGTACATTCTACAACTGGGGATTTCAAAACTATGAAATAACGCATATGGAATTAAGCAATTATGTAACAACAACAAGTCAGTTATTATTTTAAGACGCGGGGGGGGGGGGTCAGCCTTTCTGGAACAGTTCTTGCGAGAACAGCACTGTTGATTGTATTTGCAAAACCCATCAAGCACCATGATGAAACTGGCTCTCGTGAAGACCTTCCCAGGTCACAGAAATCACCACAACAACAAAACAGCACCTCAGATTAGAGTCGTTATGAAAGATTTACAGAGCAGAAGTAGCGGATACGTCTCAATATCAACTGTTCAAGGCAGATTATTGTGTATTTTGGACGCCTTTAGTGTTGTTTTACAGTGTAGAAATCAAGAATGACCATGGAGTTAGAAAGTGACCCCAAACGTTTGAGCGGTAATGTGTATTGGTTCAGGATTGTGCAATATAGAGTGATATATTTTGTTTTCACCACAGCTCAGGCAATAGGATGAGCAGAATTTTATTGTATTTTAACCAGCTATACAAAAAATGACTGAGCAAAACAACAACAAAAAGAAATGGATCACATAGGCAAAGAAATAGCACAGATACACATAACATGTTTTTAGGTTTGTTTTTGGTTGTTTCTGTGACCAGATAATAATAATAATAAGAAGAAGAATCTGCGCATTGAGAGTTTTTCGTTTGTGTGACATCATTCTCATATTAAGTAAAATTTGCACGTTTTAAATATAATGATAACTTTGGATCTAAATGACAGATCAGTAAACACAAGCGCACAGTTTAAGGTCTGATGCCAACCTCCATCGACAAACACGGCAGGACTTCTGTGCATGCAGTTGTTTTTTTTTTTTCTTTCCTACTAATCGATCATTCGCCGTGTTGAGTTTTAAGGGTTAATTTTTTTTTTTTTTTTTTTTTTTTTTGTTCCGCTGTATTTACTGCCTCTCAGTACGCCGCTCTCACGATAGCAGAATGAACAGTTACAGGAGCGGGAACACGAACCAGGATTGGTTAATCAATCGCGAACGGCATCGTTCTCTTGGACGGATTTTGTGTTTAAACATGCTTGTGTGGGGAAAACACTGATATGCAAATCTGATAAGATGATAAGGATAAGATCCTCACGCAACAGATTTAAAAAAAAAAAATTATAAAGCTTTCTTCTTTTTTTTTTTATTAAACATATGTGGTAAACTGTGACCGGTCTAAGCCGAAATAAAGTGAGCATTTTATATAAGCTTTGAATTATATTATACATTCGGACGACTGAAGACAGGCACAAGCAAAACAGACAAAAGACGACTCTGTTCCTTTCATAATTTGCATTGAAGTAAACACGAGCATCTTCCATGCCTGAGGCTTGAACTCCTCCCTTCTCACAGACATCGAAACCCCAGCGTTTAATCCTCATTAACCCCTTCAGAAAAGCTGCTCTAGACAAAGATACCCAACGACGTCCTATACGCCCTCGAGGCCCGTCTGCCTCACCTGCAGCTCCGTCTACACCTGACCACCTGCGCTCAGGCTCCTCTGACTGGAGCGAAAGCGTGACCGTTGCTTCAGGAAAACAATCTTGGAGGACATGTTGACATCTGACTCGTGTCTCCCTGGAGAGCTAATTTGGGTTTCGCTAACAAGCGCCAAAGGGACTCGTGGCTAGATTTGAGCCAGAGGAAACCCAGTGCTTCTCCAACTTCATCCTGGTCTCCCTGCACGCTGCAGAGTTTTGGTGTTTTTCCGGTTTTAAAACACACCTTAACCTAGAGGAAGACGTGTCGATGAGCTGATGAAAAGAGTCAGGCATGTTCGAGCAGGAAAACGCTCGTATTTGCATGAGTGCAGGCGAACAGGAGTATAAGGGATTGGAATCCATCGAGTAGATGTTCGTTCCGTCATGTGAGATTAGGCACAGGATAAGAACTCCTTCACTAACCCTCTCGCTCTGTAATCAAGCCAGTGTCTCGCAAGCTTGATCCTTTAGTCTTCTTCTGCATTGTTTTTCATGTTTTCCTGCACAAGCTTGCAGAGTCAAGTTTTAGCAGGTGTGTTAGAGCAGGAAAATCACTGATTATTGACCACAAAAAAAAAAAAAAGACACACACACAAAGCACAACTTTGTATAATTCACTCGCCTGAAATCACTTACGTGAATTTGAAACTCAGAGTTTTATTTTTAAAGGATTTCTTCAAGATTAAAGGTTTCCCCCCCCTACAACCACATCATTTCAAACCCATTTATTCACCTCACTGTAATATCCATTTGATTTCCCTCAGGGCGACCATGGCTCTGGAGCTCATCCCAGGAACATGGAGCGCTGAGTGGTGGGAATATACTGACCTTTTGTATGTGACTCATGAAGGAGCCGCCTACTTCTGGACGACATCAGGGACGTTACTGACCGGATGTCATTGCCAAAGCAAACATACAAAAATTTTTCTTTTTCCCTTAAGCACTTTCAACAACAACAAAAAAAACACACATCTAATAACATCATATCATCTGAGACAACACTTTATCTCCTTCGAAACCGCTTTCAAGTCGTTTCGAATTGCCTCTGAACAGCAGTGTTGTATTTCACAGCTAACTTGCTCACAGCATGAGCATAAATAATATCTTCTCAAGACATACTACCTCCCTGTACAAGGGTATATACAGTATATAAATAGCACTTCTGTATACTTGTATACGGCAAGTGCTTCAGCGGCCCTTACTTCGGCGTGTCGTGTGCACCGCTGCTGCAGACGCTCTGCAGTCTGATCCGGGGTTTCAGTAGGTATGAGCTCGGCCTGATGTACCCGTTTCCGCAGATACGAACGGACAGATCACATTCATTATTGACAATTATATACAATATTTTTAGTGTGTAAGTGGATGTATAAAATGTCTGGTATATTGTGTGCGCATGTGGGGGTGATCGAGAAATGGGTTGTCCTCATCGGTTTCAATGAATCAGTCCGGGAGCACGATGATAGAAAATGTCTGATCTGTAAAACTGTCCTGATAGTGAATAATCCCAATTCTGGAACATCCTCAACAAAAAACAACAAAGTTCACAATCCAACACAGTGAGACAAAATGGCATACGTTTGAGCGTTACCGTTCAAATACCATGTAGCGTCATCCTCCCAACATCTTCCCGGGTCACTTTAAACACGGTTAGCCGGCCCCGCTGCAGTCTTGAGATAGTATAAAGCAGAACCAAAACACTGAACCTGTGTGTTTTACTTGTGTATATTCGTTTCAAATGTGTACGAAGGGGTAAGACTCACTTTGTCAGACTTATGAACGAATCCAACTTACAAATGTGAACTTGTTCAGAAGACTTGTTAATTAGAAAGCTTGAAATGTCAATATTAGCCAACATTAACTTGCATATCATTTGATAAAGCGTGAAGCACAGCATGTTCCAGATAGCAATGTCTCATTTGCAACAGGAGCACTGAACGAGTTTACGCTAACACTATCACGTTACCCAACCAAATCCACCAGGAATTACATATTTGTACATTGTCTGAGTTATGATAACAAACCAAACTTGTGAAATTTAACATCCTCATTACTTCCTCCATTCATTTCCGCATGCTCATTTCTCTTTTGAATTAGCTACAACATACTGCGCATGAAAATAATCAGCAGAACAGAAGCTATCAGTTGCTAGGTTAATCTTTTTATCTGTCTGACAAAGCATCAGGTAAACCAGTAATCATTAGGTAATCTTCCTGTTATCTTTGGCTCGGAAATATCGCTAACATAATTATTGACAGAAATACAGTCGGTGCTTCTAACATGCTCTGTCGTGACTGACGTTGTGGTAGTCACGTGTCTGCTGAAGATCGATATACTGGCCTGATTTTCCAAATCATGCTGTAGCACGGTTCATATCTTTCCAGAAGGCTAGGGTTACATCTTGTATATTTTATGGTCGCTCTCCTACTTAGCATGCTAGCAAGCAATTTTAGAAGGTTATCGAGCAAGCCTTTTGCCATCTGTTGTGAAATCGCACTGCTCTTTTGCTCGTCTGTACCTCTGAAGTCGAAGCCAGGTGAAGGAATAGATAGAACGGTGCCAATGTGCAATACAGATGAAGAAGAAACTAAGAAATGGTTGCATTTAACTCCAGCCTTGTGTCGATGAGATTCTTAGATTAGATGGTCTAATCACTGAGCAATACTTAATAATAATAATAATAATGTTTTTAGAAGCAATCATGCTCAATATCTAGAAAGCAGGTGAACACATGTAGGATTATGAACAATACGGTTAGCACAGATGCCATGGTTCAATTGTCTGAGACAGGATCGGGATTTGTTTGCGCTCTGCTCTTTCATGATTTACCAACAGAAAGAAAAGCAGGATGACTGGACCGGTTCTCACACGCATGGCAAATAAAGCAGGACGAATACTAAAAATGTGAACTCGAGCAGCAAGCCATGTTCATCCACTTAAGTTCCACATGACTGTACGTCTGGTTGCCCAATCCCTGCCTCTTTAACCCCCCTGCTGTTTTGACACCTGACTCTAACCGTTTACCGTTTATCAGGTTAGAACAGGAAAACCATTTCGGTGTGCAATGCAAGGAGCCGTGAGGACGAGCACCCGGAAACAGTGAATGACAGGAAGTAGGTTGCGATGCTGATCATCTGCTTTGTCTCAGATGACATGACGGTATACAAATGCTTGTGTTGCCCAATCCTGCTACTCTAGTAGTTAGGTCCACATTTTTCTTTTTTTTTCTCTCTCTCTCTAGTATTGATTTTACTGATAATGACATGATCATGACTAAAAAGTTCTATTAATTATTGTCCCTTTGACAATTTAGACACAATCTGAGGTCAGCTCTCATCGTCCTCTTTACTCTTGTTATGATTAAAGACATGGTCTTAGCTTTTAATAGGGGTCAAATCCAGCAGCATTGTGTTCAATTTCCTTAAAATAAATAAAATCATTGAAATATTTTAGAAGTTACTTCATAATATTTTTTTTTTAAAAAATTCCCCCCAGTAAAGGTCCCAGTGGAGCTGAAGCCTGTTCCGACGAATCCCGAGGCTGGGCATGAGCCGGGAATACACCCTGGATGGGATGCCAGTTTCTCTCAAGGCACTCCTCAACAGACACATTCATATATATCTATCCCACCACTATGGATATTTCTGGTAAAGAAAAGAAAAACAGAAAGCCCAGATGAAAAGAAACCCTTGCAGATGTGCACGTCTGAGTCCTTGATTCAGAAACAGATGTTGATATTCAAATAAACAACTTGTTCCGGTTCGCAGTTTTATATATCACATTCACTTATCGTCCATACTGCTTTATTCTGTATACAGGGTCACGAGGGACTGGGGTGACTTATGGCATGAGGCGGGGTACAAAACCCTGGAGCCAATCCATCATAAGGTGGGCACGCACGCACACACACTAAGAGTAATTCGGGAATGCCAGTTAGCCTAATTTGTATGTCTTCGGCCTGTGGGAGGAAAAACCCACCAAGCACAGGAAGAACAGCCAAACCCCATGCACACAGACCTGAGATGAGAATCAAACCCAGAACTGGGCCACAGTGCTAACCACTAAGCCACCATGCTGCACACAGTTATTAAATCACCACACTGCTAATAGTCCTAACTCAATACACATTACAAACTGGAGGAATGCTTCAATGTGATCTCAGTCATTGTTTAGTGCTAACCTAGTTTAACACTCACTCACTCGCTCATCGTCTATACCGCTTTATCTCGTATACAGAGTCACAGGGAGCCTGGAGCCTATCCCAGGAGACTTAGGGCACGATTTGAGAACGCCAATTAGCCTAATATGCATGTCTTTGAACATGGGAGAAAACCAAAGTACATGGAGGAAACCCACCAAGCTCAAGAAGAACAAGCAAACTCTACAAACACACAGACCCTGGAGGTGCGAGGCGACAGTGCTAACCACTACGCCAGGGTGCCACCCCAACAAATGAAAAGGCATGATCTACTAAAAAAAATAAAAATTTAAAATAGATGAGTGCATTGGACATTTTAGTCTTCACCCTGGTCAGACAGCTCATGTCCAGGTGTGTGTGTGTGTGTGTGTGTGTGTGTGTTCAGGAAACATAAAGAGACTCAAACGAAGACAGATTTCACAGAGATGGTGTATTTGACAGCCATGTTGTCCAAGCGTGCTGATGTTAATGATAATGATGATGATGGTGCATATTGCTTACCGCTGTGTGCGCTGAACCAGCGGGGCGCGATGTGCAGAGGCAGCGTGTCCGCCAGCGATCCCCGCGAGCCCAGGTACAGCACGCCGTCTGTGTGCCGCCCGTCGCCGGCGGGCTCGCGGTAGCCGTGCGCGCGTACCGAGTCCGAGCCCGAGCCGGAGCCCTGTCCTGCCGCGGCCCGGTCCGACTCCGTGGCTCTGGGCGGGGCGGCCTGTGTGGCTGCGGTAGCGGTGGTGGTGCTGGTGTAGAAACCGAAGGGCACGGCGCCGTTATGCTCCATTCCCATACCCGCCACGGAGCTCACCGAGCGGCTGCGGAGCCCCATCGTGCCCGCCGTCCGGAAGTGGCCGAAGTGGGCCGACGGCGGCACCGCGCTGTCGTCCGTAGACACGCCGGGGAAAGGGGGCCGCGGCCGGGCCGCCGTGCTCTGCTTACCCCCCATACGGAAAAACCGGGGGTGGCGGAAATCAAAGGGGGGGGGGGGGGGGGGGGGGTCGAGTCACCCCTCGGATGAGGGGGATTTTTTTCCCTCCGAGCTCAATCAAGCAACAACCAAAAAACAATCAGACTGAAAAAGAAAAAAAAATCCGGGTTGTCAAGCAGCTGTGTCCGGGAGACGCGCGAGCCCGCTTTCCCGGTGTAGTCATGGAGAACACACACATCCAGACACACACATCCAGACACATACACACACCTCTCCGGTTAGGAATAATAAGCGCAATAAAATGAAACAAAGACAGTGAGCCGGTTTAAAGAGCAGAAACACCGACGCACGCCCTCGTCAACTGACTGACAGGACAGGCTGAGCGAAATCACGACAGACGCGATGACACAGCTCAGGGCGCTGAGGACCGAGCCGCGGCACACTGACAGCGCACTCCGCTCCGCTCTCGCTCATTTCACGTCGGAACATTAGGCCATGGCATGTGGCAGCGCATGTCACACTCAGCCTGCGCCCGTGTGTGTGTGTGTGTCGGGGTCCAGCGGCGGTTTTATGTCCAGGTGCGCTGCGCTGCGCGAGCTCTCCGCTGAGGCGCCGCTGTTGCTGGTAGACAATAGAAGACGGTTGCGACGCATGCGCAGATTTACCAACCGCCAGATTAGACTGATGACTTTCATTGAGCATGCGCGATTTTGGCAGCGTGGTTAGAAATTGGTCGTGTTAAAGCGCATGCGCGGGTACAACTGGTCTGACAGGCAGACAGGACATAATTATAGGACGTAAAAAAAAAAAAAAAACGCAAAGAAACAAACTTTTTTTCTGGGGGCTAAAAGCATAGTAAACATTTTTTATATTTCATAATTTAGTATAATTGTATTTTTTGATATTAATAATTGACATTAATAATTGGTTAGCATAGTGGTTAGCACTGTCGCCTCACACCTCCAGGGTCGAGGGTTCGATCCCGCCACGAGTCTGTGTGCATGGAGTTTGCATGTTCTCCACGAGCTTGGTGGGTTTCCTCAGGATACTCCGGTTTCCTCCCACAACTCAAATAAATGCAGGCGTTCCCAAATTGCCAGTAGTGTGTGAATGTGTGTGTGATTTTTGAGGCCCTACCACACATCAGTGGCCTTCACAGTCTCTAGTTGGATTACAGAGGTTCCTAGATGGATGGATGGATGGATATAAATAATTATTCCACTCACTCATCGTCTATACAGCTTCATCCAGTATACAGGGTTGCGAAGGACCTGGAGCCTATCCTGGAAAATTAGAGCATGAGACATGGTACACAGGATGGGGTGCACACACATACACACTCAGTATGGGCAATTTGTGAATGGCACTTCGGCTAAACTGCATGTTTTTGGGCTGCCCTTACACAAGATTTTGACGCATGGCTTATACAAACCTGCACATATGCACACACAACCCGATACACATTTAGAGCTCATTGAGCCGAACAACTTTTGCATTGTACAGCATGGGCTCTGCTCAGCAGGAAGTCAGTTATTTTGTGTCATTTGCAAAATACACCCAGTGGATTTTGATGTTCTCCTTCTAGTGGATTTACACAATCGCCAGCAAACTGGGTGTATGGTATGTGCTCTCAAGGCATTGAGGATGCAAAATTGTAGAGGGATTTTTGATATCACAAACAGGTCAGCTTTGACGATAACTCAAACCTATGGCAAAAAGTTGTTAATAACTTTCTTTGTGACATTATATAGAGTGACATCACATTGATTGACATTCCATTGAGTGACATCATAGTGTGACGCTTTTTTTTTTTTTTTTTGTTCCAGCATCTGGTGCTTTTTGGAGATCCAAAAATAAAACTCCCCCTTTTCTAAATTTTTGTCATAATGGTACTGATATGTCCCCATTAAATGCATGTGCCTACTGTGCCCATTGTCCTTCTGTCTGTGTGTGTGTGTGTGTGTGTGTGTGTGTGTGTGTGTGTGTGTGTGTGTGTGTGTGTGTGTGTGTGTGTGTGTGTGCCCTTCATTGGGTTGGCCATCCAGGTTGTTCCTCTGGGATTGTCTCATGGAGAGCCTGGGATCTTGCTTCTGTAGCCTAGCCACATCAAGGTTCTGTGCAGGTTTTTTTTGCATAGTGAGACGCTTTTCATCTCACTGTGGTTGTAAAGAGCGATAATTTGGGTTAATAAAAATTATACTGGCAATTTGTACCAATCTAGCTATTTTCCTCTGACCTTTCTTATCAACAAGGCGCTTCAGTCCACAGAGCTTTCATTCACTCAGTGTTTTACTGCTTTGTCACAGCATTGCCTGTAAACTCCAGAAGATGCCTGGAGATCACCGCAATTTCTGAAATACTGAGACCACATATTTGATCAGGGATTTATAAAATGTGAATGTTTGATATAAACATTAACTGATGCTCTTGATCTGTATCTGCATGACTTTATGTAATGCGCTGCTGCTGCTATGTGATTGAACAATAGAATAACTGCATAAATTAATAGGTATAAATGTGTTCCTATTAAAGTGGATTGTAAGTGTATATAATTGCGCTAATTTCTTATTTGAAATTATTTATACACAGTTACATATGTGCTTTTTTGCAGAATATCTTACAGCACAGATCCTTTACATACAGTATCACTGAAATTATTCCACAGTCAGACTACTATATTTACAACGAGTTGACATTGCAATTAATATCAAGAAAACAATAAGGTTCACAATGACCTGCACATACAATATTTGTTCTTTTTTTTGTTCTCAACAAACTTAATTCAAGTACACAAAATTTCCAAAAGAATGTGGACATCTGGGCTTTAGCGGTTAGCATTGTCGCCTTGCTTTCTTCAGGGTCCAGGTTCATTTCCTGTCTGTATGCATGGAGTTTGAATCTTCTCCTCGTGCTTGGTGGTTTTTCTCCGGGTGCATGGGTTTCCTCCCACAGTCCAAAAGCATGCATGGTATGCTAAGTGGCGTTCCCAAAATTGCCCATAGTGTGTGAATGAATGTTTTTGTGTGATGTGCCCAAAGTCTTCTGGGAACTGATCCTGGCCTCCTGCAAACCCGTATTCAGGATTAAGCAGTATAGACGATGAGTGAGATTGGACACCTGACCAACCGCCACTCTTCTGGAAAGGCATTACACTAGTTTTTGGAAGCATAGTTATGAAAATTTCTGGTCATTATCGTTAGTGAGATCAGGCACTGAGCTGGGCAAGAAGCTGGGCCAGTCTGCACTCCAGTTCCTCTTGAAGGTGTTCTGTGAGGTTGAGGTCAGGGCTCTGTGCGGGACACTCAAGTTCTTTCCCTACATCCATAACACACCATGCTCTCTTTATGCACAGGGGTCTTGTCATGCTGGAGCAGGTTTTGGGCCTCTTTTTTTGTGACAATATATTATATTATAACAGCATAGTTTGTGACAATAGTTCATAGGCAAAATCCACACATGAGCAGGTTAGTCAAAAGTTTACATATTTAAGAAAGTGACCATTTTTAATGAAATTAGGTGTGGGAAAACAAACATGTGTAGGCTGAAAGCTTACTGAACAAAGTTTTAGCGACAATAAAAAATAATCAAAACGAGCTCAACAAGAGCATTCTTATGAAAATGGCGACCTCTGTTGGCCAAAGCGTCTAATTACAGCGTCTAAGAAATCTCTTCCTATTATTTTGAAAATAAATGCACAGACTGGCAGATGAAGAATCATATTGTTAAGTAAAGATGCCTTCATAAACACTAAAAATGAACATTTATACACGATTTTACACGTACTCTACAGCAAACCGTGATAAGTTAAATGAAGACAATATTTTGTGTGTTCATTTCGTGCTTTGTTAATACAATTTTAATTTCATACATTTTATTTACAAAGTTAAATAAAATAAACATCCATACTCTCTTCTTTTGGGGATGTTGACTTCTTCCTGCACTTCAGCAACTTATTTTTTCTTTTTTTTTTTAAACTCCAAAGTAGTATGTTGCTTTCTTTACTGACATCTAACAAAAATCTTTTTTTTTGTTAATCTGTGTATGCTTCTACTTTTTAAAACTTTAAATAAAAAAGAAAGTTTTCAGTTTTTTCCCTTCTCATTTTCAGTGTTAATTTATTTTAATAAATTTAATACATTTATTTAAATAAATTAATTGAAATAAATGCACTCGCATAGATGATATTTAACAATAAAACATTGAAACTTCTTCCTGGTGGTTAGCACTGTGGCATCACGCCTCCAGGGTCTGGTTTGATTCCTGCCTTAGATTCAGTGCGCATGGCATAAACATGTTCTCCCCATGCTTGGTGGGTTTCCTCCGTGTACTCTGGTTTCTTATCACAGTCCAAAGACACGCAGATTAAAGACTAATGCCATTCCCAAATAGCTTTTATTGACTCAATGATGGAGAAGTCATAAAACAAAAATCTTAAACTAAATTAAGTAAACTAAAAAGGTTTGAGGAATTAAAAAAAAACAAATCCATTTTGCCTCATTATTTTTATTATTGTTAATTGCTATTATAATAAAAACTATTTCACATTGAAATGTTTCAAACAATTGAAACAAAAAAAAAAGCACAGAATAAGTGCAAAAAACAATTAAACTATAGCATCTTCTGGACACTGCATGATCATAGACAAATCAACCTACAAAAATGGAAGCAGAGATTAACAATTGAGGACATTTTTGCCTCATATTCTGAACTACAGAACAGATGAATGCTCTGCTATCGATTATGTCTGCCTGCCTGTTTGATGTGATCGCAGCTCGACTCCGCTCCTGCCAGTTCGAAGTCTCGCGCCAATCCTGTTTGCTTCCTCGTTGGTTGTTTTCGTTTATTTTACTGTCGTTGCTGTTTGTTTGTCGGTCTGTCTGTTTTATATTTATCCAAAATGTCCCTCCTCATGGACACTCAGTCCTACATGCCTGTTGCCCCGGGGGTCGGGATGGAGGAGAACTTTTTATCCCTGGACGACATTTTGCTGTCTCACGAGCGGCTGCCCTGCAGGACCGACACCGTTTTCCCTAAACTCGGGTTTCTGGAAAAATCCGGCGATACACACGATATACCCGAGGTACTGACACACACACACACACACACCTGATCTGGAAGAGCTCGGGTACACTTTGGAGAAAAAACTATATACTTCTTGTTTTGCTGCAAATTACCTACAGTCTAATCTAACGGTGTGTGTAATGTTTAAATGAATAAATAAAGAAATAATTAAATAAATAAACATTTATTTTCTCCTAAGAACAAGTAAAGACATAGTAACGACTGTTAATAGTCTGTTAATAGTCAACACGATACCCAGGCACCAATTCTATTTGTACTGCGATTTCATAAATATTCTGATTCGATATGTTTTTTCAGAATTTGTTACACTTCTAAACAAACCTATCAAATGATGCGCTCCAATACCACACAGGATCCTGCGGTGCCTATATATGTATATGTGTGTGTGTATGTATATATATATATATATATATGTACATATATGCCAGGAGACTTTGGGCATGAGGTGAGGTAGACTCTGGACAGGGTGCCAATCCATCGCAGGGCACACACACACACACACACACACACACACACACACACACACACACACACACACTCAGTTCAATTCAGATTACCCTTAATACTCTGGTTAATACTCCCTTAATACTCTGGTACCTAATACTCTTAATACTCTTTACATGAATTGAACCCTCAACACTGGAGGTGCAAGGCGACAGTGCTAAGCATTCCTGCTGACTATTGAGCAATTACGGTGTACAAACATTAAAAAAAAAAAAAAAACTACATAAGTGAAATGTAGCTGAATCAATTTTTCCTCGGGTCTAGTAAATATCAAAGTTTTGCAGCAAATTCATAAACACACAATTATGATCCACTTTGTAACCCCTTACCGTGGACTGTACCGTAACTGTACACAGGCCCTGTTGCTCTAAATGGCTTCACAGCAGTGTTTTAAATGGTGACTCAGCATAAAATTGTTACTTGTATGTGAAGAATTCGGACCATAATGTATCAGATGTTAATAATCGATGCAGCTCTAATCATCTTTAAAAAAAAATATTTTTAATGTCTCAGGGTACTAAAATGGAGATGCCTCTGTGGTTGGCGAAGGGTCTGTATGAGAGGAAGAGGCGTGTGGTCTCGGTGGAGTTGCCTAAAGTCTATCGTGAGGGCTGGAGGACGGTGTTCAGCGCCGATGCCAACGTGGTGGACCTTCACAAGATGGGACCTTATTACTACGGCCTTGGCTCGCAAATCCTGCACTTTGAGAACGCTGAGAACCCCGAGATCGCTCAGTCTATCCTACAGGTACAGGAGGTGCTTGGCTGTGAACTAGAATTGAGTCAGAAATGGGAGCTTCCCAGCATTTGGTGTGAGAGTTATAATGTTTTTGAGAGCATTGAGAACTTTCGCTATACCATGTAGGGGTAGTAGGGAAAATACATTTTAAAAAATTCTCAATCACAAGATCTATGATTTAATTTAGTAAGTAGCCTGCAATTTCAGTGCCAGAGTCTCTCAGCTCTTTATTGAATTGGTTTACAGATTCCTTGCGTGCGTCAGTTTGAATGTTAATCACTGCACGCTGTAATATAGTGCACCATTTTTATGCAGCATATTTTATTAATACCAATCAGCTAATACACAATTCCGCAAGACAAGTAAAATGTATAAAGAGTTGTAATATGTTTAGAGTCGGTCTGCTCCCTTCTGCATGTGTCAGCTCACGGACGTCCCTGATTGGCATGTGTCTCTTTTCCTTAGAGTACGGCAAAAATTTCCTCCCTTGGTCTCCTGGCCATGGATGGTTGTGGCACGCTCTTGATTCAAACTCATGATCACCAGATGGTGCAAAAGTCCTAAATCACCCCTCATTTCTTCATATTAAATTAAATCAGATTCAATTAAAGAAATTGGAACAAATATTTTAAAGTGACAGCCTGCAAAGCACCTAAAGATACACCTTAAAGTTTTCTTGTTTATGTAGCAACCTCATTTCCTCTCTCATCTTTTCCAACCACTCAGCAAATACTGTATAATTATTATAATATACTGATTATCTGTCATCATCTGCACCTGTTTCTTACTGTTCATGCCTTAAGTTAGATGCTTTTTTTGAATACTTAAATGATTCAAAGGTCACTGTGTGGCTTAACAAGCAAAAAACATTCCTCTGAAACTGCTCAGGTAAAGGAACTGGACTGAAAATCTTGTACAGAGACAAAACCTTGCTGAAAAAGCCTAGAGACGTATTCCTCAATACTGTATTAAAATATAAAAAAGAAAGCCTCTTTGGAAGCAAAATATGAAGAAATGAGGCTGGGTGTGGTGTCAAGACATTTGCACAGTACTGTTCATACCCTTGAATGTTTGCCATGAATTACACATCTTATTATTATTATTATTAGCTCCAGGACACTTCCTTCTCACACACAAGCTTTTGAGCAGGTCTGTTAGAGCAATCACCGAACGATACACTTCTGTTTGCTTTTCTCTCTGTTGTGTCCAGACATTTATTGGGCGTTTCCGTCGCACCATGGATTCATCGCAGAACGCCTACAACGAGGACACATCTGCCCTTCTGGAGCGACTGGACTGCCTGGAGAGGGCGCTGTTCAGATCGGGCCAGAATGGCCTTAACGCCTTCCAGCTGTGGGAGAAAGGCCGGGCGTCACAGCTCACTGCCTCCAGCCTCGTCACTAACTACCGTAAGAGGAAGATCACTGAGCTGCAGTCCTGAGACTTTGAGCACGGATCGGATCAGATCAGATCGTACATACAGTGTGTGTGTGTGTGAGGTGGGAGTAATGGACAGGCTGAGCAGCCAGAAACAGAGACACTGATCAAAGATCAAGCATGGTTGTTGTGTATATGTGTGAGAGAAGTTTGTCTTTAATGTACTTGTGAAGTTTAAATACCTTTTAATAAAGTTAAGTGTTTACTCTTTTGTAAGAAGTCTCCCTTGTCTTTTGTCCTGACACCAACAAGTGTCAGGATTACCAAAAACATCAGAAATGTCTCGATATAAAACCATTTCATGTGTCTCACAGTGGAGTGTCCATTACATGAGAGACCTGTCCTCTGATATGATCTCAGTGAAGAAATCATTTCCTATAAATAAATCTCATCAGGTTTCGTGACCAGTGTAACCAGATCTTTCAGACCATCTTTTGTTTTATTTTGTTGTCTTTTCGTTACTTTTCTTTTCTGTTATTTTCCATTTTCCCTTCCCTTTTCTGTTTTCTTCTCATTTTTTCCCCTTGTCTTCCTTCCCTTTTCATTTCCTTTAGTTTCTTTTAATTTTGTTGTCTGTTTTCTCATCTCAGCTGGTCCCTTTTTCTTATTAGTTTATCTTTTTTCTACCTTTCCCTTTTTTCCTTCGTCTTTTCTTCCCTTTCCTCCTTTTTTCTTTTCCTTCCTTTTCTTTTTCTATTTCTGCTTCATGTTTTTTTTCTTTTTTTTTCATCTCTTTTATATACTTCCCTTTTCTTTTTTCTTTCCTACCTTTCCCTTTTAATTTCTTTAAGGGTTTTTTTCTTATAATTTCATGTTCCGTTTTCTCTTCTCTTTATATTTGTTTTAATTTTTTTAATTTAATTTCCTTTTGTTCCTTTTTATTCCTTTTCTCTTCTCGTTTGAATAGTTTGAGCCTCATATCAGAATGTCCCTGAAATAGCGCTGTGTGGTTCGGCCAGCAGAGGGTGTGTTTACTGTGTCACCATGTTTATGCTCCTGCCGAGGAGACAAGATAAAGGTCAGTTTAAACACTAAATTACACTGAACCATCTGTGTGTCAGCGGTAACATATACACTGTGTGTTGGTGTGTGTTCATTTAGGGAGAGCAGCGATCTTTCAGCTGGGTCGTCTGAGGTTTGCCTATTAAAGGTGACATTCAGATTTTGTGTTACCAGGCTTGGAATGGATGTGTGTGTGTATATGTGTCTCCAAATTTTCATTTAGGTCAAACCAAACCAAACGAATTTCCACGCCACGCTTTTCCTCTCGATCACTGGCATTAAACAGACATGTGAAATGGAGGTCAGCGCTGTGATTCCTATAATGAAAGTTTTCGACATTGGCCTCTGGCACATCAGTCACGCAATCACTGCAGACTGTTTGAACTGCCTCGGATTGTTGGACCGGGCAAATGTATCGACTTTTCCAGAAAAGAAAAAAAAAAACAATCCAATCATTGAGTATCCCTGTTGTTGTGTTATGTAATGAGTTCATTTAATGTTCTGGTATATAATTTGTTAAGCCAGGCTGCTTGTCTCATATTCAGGGATCTGTAAAGTACAGCCGGGGGTTTGGTGAATTTAAAGCGATTTAATTCGTTCTTGGGTTCTTATTGTGATTTAGCTGTTTGACTGGTTAGTTAAGATTAATGGGTTTTAATCCTAAATCTAAAGCAACTGTCGCCTTCATCAGAATTTATTCTGTCAGTGGAAAGATCAGGAATAAAAAAAAAAGTACTAGCTAGGTATAACTGTAATTAATAAACAAAATACACAGCCTGACCAAAAGAGGAAAAAATGGTCATTTCAAGCACTGAAATCAAATAAGAAGATTTGAAATGACAAGAATTGGGTTAAGAATTGTCCAACACAGTTTTAAAACCTGTAAGGACTGTGCTGAACCTTCAAAAAACACTTAGTAAAGGTTCACGGTAAAAAAAAAAAAAGAATCAGCTATGTTTCATAGTGAAAAAGTGACGTTTCCATACCATATGATTGGGACAAAACTGCTGTGTGGCCATAAGAACACCACGTGTTAGTGAGAATAATCAGGATAAAACACTTAAATTTGCTAGCAGGTATAAATAATGGACTTATTTGGGTGATGGGTGTGTCAAAGTGAAAATGGTGTGTCACCCATCATCTGTTATGTGTTATGATCTGGGGTTGCTTCAGTCGGTCAGCTCTGGCAATAAAACCAAGTCAGCTGATGACCTGAATGTACTGAATGGTTATCATATCTATAGAGTTTTTCTTCTCTGATGGCACAGACATATTAAAGACTCATATTGTGAAAGAGATTTTCTTGGAGCATCATTTTCACACATGAACTGGCCACCACATTGTGTACTGCAATCAAAGATAAAGACGGTCTTGGGGAGCTTTTTTTATGTAAAAAAAAAAAATCTGTTTATATTTATGAAATGAAGTTGTACTGTACTGGAATTTATATTTCACTTAAAGGTGTCCTGACTACAGAAACGCTTGCTTGAGAGCCAGTGCTACTAAAATACCGTACTGTGCAAAAGTCTTTGGAGCCATATTACCTGTAGTACAAATTGTGTTACATAACTTTTTAATGTCTGCATTATTACTATATGTACAAGACCATTCCCTACAAAGATACACAAAAATTAATGAATCAATAACGTTACAGAAGAACATTTGCATGCCTGTAAAGAAAGCGACATATTACATGACAGACCGGTTTTCAGATGGGAAAAAAAAATAAAATCAATAATGTCGACTCCTGAGTTTTGTATGAAAATGGAAAAGAGCGAGTGTGACCAAGTTACCAAAAGAACTTGTAATCTCCAGCATGCTCAGTAAAACCTAACAGCTGTTTTATTTAGAATACTGCACACATCTGTATCGAAGACTACCGCTTATGTTCAAGCAAAGAGTTTTTGACCGTTTATTGTTTATGTTATTACTTAGTGCTTTTCATACAGTAGAAGTTTCGTTTAATGTAGAAATGTTTTCAAACGCATCATTGCTTATGGCTTTTGTTTGGATGTTCCCAAGATTTTTGAAATTAAACAGCTGTTAGGTTTTACTGAGCATGCTGGAGAATATGCGAGTTCTTTTGGTAACTTGGTAGACGGGATACAAACCAGCATGTCAGTCTTATTATCTGATATGTTGATGCTTCTTTCTCGAGGATTGCAGCTGCCTTTAAAAGCGATGTTTTGAAAAGGCACGGTCTTCCAAAACTCAAGCGAAATGAAAAGCCGAGTATCATATTAAGCGTCTCATGTAGACAGGCTTTGTTGGAGCAGTAGAAGGGTGTAATGTGTCTAATGTGCTGGATGGGATGATCTGATTTCCCTCTGTGTGATCGTAACAGCATGTGTCTGGTCTTTCTGTTTTAAAGTTCCGAGCTTCTTTAAGGATCCTGCAGTGCACATAACCAGGGATGGTCCTGAATGTCAGAAGGAATGTTGATGTGTGATGGGAATGTCTCTGCTTTCATTTATTCAATCTTCCCTTGTTCCTTCCCTGCCTCCTATTTTCTTCACTTTTCTTTTCTTCTCCCTTTTGACTTTTATTTTCTTCCATTCACGTTTCTTTTATTCTCGCCTGTCCCCTTTTATTTCCCCCTTTCATTTCTTTGCATTTTATTTACTTCCATTATAATATTTTTCTTCCTTTCCTTTCTTTTTTTTTTTCTCTTGATTTTTGTCCTTTTTTCTTTTTACCCCCTTTTTCCTTCCCCTTTCTTTCAGTCTTTCTTTCTTTCTTTCTTTCCCTTTCCATCATTTTCGTCCATTAATATCCATTCCCTTCAAATTTTTGACCTTCCCTTTACATTTTTCCTCTTCTTTTCCCCCTTCTTTTTCTTCCTTTGATTTTTTGTTCTTCCCTTCCTTTTCTTCCATTCTTTTCCCTTTTTGTAATTCCCTTTAAAATTTCCCCTTTCTTCTCTTCCTTTCCCTTTTATTTTCTTCACTTCCCTTGACTTTTTTTCTTTTCTTCCCTTTTTTCTTTTCCCTTTCTTTACCTCATTTCTATCTTTTCTAACATTCTCTTTTCTTTTTCTCCTTTACTTTTACTTTTTCTTCCTTTCCCCTTTTTTCAGTCATTTTCTTTTTTCTTTCTTTCCCACCTTTCCTTTCTTCCCTTCCCTTTCTTTTTCTCTTCCCTTTCCCTTTGTTCCATTTCCCTTCGTTACGATCAAGATTTCATGAATAGAACTGAGGATGTGTGATGAACACTGCAGGTTGATGGCAAACGATGCTCCTTTGTTTTTGCTACCAGTATTGAAGAATCAGCATGAGGAAAAGGTGGTTAATGTTCGAGTGTGTGTATGTGTGTGAAATATAGTCGAGCTTGCACTCGACTATATTTCAGAAAGAACAGACAGTCCTTGAGGCAGTGAGAGGGAGAGAGGAAGAGGTGTGAGGATTAGACGGCTCTGTGCTCACACACCCACACTCGTCCTCCATTTGTTAATCTCTCTGCTCCTGTGCTGCTAACAATACACGGCATTTTTAATCAGGTGGGAGTCTTGGAGTATGTCCTGTCTGTTTTCCATTTTCTCTTTCTTTGTCTCGTCCTGTCTTTATCTCTGTATATAGTACAGTATCTCTCAGCTCTCTGTCTCTTGTATTTACATCTTCTCTAGCTCTTTTTTTCCTACTCACTCTTTTGTTTTTTTTGGTTCTTCCCCATCCATCCACTGATCTCTCCAGCACCAACCCTTAATTGCCAAAAGCAGAGTTTGGAGAACAAATCTGAACCCCCTGCCCAATCCCTTTCTCATGCAGAATGCATATTTAAAGTAGATTGTGTCAGAATTTCGGTCATTTCCCCACCCATTAGCTAGTCCTTCCTCATCACACAGCAGCTATAGACCAGGGGGTTGAGGGTTACTCTGCCAAATGCCCGCTTCCATATGAGCTCACAGATTTGTCTAGTGTCACTCTGATTAGCAGAGGAGAGAGTGACACCATTCCTTTCACCCAGGTATGATCTCATGAATGCCTGTCGGCAGATGCGGATGACATCACCAGTTTAAAATCTCCAGACTATAGAGAAAAGCATCAGAGTTTTATGGTTATTAATATTATTGGTGTAGACAATATGTCCAGCAAAGTATATTTTTGTATTTTAAGGCTGAATATTGATACACAATATACTGTACACTGCCTGGAGCAACAACAAAAAAAGGGTCTGCTTTCATTCAATCACCTTTAGTGGTGGCGAGTTCATGTGTGAAAATGGTTCCTCATGCTCATAGAACCACACTTTCACAATTTGTGTCCCAGAAACACTGCATACATGTGATAACCTGGTCATTCAGTATGTTCAGGTCGTCAGCTGACTTCATTTTATTGCTACAGAGTCTAGACCTGAGCAACTGAAGCGACCCCCAGATCATAACCGCGCCTCCAGAGGCTCGTACCGCTATGCATGATACGAAGGTGTATCGCTTCATGTGCTTCCCTTCTTACCCTGACACGCCCATTGCTCTGTCCATCGTATCTCTACCACATGGTATCAGACCACGTGACCCTTTTCCATCGCTCCAAAGTGCGATCTTTATTCTCCCTAGCAAACTGAAGCCTTTTCCCTGATTAGTCTCACTAACAAAAGGTTTTCTCAAGGACACACACAGCTGTTTAGTCCCAATCCTTTTGAGTTCTCGTCACATTGTGAGTGTATGGAAATATTCTTACTTGCACTATTAAACAAATCTCATATATGGTTTTTACTGTTGATTTTTTTGTACCGTGCAACTTTAAGTGATCTCCATGCATGATTTTTTTTTCCTGATCACATTTCCTCCACAAATTTAACAGTCAGCACTTTCCTTGCAGGTTTTAGCAAATCAATGTGTTGAACAATTCCTTTTTTTTTTTTTTTGTTAAGTGGCTTAAGTGTTCAGTCAAAGACAATTGTTAATTGTCACAAACACTTTTAAAATTTTTAAATTCTGCAACTCTCACGCACTCATCATCTATACCGCTTAATCTTGTATCAGGGTCGCAGGGGGCCTGGAGTCTATCCCATTGGACTTAGGGAACAAGGCAGGGTACACCCTGGACAGGGTGCCAATCCATCGCATGGCACACACATTCCAGCCAATTTGGGAACGCCAATTAACCTAACCTACATGTCTTTGGGAGGAAACCCACCATGCACGGGGAGAACATGCAAACTCCATGCACACAGAGACAGGAATCGAACCCGGACCCTGGAGGTGCAAGACGACAGTGCTAACCGCTACACCACCGTGCCGCCTTATGTTGCAACACATACTGTACAAATAAAAAAGTGAAATAAACAGCCTATGTTAAATTAAAATAGGCCCGTGTCTAAGATTGCTCCTTCAGTTGTTCTCAACTCTATAACAAATAGTTAAATGCAACAGTAATTATTTCAACATGACAAAAATAACAACTGGCAATAGAAAATTTGATGAAGTAGTCGTCCACTGAGGTAGACATCAGAGGCCCTTTATTTTTACAACACCGAGCCCTCACTAAGTGACTATTGCTATTTTTTTTTACATCATTACGACTAGGCATTCACTAGTTACATTTAATTTCAGTTTGGAGACGCAGGATGGAAATGCGTGGTCTATGCTTGCTAGTCGAGGGATTGTGATTAGCCTGCAAATAACATGGAAATACACCAGAACGTTGGGAGGAATTGTAGCATTTCACAACGTGGCCTCAATTACCCCCTTTTCTACCAAACTGAACCAGGTGCTAGTCCAGTCCTTTGTTTTTTTTTTTCCATGGGTTAGAGAGTTACATCATTACGTCACTGTACTGTATACGTCCATGTGCGTCTCTACTTTTCCAGCAATGCTAGCGGCAATGGTAACAGCAAGCACAACAACAATAACAACAAGGGCGAACTTGGACTTTCCAATGCTTTCTTTATCGTTACTAGAAAGCATTTGAGCTGCACCTTGCATATTGAGTCCATCTTTTGAAGATAAGAGGTTCTTTGTTCCCTCCCAGCAATGCGTTGGTGGAACCGGTTTTTCTGTCTGATGTCCGGTGGCTGTCTGAAACAAAGAACTGGCTCGAAATTGGGCACCAACTCCGAATTAGCTTGAAAACTGGCCCGGTGGAAAAGAAGTGAATGTGTATTATGTTTCTCTATATGAGCACACTGGGGCTTGGCAGTGTGAACGAGGCTTGAAATGCACTTTCTTTTGGGGCAGGAGACTTGAAGTGAAGGCTTGACAGCCGAGATTGCGAGAGCAGCACAAAATTTAACCCGCTACTCGTACTCATAATGTCGTTCTGTCAGATATTTTACACATCTTAATTTTAGTGTGCAGGCAGGGTGACTTAGTGTGGTTGGCACTGTTGCACTGAACCTCCGGGGTTGGGGGTTTTGAATCTCGTATGACACACATGATGCTGCTTGTGGTTTCAGTGATG
This sequence comes from Clarias batrachus, assembly GCA_003987875.1. Taxonomy (NCBI): domain Eukaryota; kingdom Metazoa; phylum Chordata; class Actinopteri; order Siluriformes; family Clariidae; genus Clarias; species Clarias batrachus. The sequence continues at coordinate 1,249,379 of QMIH01000049.1, forward strand.
CCTCTTGTAGGGATGCTCTCAGAGAGGCAGAAGGTGGGTCAAGAAACTGGTAAAAGGCAATGACAAAAGTCTAAGGGAACTGGAAAATATGCCTCGTAGCTCCATGGTCCCTGCACAAGTAGACTAGCTGTATGAACGCATGATTCCCTGTGATTGATTGGCATTCTCAGCTTGTGCTCCCAACTTGCATCTCTTGTTACCCGAACTGGCTCCATACTTCTATTTTATTTCTGCCTCCTAATGGTGTGCAGCAATTTAAAAAGCTCGTGTCTCAGAGGAACATGATAGTCTTTATCCTCCCTGGAGAAAGTCCAATAACCTTATGCAGTTTTGGAGTAAATGTTAAGGTTACTTAACAACCCATGTTTTATTATATACTTTCTTTTCCTTAAATTTGCAAAAATGTTTTACTTTGTTGTCAGAGGAGAAATATCAGCCAAGAAAATTGCAATCGGTGCATTTCTAGAAAAATATCATTATTAATTAAAAAATCTTACGAGAATGATTTTCGTTAGTGTAATGGCAAGTAAATCTCTCTTTCCCTTCATCTGTCTGTCTGTCTGTCTCTCTCTCTCTTTCACACCACCTGAGTAGGGTAATTTTAGCACCTCAGTTGGAATCTATTGCTGGTACAGGTGGGTGCTGTGAAAGAGTGTGTCAGAGGCAGTAAGCAGGGTGCTGATGGTGCTAATGGCACTCAATTACTGTATTAGGTTTGTTTGGTCTAAATAGTACTGAGTGGGTGATGGAAGAAAAAATCGTATTATGCAATATTCTGAATTTATGCTTTAGAACCACAAGGAAGAAAATCTCTATTTTATATCTGTATGAAATGAAATTATTCAACTAAAAATAAATATATATATATACACCGCTTTATCTTGTAATCAGGGTCACAGGGGGCCTGGAGCCTATACCAGGAGACTTAGGGCACAATCCATCACAGGACACACACACACACATACGGCCAATTTGGGAACACCAATTAACCTAATCTGCAGGTCTTTGGGAGGAAACCCACCAAGAATGAGGAGAACATGCAAACTCCATGTACACAGAGACGGGAATTGAACCTGGCCAGTAATCGAACCCGAATCCTGGAGGTGCAAGGCAACAGTGTTAACCACTATATA
>QMIH01000049.1:1250729-1299780 GCA_003987875.1 Clarias batrachus
TATATATATAAAGCAAGTCTCGGAAAAATTTCAATCTGTGCGTGCATGTTAAATATTGAGCGCTGGACAGAATTTAATGAACCTGTTGCAGTACTTAGATCTGCGTGAAGTTTAACCTGCACCGTAAGTGAAATCAAAATGTTGAGCAATGTTATGAACAATTATGTGCCAGATTTAATAATCTACTTTAAAATAAGCTACTAATAAGTTACTTTCTCAATTTAAACACCTGCACCAATAAATATTAATAAGAAAAGCTAAACTTAATATTTTTATTGGTATTATGCAATATTTTCACCACTGAACTTTGCCAGTGCTGGTGGCAGAAGTGAATTTTAACATGGTACTTTATAAGTCACATTTATGTTTATTTATTTATTCATTTAGTACTGTAGAATGTAGGTAGGTGAATTTAGAGAATAAACAAATTCATATAGTATGTACTATCATTGCGTTTGATGCACAATGCTGTTTTGCCCATTTTTACCCAGTTTATTAAGGTGCTAGTTCCCACCCAGCAGTCAATAAAGCATTATCTTGTGCATACACTCACAGACAACTCACAGATGTCCATGTGTCCGTGTTTAATGGACGAAAGAGAGTTTTCCATGCCTCCAACCCGGAGGACACGGCCAGTTTTGCTCTCCTAAATCACAAATTCACGACGTAAGAGCGACTGCAACCTGGGAGCTCTGCTTATTATTACTTCACACTAAGCTAATACCCCAAGCATGTTGAAATAACACAGTGACGCTAACACGCAAACGCCTGATAACTCCGACTGCCGGTCGTGTTTCACTTATCTCCCATCACCCCTTTTTCTGCCAACATCTCTGACCACACATCCTTCATAATCGCTACACATAAGCATAAATCCTGTACAGGGCCTGCTTACATGAAATGTCTTTGGTTTGGATGGAAATTAAAGCTTGGACAAAAGTGCTGCCGAACTCTCATTCCATCATTGATAGTGGAAGAATTGAAACTATGAAGTACACTGCCTGGGCAAAAGAAGAAAAAAAAAAGTTGTTTCAGAAGGGTCAAGTTATTGGCTTGCATCAAGTAAAGAAAACATTAAAGTTACTGGAATTTCTCACGAAATGTGGTTGAGGGGAAAAAGTCATGAACGATCACTTAAACACTTGAAGTGTTGTTGTTAAAAAGAAAAAAAGCAACAGAAGAAATCAGAGCTATGTGTAATAGTGAAAAGTAAGAGCGTTTCCACACACACACACACACACACACACACACACACACACACACACACACACACACACACACACACACACACACACACACACACACACACACACACACACACAATGTGACTACATCCCACAGGATTGAGAATGAACAGCTGTGTGGCCATAAGAAAACCACTTGTTGGTGAGACTAATCAGAAAAAAGGCTTGAATTTGCTAGGGAGCATAAAGAGTAGGCTTAGGAGCAATGGAAGAACTTCATGTCCAGATCGACCCTATTCCAAAGTGATGGTGCATCAAAGTAAGAAGGAAAGTGCATGCTTAGTGTCCACTGTACAAACCTCTGTAGGCGGGGTTATGATCTGGGGTTGCTTCAGTTGGTCAGGTCCAGACTCAGCATCGTTATGTGGCAATGAAATGAAATCAGCTGACGACCTGAATGTACTAGTGATGGGAAGTGTTAATCATTTTAGTGACTCGGTTCTTTGAATCTCATTCATCAAAATGAACGAATCTTTTTTTGAGTCATTTAGTTCATTTCGTTCTTTTGACCAGAAATAAAATAAAATGTTCAATTTTCAATAAACAGACCCCCAACACATCCACATACACAAATTTTCGCTCTTGTTTTGCTTGTTTACATATTATAAACAGAATGAGCGGCTCACCATTATATCTTCTAGTCTGAGCCGTTCGTTCTTTTAAATCTATTGCACTTCATAGCGTCTATGGGAGTCACGTGACAAAAGAACAAACGACTTGGACTTGGAAGATTCGTTGAGAACCGTTCAATCTGTTTCCTGTACATAACCTACGTAGGTTTCGCAATGATTTGCGCATGCATGCCCAGTAGAACATGAACGAATCACTCTCCGAGACTACTCGTTCTTCTGAGTCACTTTAAAGATTCGTTCAAAAAGAATGACTCGTTCAGGAATGACCCATCACTAGGATGCACTGAATAACCAGGTTATCACATCTACTGTATGGAGATTTTTTCAGGACTCAAATTGTAAAAGAGTGGTTTTGGGAACTTTAACACAGTATTAGTGTGTAGCTTACATGAGCGGGTATCAAAATATTTCGAGACTAACTTTGTAACACACCAGCAGATGGCAGCACAAGGCTGCACGCACAGTCACAGGGACTTACATAAGTCAGTGTGCCAAAAGACATTGTCCTGTGTACATCAGAAGCTGAGGCAGCTTGTGCTATTCTGTCTACGTCTGCTATTTCATCGCAAGTTAGAACAAAGAGCGCGCGTAAAAAATTCTGTGCGGAACTGTTGACATGGCGTTTGACATGGTTAAGCATGTTTTAATCTTTAGGGCATCTTTGCTGTATGATGGTGTGTACAATACCTGAAGCTACTGTACATTTTGTGCCTTTGTGTTATGGCTACACAACTGATTGCTGATTGCAGGAATTAGAAGGTGCACAGATGTTACTAATGAAGCGGACGGTCAGCATGCATCACTTTGTGACCCAATCTACATGTACAGTAATTTTACTACATTAGCAGGCAAATCAAACGAGTAACGCCTCTGTAGCAGTCCAAGCCTGTAGTTCTGTGTGAGACAAGTCTAATATTGCACGGGAGCACTGCACCGTTTCTCATGTCCTGAAAACCAAATGAGGACACATTGATTAGCTGTGATTCATCATGATGTTTGCTGAGGAGACCTGCAGCTAACACAGAAGGTCAGGCAAATACCATGACGCTTATCATCACCAGAAGCCGTAACACATTCACGAATGTCCCACTAAACAGTACCTTACAGTACATCATTTACAACTTTTAATTATTTTAGTGTTAAACAAGTGTAACACAGTGTCAAACCGATTGACATTTACAGAAGATTTCAAGCATAGTATGGAGATGAGACTCATACTCAGTCACTCACTCATCATCTATACCGCTTTATCCTGTATTCAGGGTCACGGGGGGCCTGGAGCCTATCCCAGGAGGCTTAGTACACCCTGGACAGGGTGTCGATCTATCACAGGGCACAAACACATACTGTACACTCTCACACACATTACGGGCAATTTGGGAGCACCAATGAGCCTAATCTGCATGTCTTTGGACTGTGGGAGGAAACCAGAGTACCCAGAGGAAACCCACCAAGCACGGGGATAAGATGCACCCTCCATGCAGACAGACCCGAGGCGGGAATCGAACCCGGAGCCTGGAGGTGCGAGGCGACAGAGCTAACCACTAAGCCAGAGTGCAGCTCCTAATGCGTTGTTACAGTAGTTGTTTCATGTGAAAATTCACAGTTTAATGTTTTTATATAGTTTATAGAGGCCAGATTCAGGAATGTCACATCCATAATACCAGTTTATCCAAAATCATTGTGTTCATTCAAGCCACTTTCATGGTGCTGTACATGTTCTGCATACAGTAACACGTTCTACAGTTGTCTTTTAAAAAAAAAAAATTCACAGTGTTTCTAGAGTTCCTGTACTCGCTCTAATATACAGTAAGTATATTGTCCATTTAATGTCACATCTGTAATGCTACAGTAATAAAAGGTAGTCATTCTTTAATTTGGGGTGCATTACACAAAAGTAAAAAACGTACAAAAACAATGTTCTTTCTCAACACATAGTGATTTAAGTTAGTTGTCAGTGTAACATATCTGCTAGTTGCAAAGCTTCAACACAATTTTTTCTTTTACTATGTTCCTAACATTTACAGCATTAGACTTATCCAGAGCATAAGGGTATAATGAGATTTATCTGAGCAGTTGAGGATAAAGGGCCTTGCTCAAGGGCCCAACAGAAGCAACTTGGTGTTCGTGGTGTTTATACCTGGGACCTTCTGAACCATAGCCCAATGCCTTAACCCCTGACATTCAGATACATTGCTAATATATCTTCCTGCAACTCATAAATGATTTGCCCCAATGCCACGAAACCAGCATCAAATGGTGTCATTTCGATCATACAGTATGTGTGCAGAGCTTCTCTCTGCTTCTCCAGATATCCTTCCCTCCTCGCAGGACCAGCGTCCCAATGAGCCCTGTCTCTTCCCTTTTTATCTATTTCAAACAATTAGTTTTTTAAAAGTGTGCTGATGAAGTAGAAAGAGAATGTCTACCCATATGATTAATGTTGTGCTGTGACATTTGTAGACTGACAGTCTACAATGTACTGTAAGAATGATGACTGATTATGTACACTGCTTGGTAACACGGTTAACAATTTCCTCATTTTGACTCGCCTGGCTGAGCACTTCTCATTTTAACAACATATTTGAACAAATCGTTTGAATAAAATCATAAATAGTCTGTAAAACATTTTTTTTTAAAAGTTAACAATCAATGAATATACTCAAAGACAATGAGCTCATTTATTTGTCTGTCTTCACCAGCACAGGGTCATAGGAAGTCTGGAGTCTTTCCCAGGAGACTGTCTACTGCAGGGCACACATGCACACACTCATGCAATTTGCAATTGCCAGTTAGTCTAATCTGCATGTCTTTGGACTGTGGGAGGAACCTGGAGTACCCAGAGGAAACCCATCAAGCACGGGGAGAACATGCAAACTCCATGCACACACACACACACAGACCTGAAGCAGGCCTCGAACCCTCGACCCTGGAGGCGCGAGGCCACAGTGCTATCCACTACTCCACTGTGCCGCTATGACAATGAGCTCTTATAGATAAAATATTTCAAAACATGAGAGAACACTTACCACATTGTGTGCAAAATGTGCGCCACAGAGAATGACATCATCGACAGTTACAAGACTGCTTCAGGAGTTCTGATAGTAGCTTAGATTAGATAACAGAACTTCTCCAGACATAAAAAACTGATATATTCAAATTATGTAAATGACAAAATCAATTTGAAAGCATTATTTTTTTTTAGTATTTTGACTTGTTGGTGTAGTGGTTAGCATTGCCACCTTGCACCTCCAGGGTCCAGGTTTGATTCCCGCCTCTGTGTGCATGTTCTCCCCGTGCTTGGTGGGTTTCCTCCAGTTTCCTGCCACAGTCTAAAGATGTGCAGATTAAATTAGTGCTTATGGCGTTCCCAAATTGCCCTTAATGTGTGAATGAGTGTGTGTGTGCCCTGCGATGGATTGGCATCCCATTTAGGGTGTACCCTATCACATTCCCTAAGTGTCTTAGGATGGGCTCCAGGCCTCCTGCAACCCTGAACACAGGTTAAGGTGATGAGTGTGTACTTTTGACTTTTGAATGAATGCATTAAAAATAGTCGTTCTTAACTCTTTTTATTGAGTAAATTGTAACCAAGAAACCCTCAATTGAAAAAGTGGTTATGGCAAAAAATGTAACATTTTTGCCAACATTATGACAATGTTCAAGCTGAGTCAAACCATCCATCCATCAGTAGTCCAGCTAGGAACCGTGGAGGCTCATGCTGACCATTGTATTTATTCCCATTTTTTTGGACACACACACATTCACAAGCTATGCGCGATTTGGGAATGCCAATTAACCTAATCTGCATGTCTTTGGACTGTGGGAGGAAACTTAACAAGCACACGGACAGCATGCAAACCTTGTGCATACAGACCCTGAGGCGGGAATCGAACCCGGACCCATGAGGTGCAAGGCGACAGTGCTATGTAAAACATACAATAGGATGTATATAAGCTTTTGCGATATTATAATATAATTTCTCTTGAATTGAATCTTGTAAACTATGATATTTTCTAAGAAAATGTTTAGAATGAATATACTTTACGTCAACTGACATGGAATCCACCCCAAATTATAGAATAATGACTCCGGTATTTTCAGGGTGTAAGCTTTAGGATGCAAGCCTATCCATGCTCATTATCCATCCACACCTCACTGTCCATGGTCGCTGGTTTGACTGAACTCTAGTTGCTTTTGTTTGTTTGTTTGTTTGTTTGTTTGTTTGTTTTTCCTCCAGATTCTTCGGTTTCCTCCCACCTGCCAAAAACATGTCAATAGCTGAACTGGCCTATTTTAAGTATAATTAAGTGGGTGACTGGTGTCCCGTGCCCTGTGATGGACTGGGATCTCATCCAGTGTGTATTCCTGCCTCATATCCAGTGTTCCCAGTGATCCACTATAATCCTGACCAGGATAAAGAGATTACCGAAGACCAATGAAGGAATCCCATTTACTGTTAGGAGGCGCATATTTGAAATGTTCGCACTGGGTTTGGGTTTCATCAGGCACTGGGGTATTTTTGTCTTATAGATCTTAATCGTTCCTCCATAATGAAGGTGCTATCTTTGTCTTTGCTTCGATGTTCATATTGTATTTTCCGTCCATTCCTTTCCTAATTGTAATGTTTTTACTTCACCTCTTTAATCGTTTGCCAATTCCTTTGTTCCAATTCCTTCCTTCCTTCCATCCATCCCGCCCACCCTCCCTCTCTCTCTCTCTCTCTCTCTCTCTCCCTGTCTGTCTGTCTCTCTAGCTTATTGTGAGCTTATGCTGCATCATCCAGAACGACACGTGCTCTCTGTTTATTACCATGCAGTGTGGGAGGGGGCAAGGAGGACGGGAAAGAGGGCGGGAGAGCGAGAGCGAGGGAGAGACAGAGAAAAAGAGGTTCAGAAAGCGGAGCCCTCATAGGGTAGCAGCATCTCAACCAAACACACACATACACACACGCACACGCACGCTCACAGAAGGAGCAGAAAAACAAAGAAGCCAAACCCTCTGAAATCATCTCAGCAGAAGAAGCACGATAAGACGCATACGCCTAAAGGTAGGACATTTATATCTGTGTTTATATATCAATTTTGTTAACGTGTCCTGTATTTGTGAATGTGTAAGTGTGCGTGTTGTAAGCCTGTGCTGACTTTCTGTTGATGTATATATATGTCTGTGTGTGTGTGTGTGTGTATATATATCAAAGAGCTACGGCGATGTTTTGGAGGACGCTGAGAAAGAGATAGCAGATTAAGGCCCCTCTAATGACCTTTACAAACACTCAGCACACTCCTACGCACACATCAGGCTGGCGGCGTGTGAACGATGAGCTTCTCGTGCTTTTTCCCTCCCTACACGTCTGGCTGAGGAAGGAAGTGAAGGTCATTACGGTTTAGATTTATGAACCTGCAAAAGAGCTGCGTCAGATGCCAGAAGGGGCCGTGTTGAAAATCAATCCGGACACACCTTAAGCTTTAACAGGTGGCACTCTGGGATCCGTCCGGCCTCCGCTATGCGCTCGGGATATATTTGGAGGCTGCGTACTGACCGATAACAATGGCTGCCTGGTCTCGACCTAATCATCAGCCACACTCCGTGTAATATTTGACGCCTGAGTATCTGGTGAGAAGCCAGACTGCAGCGCCGAGCTGGAACTTTCCCCTGCTGGTACGGACCCAAACTGGGGCTCGTTTTACGCCGGTTGTAATTGGTCACAGCTTTTGGAAATCAGGTTTTGGAGCTGCTGGCCCCTCCCAGCATTCCCTTGCACTCGCTTTGATTTGTGAAACAGACACAGCAACAGGGACTGGTTTGTATCAAGGTTGGATGCCAGTTGAATCCGTGCAGAACTAGCTGCCAAAGCAATCAAGCGTATTCAATTCATGGTTTGGAATGGGTTACAATAAGAGCAGCTGTGAATACTATAACAAACATCATCATTCGTTCTGGCGTCAGTACTTCATTACGTTTCTGTTCAATAATTTGTATCGAGAATAAATCCCATGAGTAACCGGTGTCGTCTATTGCATTGTATTTACAGAGATATACCGTCCAGTACTGTATATTTCCCATAGATGCACGGCGTGGTGCGTGTTATAAAGTACCCACTGTGCGTGTACACACCTTTGTGCACATCCTGTTTACGCGAGCGTGATTTGGCCGAGGTTCAAGCATGTCATATTGACGATGAACAGCAAGCTTTTTGCATTAAGTCTCGCCTGGCACAACCTCGCTCCCGGTATGCCTTCAAAGCGGAACCGTTATCATAGTTCTGTCCGTGACTTGATGTCAGTTAGAGATGACTTGAAATCATTTCACTGGGATAAAATCGATAAACTGTTAAGAAAGCTACCATCTGTGGGATCCATTGGAGACAACTGAGAACGCTCACATGCAGTGCCTGCTCCATGTTACATAACGATGCAACACACACTGTCTTGCCAACTTTCTTCCTGCCTCGGTTATATATCTCATGGACTTGAATCCTTCTCTGTTAGTTCTGGATTGTAATTGTAGAAAGTCCAACAAATGTTTGTCTTTTGTGTCTAGAATCAAACTGCAAAGTTGTTTTCAACAAGTTATTTCCCCCCCCCCCCTTTTTTAGCTATAGTATGTGTAAAGGCTCCCATTTTGTCTGCTGTTTTTTTAACATCCCTTCACTTTGCTTTTTTTCAAACCCTCAACCCTGGATGATGCCGATATCACCGGATGCTCATTTCGCATCCACAGTACAATACGACAAAAACAAACAAACAAACAAACAAACAAACAAAAAAAATATATATATATACACTTTTTAATGCTCTTTTAATGTGTATAGTGCAAACTTCAAAAATGGTTCTTGTTTTGTACTGCTTAGATGGGGCCCGGATTGTTCTGGAACTTTCCCTCCAAGACTAGCTGCACGGTTTCACAGACCCTGCTGCAGACGATGTACGTAGTTCTGCTTGTAACTGTAGCTCGTAGACTTTTTTTTTTTTTCTCTCTCTTTTTTTTCTTCTGGCATTCAGTCCATCCCTTCCATTTCTTTTTGTCCGTCTTTTATTTTTCACATAAATTCCATCGACCCGACAATCGTGACGTCTGCCCATGTCACCTTGAGAGGCGTGCATTTACAGATCTGTGTTGCATGCAAGCAACCAATCATTGCACAGCATGGGGCTACATTCATAGACTGCAGGTTAATAGGAATTTAGGATCGTCTGAGTTACTGTTTCTCACTGGCCAAAAAATACAAATAAATCAATAAGATCTGAAAAATCGCTTGAATCAACGGCCACTCCTTAATCCATGTGTTTCTTTTGGCAGTGAAACAAGATGCATTAGTCAACTTGCAGATAATGCGTTTGCTTGTAGGGCTCACAGTCATACTGTATATCCGGGACAGTGATGGAGATGAAGATACGTTACAGGTTTTTGACCCTAAGATCAGGAGAAGTTGAAGAGATTGTCTTTTCTTTGGTCTTTTCATTCTCCCCTATCCTCACCAAAGAGGGCTATCATGTGGCATTTCCTTTGCTGGTCACATCTCTCCGAGGAGAGCTTCAACCTATCCGAACTCTTCCATATGCATGAAATCGCAGATGCCCATAATTGGCTAGTGTCACTCTGATTTATGTGGGGGTGCAAGTACGCCTCCCCTCCTGAGAGCACGACCACGGGCAGCTGTGGCATCATCAGGACTCGAGCTCATCATTGACAGATGAAACATAACGTAATAGTGAATGATTTTCTGTTGCACCATCAGGAGCCATTAAACTTCTTTTTGGCTTCCTGCAGAGTGTAGGTAACTAAGATGTGGTAATGTGGACCGATGGAGTCAGAGTGTCTTGATGCTGGGTTTGATCGTAAAAGGGCCCCTTCGTTTGGCATATCACGTCGAAGACTGCACGTTGCTTTACCATCTGCCGGCCTGGCGCGGTCCCTTGGCCTTTGAGTCGTCATGGCAGAAATCTGTGTTACGGGGAGCTGGAAGCATAAATTCCTCCAGAGGCACATGGCGTATTTGACGCTACAGCTTGAGAGCCAGATAGACGCTCTGTGCTTGTGGGCCGTAACCCAAACTCCTACCAGAGGTGTGAAGTGAGCAGCCTTACCCTTGAGTTCACCGTTTTTTTTTATGTTTCCATCAACAGTTTGAGTGCCGAAAGTGCAGGAAATCTAACATTCTCAAATATACTTTGGGTCTTTGAGGTCCAGAAGATATCTGAACTGAGCACATGAAGCAAGATGACAAAATAGTTGGCATCGTCATGCGGGACTACTGCTTGCTTGGGTGCCACCAACCTTGGTCTGTCCAGGGGGTACAGTATAATGAACTGAGCAAAATCTTGTCCACAACATGGGCATGCTGTGTTTCTGATTTCTGACCACGAGTGATCTTCTCTAAACCTGGCCATCTTTGTATATGTCAACGAATAGGAATTTGCCATTTTACACTGTACAGCACCTTTTTTTGGTGAAAAATCATCGTAATATATTAAGTGCCCAAGTCAACATTGTCAACAGTGAAATTCTAGAAATGTTCAAATCATCAAAACTGAGGTGCATATAAGTACACTGGTACTTGGTTTTGGTTCTTAATCATTTTCCTTCTCTGCACACCGACCATGAAGATTGTCTCCTGGAACACGAGTACAATGTAAGAATGTAATAGAGGCCAAATTCCACAACCATCGTTCTGAGCAAAGACGCATTCCTAAGCTGAGACTCATATGAAGCTTCTTAAGTCGCATTGAGCTAAACTGAGTTGGTATCTTATCAAATTAAGGTGGATTTAGTACAAATCCAAGTCTCATTTCCCGAGACCTAGCCATATGGTTTGTCCCATGGCTAGTCAGGGAGAAAAAAGGACATAAAAGGGGTAGTTCAGGCTTTTATGACATGAATAAAACATGGTAATGGACCAAAAACAACATTATTAATTTAAGCTCAATGGTTCTATATATTCGGCTCCATGTTCTCCGCAATCTCAGCTCGCACTGATTGGTTATATAAGCAGAATGTGGTTCTTTAGTCACAGGTCTGTCTTTGGAAGATCTTCACCATGTAGTCTGAGAAGAACAAGAAATGCACAGTCAAGGCAAAATTTTAGCAATATCTTTTCATGCAGCGTAAATAAGCAGTCACTATCCGTCTATACTGCTTTATCCTGTATTCCTGGAGCCTATCCCAGTAAGCTTAGGGCACAAGGCGGGGTACACCCTGGACAGGGTGCTAATCCACCGCAGGGCACACACATATACATACACTCACTCATACACACACTACGGGCAATTTAGGAACACCAGTTAGCCTAATCTGCAGGTCTTTGGACTGTGGGAGGAAACCAGAGTACCTGGAGGAAACCCACCAAACACGGGGAGAACATGCAACCTCCATGCACACAGAGACGGGAATCGAGCCTGGCCGGGAATCCATCATGTACAGTAAATGCACCAATCCACCAAAGGAAGCAAATTATACTTACTGCATTTTCTTTTAGGACGATCCGATTCTTCGTGATTCTAGGGTTTGGCATAATGGAGGAACATAAGCCAACTTCTAACTGGCTTCTATTTATGGATAACCATTTAGTATTTGGTTGATTAGCAGAACTTTGTGAACATGGTAAAGATGTTTTTCAACTTCAGTCTTATAGATTGACTGCGGGGAGTGGTGGCTCAGGCCACCACAAGTTGTTCAAGTTGTTGATTTGAGGATCTGAGGATCTGGGTTCGAGCTCCACTGTCGGTGGGTTGCCACACCTCACACTACCCAAACACTGCATGCAGTGCTGGCCCCAAGCCTGGAGAAAAACATGAGAGGGTTGCGTCAAGAAGGGCATCCGGTGTAAAAACTGTGCCAAGTTGCGTGAGGAATGGACGGTCCCCTGTGGTGACCCCTTGATGGGAGCAGCCGAAAAAAGTTAGTCCTATAGATTGACAGCCTTACTCAGGCTTGAGGATAGTCGAAACTCTGCAATATCTGGAAATTCCTAAAGATGCACAGGATCTCCCTGTCAAAATGGCATGAGGGCCAGGTAGCTCACAGGACTAGACTTGAGGACGCCATTGAAGCACTCGACTTAAGCTAGCGGCAAAGTTAGCATAATAAAACAACAGTTGCTGCTTCTGGTCTCTGGTTTCTGTCTTTCATCGTTCTTCATTAACATGCTCGTTGTCATATCATTAGCTCTATGTTTAAATAATCCAATTTTTTTATTACCCAGTGGGAATTTTCTGTGCATGAGGATTCTTTCCAATGTTTTTCTGTATACAGTGCCTTAGAATCATTATCACTGATGTGACTGTAGATTGGAGTCTGTCATATTAGAACAGACCAGGCCAGATGACAGGAAGGATGCTGTTTTGTGGCATTATTGGTTTGTCTTGACTGGAAGAGAGTCAATATTTTGTCCCTGAATGTTGCCAGGTTATTGAGCCAAATGCTGATGCTCCTGACAGCCAGACGCCGTTATTAGAATTCAGTCTGCTGCCCCATATACACAACTGCACCAGATTTCATTTTTACACACACTCTTGCGAGGACCTTTTAATGCTGCTGATTAATGCTGTCTAGACCCGAACCTTACTCTAACCGGTGCCTTGGAGATTAGGAGCAGAAATGAAAACAGTTGTTCTTTTGTGGTGTTCAGGCAAATGTTCCCATCATCGGATGTTCCTATCTAGGTGAAAACATTTGCTCCCTGCCCAAACACCACACACATACTCACACACACAGCCCATTTTTCAGCCACTGACTAGGAGTTGATATACTAGGTCAGACCTGTTCCCCACACAAACAGCTAGACTTGAGTCACACAGATTTCTTCATATTTTGCTTCCAAAAAGTCTTGAGGAAACGCTCTCCAGGCTTCCTTTTTCAAGTTTTTTTTTTTTTCTAAAAATAATCTATTTTAAGACATAAACCAGTGAGAAACAGGTGCAGATGATAACAGATGATCAGGCCGGTGATTAGTACACTGGTGATGCTGAATGCTGAGTGGTTGGAACAGACGAGAGGGGAAATGGGGTCGCCACTAGGGTTGTTATGTTAGCAACCGATTAAATTTTTTTTTTTGTTCTTTAGGCACTCTGCAGTAAAACATTTGTTCAGTTTAAATTAGTTTAATATAAAGAAATGAGGGTTGGCTAGGACTGTTGTACATTATAGTATTGTATTAATTTCCACAGAATTTAACAGAACCATTTACTCAAAGCACTTGTAAAAATGTTAAACATTTTTTTGCCATTAGCTCTTCTACTAGTTTAGTCACTCCCAATCCCACCAATTAGCTAGTTCCTCCTCTATCACATGATATAACCAAGCTGAAGAACTCAACCAGCATCCGCATCTTTTCAAACTGATACACATGAAATGTCATAGGCAACTCTATTTAAAGCTCCCATATTTTACTATTTATGTAAAGAGTTAAGACAAGACTCAGAACTCATCCAAAGTGGATGAAAAAAAAGCAGATAATACATTTCTGAAGGTATTCTTGTAATCCATTATGACTCCCACACGCCCAGAGAACCTTAGAGCTGAGTAGCTACCCAGGGTAGGGGATCTTATAATATGTGGTCACAATAAGGGGGAATAGAATTGTCTTGTTTATGCACTGACCAATACAAAAATGGGAAAAGCAGGGATTTTTTTTTATATATATTTGACACTAATCTGAATGTCTAAAAATGACCCCCCAAAAAAGTAAATTTGGCATAGTTGATCTCTTTTAATGGACTTTACTCCATGTGGATTTATCAGAAAAGGGCACTGGCTGCAGTTGTGTTTATGCATGAACTAGGGTTAGATGTGGGTGTGGTAGAGAGCAAAGAGCAAAGTAGCAGAGAAAAAGGTCCACGTTAAATGTTATTACAATGGGCAAAATAAAAATGATCTTGGAAACAGAATAACTCAATTTCTCATTAAGTTGCAGTACACCACCATGTCTTGGATTGTTTTTCTCTAATAGCATGCTGCTTGTGTTTTATTCCTGCTAAAACCATGTAATTTATCATTATTGCCGTCAGTACCCCGGTGCTGCATTCAGTAGGAGGTTGCCTAGGAAGGCAGTGTTTGTCCTCCTGAGACAAAGTCAGACCCTGTGTAAATTCACAGTGGGAGTCTGATGGGGATTTGTCTCAGGCTGTCCCATGATCAGATGAAAAAACAGTATAGAAACAGAACTTAGGCACTAAAATGTAAAAAGTTAGTCGGACCATTTGGAGCCATTTTTGTGAAAAAGCTTAAAAGCTTAAAATGGCACTTTAAACAGTATGCATATTGAGAGGGGCAAGTGTGGATGCAGAAATAACAGAACAGCGCAGCAGGGTTTGCCAGTGCTGCTTGACGTTGCCATAGCAACACTGGCATGGGTGCAGATCCCAATAAAAAGCTTGTGTAAGTCATCGTGGTTTGATGTGGTAGAGGTACTATTTTGGGGTTAGGAACAAATATGAGACAAAAAAAAAAAAAAACGGTTGTTGGACGTCTCCTTTCAAGAGCTGAGAACGACCTGAGAATGAACATCTGGGAGTCATTATTAATGGAATGTTGGTTTATGAATTTGGCCAGAGGAGGGTCTGTAAAAGAAGCCGGATCAGGTCCGATGAGCATTTAGGCTGTCACCCATTAGGAAGTCTTTTATGTGAAATGAGAAAGCCTATTTATGGTATTTAAAAACAAAAAACAAATCTGTGCAACTGGATTTAAGTTGATGAATAATGTAACAGGTTTAGTGGGACTTGGTCCGGAGTGAAAGAGCTTCTTGTTTTCAGGCCTCTTCATTAACACATTTTAGAAAGAGCTCGAATGCATGCTGGTCGCTGTTGTCACAGTTACCCAACACTTTGGCTGTGATTGTGTGATTTCTTTTTTTTTTTTTTTGCCTGCTGTTATGCAACCAAACTAATCAACCCCTCAAGAGCTGCTGAATCATTCTCACACCATCACAGTCAAATGGTTGACTGCCAATAAATTACTGAAAAAAAAAAACCCTATAACGTTTCAAACCATATTGAATGCTTATTCAGTATGATAAGATAATCTTATTGATCCCTAACAGGAAACACATTTGTTGCAGAATAAAAGGGGGGAAAAGGAAAACAGCAACAACAACAGCAAGAAAATAGAAACTTGAATGACAACAAACACGCAGGTGCCACTTTATGATGGTATACGGTACCTATCGCATACTGTACCTACTCTTACAGATTCTTTTAGCAGATAAACCCATGCTATCTGTGCACATTTTAGGCAGATCCTGATTGTATGTCAACTTTTTGCAGACATTAGTGGTAGTGTTGCAGTATGCATCTTTATACCAAAGGAGCCACAGAAGCTGAAAAGTGTTATTCTCTAGTCAAAAAGAAAGAAAGAAAGAAAGAAAGAAAGAAAGAAGTTGCATTACAATTTAATCATGAACATTAATGTCCAAAAAGTATTTGTATTCTTTTATTCACAGCAATAATAATAATAGAATTACTGTAAAATTAATGCAATAATAATAATAATAATAATAATAATAATAATAATAATAAAAGAATCATAAAGTTTCAGATTACTTTTTATTTCCTTACTTACAGTATTATTTTTTCATTTATTTACAGTCATATTTTTTGTGTTTAGATTTATTCTATATTTGCAGAGTTTCACAGCAAAACGAGATAACAGTTTTAGAGATTAGTTTAATTTTTTTCTTCAAATGGATCAAGAAGGAATGCACGCTGATAGACAATATTTTGTGCATTTTTTTAAAGTTAAAAAAAATAAATAATAATTTTGTCTACAGTTTTTGGATTATATAAGCGTGAATTTCGTGTGATTTTGCGAAAAGCTATCATTCTATCACCCGCTGTTTTTATCACAATGGAGAAATCCGCCTACAGGTGTGTTATATTTTATGATTTGTTTAAGTATGCAGTTCAGTATCAATAATAAAAAAAAGAGTACTAGATCTTTGAAAAATAAATCAAAGCAAAGGTGTTTAGTTTTGTTGCACATAAAACCTTTTAAATTGCAAGGATTGTTAAAGATCACGGGAAACACTATAAACAATACAAAAACCTCAATTTACAACGTCCTCCTCTACAAGTTTCACTTCGGTACCTGACGACAGCTCCTGATTAAAGGTACAGTTCAGGGATCCACTGTTTAACCAGCAGCGTCTTGTGTCTCTTGTACACAATTCACTCGTGCCTATGTAAAGTTTCTTGTCTTGGTTTCAACGTTCTCCAAAAACCAATTGAACCCATTTAAATCACTTGTTGAAGAAACTGTATCATCGCATCACTGATCATGTGACAGAAAGATGGGATATACTAATGGTATCATCTCAACGTGTCAGCTCCTGCTCAAAAATCTGCCAGCACGTCTCATGCTTTGATGAAAACATGGACGTTTTAAGCTAAAAAAAAAATGACAAAGAATAATAACAATTAATTATCTAATATATTTAAGCAACATCACACAAAAGGTACTGGCTATCAGCGCGGCTGTGATGCGGTCAAAACGCACGAGGATGCAGAGCGATTTCTGAAGATATCACTGCAGTGCTGATATTCAGTACAACAGCATGACCTCAAGTGTGATATTGGTTTCATACAACAGTTCCGTAGACACTATTTACTATCAACTGCTTATGATGTGTTTGTTTATTTAAGTAGTGATTGTTACGACTGGTGGCGCTGGCGACTGAGAGTTGAATTAAGTGGAATTAAAAGGGGTGAAAGTAGTTCCCTTCTAAATATAATTAGAAGTTACTGGGTTAAATCCCAAATAGTGTTACAGTAAATGGAAAGCTAGTGTGCTAGGGTGTATACAGTGCTGACTTGTTCAACACACTTAGTAGCACCATTGATTAGGGGTTATAGAAGGATTTGCGACTAATAAGATTCAGTTATTTGACACATGTACTTTACAGCACAATTAAATGATCCCAGTTAGGAAGCTGAGTTCAGAGCACAGGGTCACCCAGGATACCAGCACCACTGGAGCAGGTAGGGTTTAGGGCATTGCTGAAGCACTCAACAGAGGCAACTTGGCAGTGCTGGGGCTCGAACCCCCGACCTTCCAATCAACAATCCAAAGCCTTAACCGTTTGAGCCACCACTAATTAGAGCATCTGTCATGCTGAGAGATATACAGTATATCCCAGTGCTGTTACTGTCTATTTCCTCTAGTCCTGGAATGCATCTCGTCCAATCAGCCGACTCGGTCAGATATAAGTTGTATAGCGGTTTCCAAATGAAACATTTTGTTATGGGTAACCTTGTAAATCAGAGAATAATCATTTGCCGGAAATCGATTAATAAAAGTCTGGAATTGGCGAGTAATATGTTTTACTGTCAAACTGTTCATCTATTCAGTTCATAGTGTCCAGGTTGAAAAATGGAGTCATTTGCCTAGAAAGCCTTCATTAGACTTGCATTAGCAGATCTGTGATCTATATGAATGTGTAATTTTTTTAACATGCAAAAATTGCAGTTTTGACTGTAGTATAGAAGGAAGTACTTTCCAGAGACTTAAACAAGTTTGTTAATGACCGTTGACTGCTGTGCTGGTTTTTTTTTTTACACCACTGCTGTCTGTTAGAAATCTTTTTATGCAATGTTTTAGTCATGTCTAGTTAAGAAGAAGCGTGTTTATCTTGTTTGTGTGTGTGTGTGTGTGTGTGTGGCTGTGTGTGTGTGCTGGAGCATGGTGAAACACCACAATGCTAATCTTTGGCTGTGTGAACCAGTGAAATGACCTGCAATGAATCACACCCTGTTGAGTCCATTCAGCTAGGCTGATTAGCATTAGCAGGATGGGTTGTTGTGGTTTTCTATTGAATAGGCATTCTGCTAAGTGATGGAGCTGTTCAGGCCTGCATGATACACACGCACACACACACACACACACACACACACACACACACACACACACACACACACACACTTAGCTTATCCATGTTTACTTAAGATGGTGTAAATTGTATAACTAAAATGCATTGTGTGTGCAACATCTTGCTCTTGGATGCTGAGAGATAAATCTGATGTTGGAACCGGATGCTTTGAAGCAGCCTTAACAATTTCAGGTATTTGTCGGTTGCTATGGTGATTTCAGGTTGCTCTCCAAGATGGCTGGCATGAAAGAACAGCAATTCATCGAGGAGAAGCCGTTACTTCCAGAAACCCGAGGCCAGGAGACAGAAATGGTGAGTGTGAACATGTATGTGTGTGTGTGTGTATTTAGATATATGTGTGGGTTCATCTGTGTAAATATAGTGGACGAAGTAGAGATTTGGGTGTCCTCATTTTGGAGGATTTTGTTTCTCTGTGAACCCACAAAAGTGTTTCAGTTTCAGCATATACTGTTGAGGTTACTAACACAATGAGAAAAGCATGAAATGCGGGAGTGAGAACAATGTCGCCTAATATATAATGGGCTTGATAAATAACACTTTTGTTAAAAGCCTGTTTTTTTGTGTGTTTTTTTTTACGGCTTGGAACGTTCTGTTACTTGAGCACATAAACTGTGTTTGATTCCAAGCCATAGAGAGTGAATGACAATAAAAAATGGCAACTAATTAAGAGCTGTGGTTGATGGCAGAAGAATTCTAACATCTGTCATGAGCATAAAAAAACCTTTGTAGTACTATTAAAACTTTTTGAAAAAATAAAAATAAAAAAAATTGCTATTAGCTGCAAGATTGTCATATATTCCTGTCTATCTTCATATAAACTGCATGTCTGAGTCACCACTTTGAATTTATATTGCAGATCTAAAGTATAAGCAACAAGTATTAAAACCACAAAGACTAAGAACTAGGCTTGATCCGAACAAAGAATCAGCATAGACAATAAGATATAAACTATGTAGACCATATAGATTCTTTTTTTTTTTTTTTTTACTTTATACCAACTGCTTCAAGCGATACATTAAAGTGATGCATGTGCTATCTGTGGTGGTCTGGGAAAATCCATCTGATGTTGATGTGGCTGAATTCTAACACAATTTTTGCAAAGCATGCTTCAATTAGCTCTACATTCTAAAACGTTACGGATTTTTGCTTTTTTTAGCTTTTACATATTCAAATAACACCTATGTTCATTCCGTCACTCATCGTCTATACCGCTTTATCCTATACACAGGGTGGGCCTTAAGCCTAACCCAGGATACTTGGAGACACGAGGTGGGGTACACCCTGGACATCATGGGGCACGCACACGTACTGTACACACTCTTTCACACACTGTGGGAATTTGGGAATGCCAGTTAGCCTGATCTGCATGTCTTTGGACTGCGAGAGGAAACCGAGGCACAAGGAGAACATGCAACCATACCCGAGGCGGGAATCGAACCTGGACCCTGGAGGTGCGAGGCCACAGTGCTAACCTTTATACCTTCATACGTAACACCTACGTTGTTATATAATTTGTTATAAACCATAAACCTACCATTATTTCACAATTTATATTTGTTCAACTTACAGTGGTGGCCAAGAAAATTGAGACAAAAGTGAAATAAAATTTTTAAATGACATTCTCAATTTGTTTAAAGAATGACAAATTCAAAATATCAAGAAAAATGTGTTATTTAATACAATGAAATTGCTATACACCACTCAGTATTAAGTATGAAGACGTTTATTCTTCAAAACCTGCTGGATCCGGTTGGACTCACAGTCAAAACATCTGTAGTACTCTGGTGTTAGTCGCAGAGGCGAACACCCTGGCTGTAATCTGCAAGTGTTGTTTGTGAATGATCGTGTGTACAGTTCACACCGACAGATGCGTCTCTTCCGCAAGTTGATGACAACATGTTATCCGACGATTTTGCAAGGATACTCGCTAAATGAAAGACAGCACAGCCACCTGATGTATAGCCCTGCTTAAAACCATCCAGATGTTTTACTGCGGCTAAGAGTCTCATCACCGTACTGTGCTCGAAGTCTTCTGTAAATGTCAATCGGTTTTACACCCACAGTACATTCATTAGAGATATTTAATCACAAGTCCCAGTTTCACTTGAACACCTTGACTTGTATAATACATACTGTACCATATACTGAATTGTCTTTTGGCCAGTACTGTAAACGCATATAAGTGGAAATGATGTCCTTAAGTTAAATACGAGTTTTGCTTTCGGTGTCTATACAGTACAGCAAGGATACATAAATATGTATATTTTATCAAAAGGATGCAGAAATATTTTTTTACAGAGCACTACATGGTTTCATCACATGATGGGTATTCCCAGACTGCCCCAGTTATTTGTTTGTGGGTTTTTTTTTTGCTGGATTTCTTCAACAACAAATCAAGATAGTTAAATCAAGATAGAGCTTGGTGCTAAAGAAGCACTTTAAAGATTCTTTAGTCAGACAAGGTCTAATCTGTATACAGTATAGGACATGTCATAGTCCGCACATATACAGGTCGCTGTGTGTTTTCCCTGTAACACGTGTTTATGTGTAATGAGGCAGGCAAAAGCAGCGTGTGTGAACGCAGGACCCTGCCCCCAGCCAGCACGCCCCGCCCGCAAGTGGCATGAGATCGCTCGCCATTGGCTCGGTGTGACACGCCGCCACCGGACCAGCGGGGGGTGCATCCCGGTAACAAATGCACAGGCCACGCCCACTTCGTCCAACAGTAGATTAGAAGTTAATGAGCTTTTCATAAAGAACCTCTCCACTCTTGAAGGATCACAATACTGCAGAGCTTAGTGTTGTCCATGATTGACAACTGACAGAGGCTTTTATCCAGTCCCAAATGGTACAGCACCATGATCGAGTGTTCGACCATGGTTCCCTGTCTGACCTGGCGTTTGAACCTTAACCACTGAACGAATAACGTGATGGAGTAGTGCTTTAGTCATTCAGTCTATCTTTGTGTTTTTAGGCTAAAAGAGGAAATTGTCTCCTATTAAACACAGCTGCAATTGCATTTTGCCATGGTAATGTCAAATCAGCTTTGGAAACATTACGATTATTTCAGTAGAAGCATATCTAGCACTAGGTGTTGTGGTTAAGGTCAAATCCCTAAACTTATTTATACCTGTGCCCAGGTTTCGTGGATTGGATTCTGCCTCGCTCAGCCCTTTTGTCTAAAGGATAAACTTAATGAAGGAATCGATACTAAACTCTGCAGTGATCCAAGTCCATGAAAATTGAATAAACCAGGCCAACAAAATCCTGATTCTGAACTAAACTTCTCTCAATCTTTACAGTCATGATCCACATGGTCCACAACTAAACAACAAACTAATACATGACTAATAATAATGAATTAATACATTAACTAATCTTTAGCACATAAGGAAATACTGCAGCGTATACATTACCAGGCATCTGAGTCATTTGTGACATCTGTAGATCAACTAGGAACCATGGAGGTTAATGGTGACCACTGTATTTATCCCATTTTATGATCGTGGTAAGACCCCAGGTCAACATTCACACATTATAGGCAATTTGGGAACGTCAGCTTAACCTGCATGTCCTTGGGAGGAAACCAGAGTACCCGGAAGAAACCAAACAGTGGGAGAACATGCAAACTCCATGCACACAGACCCAATACAGGAATCGAACCTAGGACCTGGAGGTGAAAGGCCACAGTGCTAACCACTACGCCACGGTGTCACCCATATGTGACAAAACATTAATAATAGTAATAAATAAGCATTAAGGAGAATTAAGGAATACGTAGAATATTGTTAACTCATTCTGTTAATGAGTATCATGTTTTGTACTAAAAGAACATTCATTAACATTGTGAAATAGGAAAGTTTGAAACCATTTTGAACAGGTTTGCTAGCAACTTCCGTTCTAAAATAAATCCAAGATATACATTTTTTAATATGATTTGGTGGTTTAAAACACGGGTTGCATCATTTTACAACATAGATAATATTATTAGCATAATAGAGTTAACAATATATAAATACATATGACTAGTGCTAGTTAGCCATATTGCTATTTCTTGAAAAACATAACAGTTCAATTTGTGCTAATTACACCATAACTTTGAAAGACACCAATTGGGTTTAGCTCAGTGTGACTGCAGAAGCTTCGTATGAGTCTCAGCTGACCTTCGAAATGCATTTTTGCACGGAACGAGGGTTTTGGAATTTGGCACCCATCAATTCTACTCGCCCGCTGAGTGACAAAATTCATAGTTGGTATGCAGAGCGTGACAATTTATAACAACTAAGACGTACTATAATATACTTATAATCATCTCAATTCTGATTTAAGATAAACTTGGGGGGGGACCTGAATTATCTCTTTAAACCCAATGCTGTTTGAAATGCTTTTTCATGCACTGTGGATTTGAAGAGACTCTACAGCACTGTTGAGATTTCAAGTTTTTGTGATCATTTCAGATCTTTTTCCATCTTTATTGATCAATATCAACCAACAAAGTTTAAGTGGAAACAAATAACAGTATTTTACACTGGATGTAAAAAAAAAAGGGAAGAAGAATCACCATTGCATGTTGCAAAAGTATACACACCTTTTAACTACCAA
Organism: Clarias batrachus; assembly: GCA_003987875.1. Lineage (NCBI taxonomy): Eukaryota > Metazoa > Chordata > Actinopteri > Siluriformes > Clariidae > Clarias > Clarias batrachus. The sequence goes on from QMIH01000049.1 coordinate 1,273,091, forward strand.
GTTAGCACATAATAATTTGGCATTTTTCCCCCAATCTTCCTTGCAGAATTACTTCAGTGTACGTCCCTTTAAGACACAAGTTTTCAATAGGATTTACAGATGTGCTTAGATTGGGTCTTTCCACAATGTTTTGTTCTTCTGCTTCATTTGAAGCCATTCCTTTGTTGATTCATGTTTTGTAATATCCTGACAGACAGGATATGTTTTCCTGATATATATATCTTCAGCTGACTTGCAGACACTATCAGGTTTTATTTTGCAATAATAGCTCCATTTCCCGCTTAGAAAAAAAAGCAGTTTCACAGCACGATGCTGCCACCACCATGCTTCATCCTGAGAATGGTATTGTGACCTGCTGCATAGCGCCAAAGTATATTATTATTTATTTTTTAAATTTTTTTAAAAATTAGCTATATTTATAAAAACTATTTAGAAAAACTAAACAGATCAAAGAAACAAAAAGATCAAAAAGAGCTGCTCTTTATTTGGTGTTAATCATAATCACGACTTTGAAGACAGTTGTATGATAATTTATTTTGAACAGGAATTTAATGTAATTGGTTCATTTTGAGCAAATTTTAAAAGATGTGCCCAGGGATCTTTTTTCAAAAACTTTTTTTTTTTACATTTGAAATTTGTTGGTTGTGATATAACAATACAAGTGGGAAAAAATCTAAAATGGTATGATGTGATTTATACTTTACATCAAAAACCTGCAATTTTATCCAGAACTGTAGACTTTTTACATCCACTGTACTGTATGACTCAGTCGCCTGTTAACATTTGCACATATTATTTCCTGATGTGCTAAGGTTTAGTATGTGTATTCATTCATCCGTATTAATATCTTATTTCTTGTGGATCTTATACTGTAGTAAAGCTTTGGCAATTAATAAATATCTATTTTGTCAGATATTAAGTATCAAGTTATGGTATTGTTTATTACATAGATTGATCAAGATTATGTAATCGCTGCTTGAAGCCAAAAAATAATAATAATTCACTTCAGTGCACAGGTTTGTAAACCACCGCTTCTGTCAGTTTATCATAATACATTTCTAAATCACTTCAGTCATGTTAAGTCAGGATGCTTTAGACAGGACAAGATGATCAAGGATTTTTCACACTTGTGAAGTGCCCCTGCATTCCAGTACTGTGTGTAATGTGTTCTTGTCGACTTCCTAACATAATTTCCTTTTGAGAGAAAAACATTTCTTATTTTATTTTTATGGACTGTTCCAATACTGAGCATAAATGAAATGGATAAAAAGAAAAGAAAAGGAAAAAGAAAAATCCTTTTCAAGATAGAAAAGAGGTAAATGAAGACAGCTTAATTTTTTTTACTTCAATTAAAATATTAAAGTATAAAGCCTTAGGTTTCTCAATATACAAGAACTAATCACAAAAAGGCATCTCACATTGACTTTAGTTAATGAGACTACATCAGCAATACCTTTAGCTACTATAAGGATGTACAACATCCTCTTAGGGTTGCTAGCATGAGACTAACTTGCTAAGCGCTACTAGCTAGCTGTGACAATACAAATTGCGGTCATAAACATAAAGTGATAGATAGATTATAGTGAATTGTATTTGTTAAGGATTTGAATTAGTTTCTTAAATCTTTGCATGGCGAAAAGTTGACCTTGTATCATTATAGAGGGATGTTGTGGTGTTTGGAAATTGTGGCGATTACAAAGCAGAAAGCAGTAGGTTTTTCTTGTGGATTATATTAAGCTTTAGGTCTATATAATTATTAGGTGCATGAAAAAAAACCCTTGCAAATTTAAAACTACTTTATATAAGCATGAACAGAAATCCAAACTTTTTACATTTTACAAAAAAAAGGTAATAGTTGTTTAAAACATGTATCTGAACATTTCATTCACAAGAGAGTAATTAAGACAGTATGATGTAATACTACTGAGCCCCATAATAGAAAGGGAAAAAATATTAAATACATAACAGGAGAGAAGTAAAAGAAAAAAATACAAAATTTGAGATGGGTAAGAATATATATATATTTTTAAAGTACATTACAAATATAATTAAAACCCAAATAATTACAAAAAATAATTACTGTTAGCAAACCCCTGTGTGAGGTTGAAGAATCCCGCCTTCTGTGTTATGATTGGTTAGATGACCTTGGGTCTTGTCTACGATTGGTTAGAAACCTCAGAATGAGGCGGGACTTAAATCATTGTGTTTTTAGCTAGTTTAGCACAATATTTGTTAACTGTTAAATCTCAATGTCAGTCTAAGCCACAATTTTAGTTTGTATAATTAAGTGATTTATAAATAAAGATAACAATAATTATTAAAATAATAATAAAATATTTATAAAATATATTTTTTACAAAAAAGTTTGCTGTTAGCCAGCTCCTGTTAGCATTCGTGTGAGAGTTTAGGAAATGCCACCTAGATGGATTAGAAAGCTACAGGATAAAGGTGGGACTTAGTCAGGTTCTGACTTTTTTCCCCCCCTCACCAGGTAGTAAACACTTCATGAGTCATGAAGGAAGTCGACGAGGGCGTATTAAAACACTATTGGAATGAGGCGCTTGACTCACATCAGCGTGTCCGTTAGCACACATTTTGCAGATGACTGATCACTCTGTGTGTCATTTGGGTTTGTTCACGCTCAGTGTTGTGGCTTGTACTAAGTGCTTTGTCAGTGGTGGCATTAAATCTGCATCATGTTTAAGCACAGGCTAAATTAGCCCATAATCACATAACGATAGTCCCAGGTTTTATTTTGGTGAATCCCTGAAACCCGCTAATCTGAATGCAACTGCAAGCTCTCGTTTGTCTCTTTATCCCTCACAAGCCAGATTGGCTCACTCTCCCAACATACACACTGTGTCCAAAATGATGTTAAACCAAGAGTTGGTAAGTTTCTATTTCCAGAGCTTGCTTTCAATCTTGTAATAGCTGTGGTGATAATATTACTAATACACTACTAACACATCTCTCTTAACTGTTTAGCAGGGAGAGTATCTATGTTCCCAGGGCCACATGTTCCACGCTTCGATGATTAATTGGAGGAATTTGTAGATCTTAAACTAAAGCTAAACTCCATTATCTGATACATTATTTTGAATGTGATTATAAAGACACATCAAGCCCTGGGGATATAGTGTAATCTCGATTCAGTATCACTGAATCAGCTTCACACAGATGATAGATGACTTCTGACTTCTGATTCAAGACGGGTGGACGGGTGACCCTTCCTTCAAACACTTCACTTGCATACGTGTTTAATCTATTATTTATCATTGAATTGATAAATAATCCCATGCATATCATTATGTAGTGGTTTAAACTACATTCATATGCATGCTTAGCCATGTTCTTTGTACAGTTTCTTTATTTAATTGTAATTGTATTATATTTTCAGCATCTTTGCAGTTTCAAATAACATTTTTTTGCTTTTGAATTCTTGCAAGATTCTGAGGCACACTTGGCCGTATTCAGAGTTGGTAACGGAGCTCCAATATTGCAGGAATATTTGCACATACAACATTCAGAGTTTGGTTATGTAGGAACTTAAGTCATTTTTGGGGCTCCCCACTGAGAGAAATAGTAGAAGCATACAAGATGCTTTTTCTTTTTCAATAGTGCCTAGTCGAATGTCTTTAAACACAAATACTTGCCTTATATCGAGCCTTGGAGAAGGAAAGATGTCTAGAAGAAATCGTTCTTTCTTTGCTGTTAAATGTACTATGATGTAATACCCAATTTTACTCAAAACACTAATGATGATATATGAATGTAATGATGGCAGGCATGAGAAAAAATCTAATGGCAGAATGCCGAAGGAACGATTGCATGAATAGTTCTAGTTCTAATAATCAGATTAATGATTAAATAAAAAGTTGCTTTAATCTAACAATGTGGCTTCCAGTCATTAATGAGCAGATTATAAAACAGTTGTATTACTGCACCCAGAAAAATGGATTTTACCTGTTGATAATATACAGTATCTACTTTATTAAAATAAATGAAGTTTGGAAATGTGCTTAATTCTACTTAATTTTAGTTTAACCTAAGCACATCATCATTTACTATTGTGTAGTTTTTCAATTTTGCTCAACTTTTACTTGGGCAAATTTAACTTAAATTTGCTCTTAATTAAAATATGTTGAAAAATTATCCCCCCCCCCCGCTCAGAATTCTGACTTTAAGCCCCTCATTCTGACTATTTCTCAGAATTCTGACTTTAAACTCTGAATTATGACGTTAAACCCACAATTGTGACTTTAATACTTTAATTTCAGAATTTAACCTTACGCCGAAATGCTGCGATGAACGTCAGGATTTTAGAACTCAAATATGTATTAATAAGTAATTAATAATTAATGGTCGCTCTAACCCTCATCCATACATAACATTGATTTTGATTATTGATCCTTGTTTGAGGTGATATCAGGCACAAAAAAATAAAAATAAATAAAAGCTTAAATCCAGATTCAGAACTGACCAGACCTTGTAGTCTGAGGTCTGAGGACTGATGTGCACAATTTAAATCGAAATTGCCACTACACGCATAACTCAACTCTGAGTACGGCACTGTGCATAATTTGATGTCTACACCTAAGCTAACCCTTTTCACTTGTGTACACCTTGCCATGTGTTGTTTAAGGATGTCCACTTACACACACACTAACCTTTCTGCTTCTCTATTCTGGTGTTCAGGAATTGATCCATGATCCACCTGAGGAATGAAAACAGATGAGAACTGGGTATCATGATCTGTACTGTATAATGCTAGCCGGTTCTTGTTTTCATTCTGTTCTCTTTAGCCTCTTTAGTCATCTGTATTACAGCGAATTCGCGAGAAGCAAAACAGTCCTGTGCATCTGAGATCAGCCGGAAAGGACAATATTTAACACTGGTCATAGCTGTCCAATTAGTGTTTTATCAAGCAGCTCCAGTTATGCAAACTGTGTACTTTTGTGTAGTAATTCTAGTGGTTGTGACTGTGTGTATGTTCATGTGTTGCAGGAGAACTGTGAGAGCTTCATGCCTGTAGGAGACTGGAAGGTAATGTTTAAATTGTCATTCCTAAAGAAAAACTAGCAGTAATATTCTTTAAAATAAGTAATCATTATTCAAAGAGTGTGTGTGTGTGTGTGTGGTTACTGACCAGTTAGCACAGTATTAATGAAACGGTCATGGAGTTTGCATGGGTGGTAAATACGCCTCGACTTTCTGGGTCTGAGACCTGAATGGGAAAATGGAGACCTGATGCTCCGTGGCCAGGACAATCGATTGAGATAGAGATTGAGATTGCAGAACTAAGAGCTCAGATCTATTAATTATGCATAAGAGGATGCATAAGAGTAGTTTTCTCTCATGTGATTTGTATATGAAGCAAAGAAATAAAGCAAAGCTGAGATGGCTATGCCCTATAGCTGAATCACTGTGGCAAGCATGGAAGTGAAGTCAAGGTCGGATTTGTCTCGTGCAGGTACAGTAGGATTGAATAGCAAGCTTTCAGGATGAGGGCGATACATCAACCTAAACCTCAGTGAGTTCCATCAAAAAGATTGGCATATGAGGTTGTAGCATGATGTAAACAACATGGACATATCATACCAGATATGGTATATATATATATATCTGTGTCTCTTAGAAATGGTTTCAATCCAAACAGGAAAAAGGAGGAAAAATTCAAAGGTGAAATAAATTGAGATGTAATGCATGTCACATCAGCTAAGGACAGAGTAGCATGCCATCTACAGAACTGCAAGAGTGATAGACAGGTCTAGAGAGCCTTCTAGTGGTTAAAGGAAATACAGTACAAGAACCACATTCTATGACAGATAGGTCAATACATCTGTCTATCGGTCAACGCCATGAAGTCTATGCATATAGAATATCTCACAGTTAATATTATTCTAAATAATCCGCAGTTAATGGATTTTGTATGTATTTTTTATGTTTGTATTAGTATATACAGTACATTCCGTATATTGCATAGCCATTATTATATGAGGAGCGTTCAAGTCAAACAAGGACTTGTGATGAAATTTCTTGTAAATGAAGACAAGTGATGAAGCTGCTAAATGGATATTTCAAGAAAATTTGTAGTACAGAATGGGGACGAGACTCTTGAAAAAGCATGAAATATAAAATGAGAAGCTTCGTAAAGGAAGGATTTTTTTATTTTATTTTTTTTTTAGAGCTAGCTGCTTGAAAAGAACAGGAAGAGATAACAACACCTTGCTTTGCAAACTACGAACTGTAAATAGATGGCAGTTGAAATACAAGAGGCGTTCAAGTCAAAATGGGACGTGTGATAAAAACTTTCAAGGATGAAGGCAGTAAAACATTTGAATGGTGCAAACATTATAAAGAAGGTTGTGCATCAATGAATGATGATCCCAGCTGAGGTGGCTCAGAGACTACTGCTCTGGATGACTTGTCACCAACTTGTGGAAGTGATCTGTCTGTGGGAACTGTACACGCAATCATTCACCAACAACACTTGCACATTACAGGAACACAGCTCAAAGTTTTTGCCACATCCCCTGTACAGTCCTGACCTCACAAGCATTTTCACACGTTTGGGCCATTAAAGGAGCTCTTGGAAGGCTAGTGTTTCATTCGTGAAGCAGGAGATCTGATCCTGGTTCTGACGTACAGAGAAAACTTTCTACCTTGATGCAAACCAAGCACTAGTCAAACACTGGAATAAGTGCATTAGTGTAGCAGGGGATTATTTAGAGAAGGAAAAGCAGCTTTTTACTCTTAAAACAGTTTTCTCTTACTCTGTATGCTGCAAAGTCCTGGTTTGACTTGAACGGCCCTCTACTTTACTTGTAAATACTGTAAAGTGCACTTGGGCAGTGCACCACTGAGATGGAACAAGATCACTGAGATAATCAAGACATTTGGAGCAAGAGTGGCCGCTGGTTGAGTGCACTACCATACAGGGTATAGCTCTCAAATAGCTCTTTGAAGATACTGTGTAGACTATGATTAATTATCCATCACTGTAGCTTGGAGGTACTGAAAGCTTTGAATTTACAAAATTGAGATCAGCAGCTCAAGACCTCAACCAACAGAATACCACTATCATTATACTCACGCTCGCGCTCATTTACCCCTCCTCTACCATCTGGCGGCTTTTTACCCCTGCTGTGAACATTACCCATTATTCATAATTGCCCCCCAATAAACACATCAGCACATGCATCGCTCTCTCTCTCTCTCTCTCGCTCTCTCTTTTTTTTCTCGCCCTCTATCCTTAGAGACCGAGAAAACATGAACTGGCTTTGGTCTCCATGTTTAAGAGGCTTTTCAGCACACTAAAAAAAACAAGCTCATGGTTTCAAATATGTATACTGTATATAACACACATACTGTACAGTGGTGGCCAAAAATATTAAGACAACATATGCTATGTATATGTATTATAGCTCTCCCTGTGCATAAAAGAAGTGATGTAATTAATTATCAGTTGGCTATCTGGCTGAAGAATTGTACTAATTGCCTGAAAAACTGGCTATGTGACAATGGTATTCAGCGTCTGGAGCCATGGCCTGGGTCATCTCCAGACCTAAACCCAATAGAAAACTGTTGGACAGGCAGGAAATCATCTTCAGTGCATGATCTTCAGGAAACATTCAAGCAGGCAAACAGGACACCAGAGTACTGCTGATATCTATGCAGGTTTTGAAGAATAAAGGGCTTCATACTAAATATTGTTCATCAGATTGTGATTATTTTAAAAAGTTTGAGAATGTCATTAAAACACAGAATTTCACTTTTGTCTCAATACTTTTGGCCACCACTGTACGTTCACGACATGCCATGTCTGCTACATTTGTGTGCATAGTGCTGGAATTAAATATGGAAGACAAAGTAATGAAACTTACAGTGGCAAGATGTTAAATTTCACACATGGTCAATACATATACATTAAGATATTAATACAAAAAAAAAAAAAACACACCAAAAAGCAAAATAAAATTAGTTCAACTCTCTTTTTAGATGTGAGATAGATATTTTAATTACTTATTTAACCACGATTTTTGTGATTATAATTAAATTCAACCTTAAAAGCATTACTTACTGTAAGTAATGCAGCACACCGGATATATTTTGAGCACTTTTTTTTTTTTTGGTGAAACAGTTAGCTGCTAAGGTTGGCACTGTGACCCGATTCTCTTCCAATATAAACATTTTGCATTTTGGACACTGCAGCATAATACACTTTTTTAAAGCAACATTCTGTCCTTATATTGAAATGTTAAATGATAATGCTTCACAGTCGTGAGAAGATCGTAGTGGTGAGTGTATTAACTAATTGTGCAATGAATGATGGCATACGGGAACAAATTTGAGTTTGGTCTCTGCCATGTATGCCAAATACCAACTCTCATTTTGCTTCCAAAGAGGCAGACCTTCTTTTATTTATTTGATGTAGTCTTGAGGCACAGTTCTCCACACTTCCGGAAGGATTTTGTTGGCTCTTATATTCAGTCCAGCACAATCCCTGTACAGATGAATAATTTTTGTTTGTTAAGCCACACAGTGACCTATGAATCATTCAAGCAAAAAAAAAAACATCTAACTTCAGGCATGAACCAGTGAGAAACTGGTGCAGATGACGAGAGATGATCAGGCTGGTGATTAGTATACTGGTGATGCTGAATGCTGAGTGGTTGAACCAGACGAGAGGGAATATGAGGTCACTGCTGAGGTTGTTAAATAAACAACCAATTTATTTTTTAATTTTTTTAATTTAATCGACTAATAATTTAATTACATTTTATTTAATTTGAAGAAATTAGGGGTGGATCGAGACTTTTGCACAGTACTGTATGCAGCTTGCATGACAGGTGTAGCATATGAAAAGAAAACTTTAAGATCTTCTGTCCACAATTCTGATTTTTTTTCTTTTTTGCTTAGATCAGATATTTGCAATTCATTATAGTAAGTGCTACATTTTTATGACCTGTATTACGTTAAGGCAGAAACTCATCTTTGCACTCCAACCTGGTAATGTGCATCTCGTTTATTGTACAAATAACTGAATATATTGGCAAATCTTGAACCAGATGGCAAAAGTGGTGATTTATATACAAATTAGATTTATTTCTTAGAATTAAATGTATTGATAATATTTACATGTACGCTGTTTAGTATCACTGTTTCAGCTGGTGTGTTATACATCATTCAGTGCTGCTGTTATGGTCACGTGTGGAGCGAATTGGGACCAGATTGCACCAGATCAGAAGGGAGCCGGGCGGTAAAAAGGCGGGGTGGGGGGGGGGGTTGGATATTGTGAGAGAGGAAGGGGGATGGTGAATTAGGATAAGACCACGTTCACCATGCATGACCCAGAAATGCTGCAGAGGAGAAAATATAGGATGACAACACAGTTTCCTGAAAGACAGAAAAACTGGCCAATCATATAGCTCTGAGAGCCAATAGGAGGCTGAAGTGTACTATAAAGGTGGGGCGGGGGAAGATACGAGCAGGAGAAGGAGGAAAGGAGAGGAAGAGAAAAAGCACCGTAGCAACAGAAACATCTCTGCATCCGCTCGCTGTCTGGATCCTACAGAAGGAACATCATTCTTCTGAGTCATCTTAAATCAGACTCGTCTTCTCAGTCTTCCTCCTCTGCATCCTCATCCTCCTCCTTAGCAGCCATGCCTGAGTGTTGGGATGGGGTGAGTGCTATTAGACTGACTGATGGATGGCAAAAATTTCAATATTAAATATCTTTAATGTGTTTTGCTGTTTAGAATTAGGGGCAAAAAATTAAACAAAACTCGTATTAATGTTAACAGTGAGCGTATTAAAAGCATTATTTTAAAAAATACACGACTAGATATGGATGGTGCATAAGTGGTATATACTGAATAGTTATATTTCAGGAAATATGTCTGTTGAAATATATAAGATCACATTAATAAGGAAATACATAATAACAGGCCGATATGTAATAATGCTTCCATAGTGGTATTAATAAGCAATAGATGAGTAACTCAGTGGTTGCATTTCACTGTAGCATGACATCACATCATGTCTATTACTGTACAATACAGCTGAAAAAAAATCTTTATTTCTTTTTAACTATATTTCATTCACACTACTATGCTGGATATGCGTGTCTGTGATGTTTGCTGGGGATAAGGATCTTTGCTGTGACATGCTTCTAAGGTGGCAGTGCAGGTGCAGAGTCATTCCTACGGCACACACACTCACACACACACGTATACATCATTTGATGGTATGCGCCAGGGAGTGTTCAGTGATCGAGGATGCATAGCTGTTTATCTTTGTATTTACTCAATGATTTTTTTTCCGCCATGGAAAGTGTGTGGATTGAGGTGTTTATAAATGTATTCTCAAAGTCAGATCTATGACCTTGAAAGAACTGTGAAGGAACGGTTAGCTTCGGGAAGTGTGAGGAAAAAAATATACAGTATGGGTGAGGAAATAAAGAGACTTATTTCTTTATAATCATGGCCAGGAGCGAAATGAATATTTTATGGTATGGCATTCTGTATCAGAGTTATAATAAAATACAATAATGTATATAAATGTATAAGCACACACCTTATTTATTAATATTATATACCATACATTATATGGTTGTGGAATAAGTAGATATTTTACATTTAATTATGTATACTTTGTGGTCATGTGTCTTTTAGGAACATGACATTGAGACTCCCCATGGGTTGCTGCACGTGGTGATCCGTGGGGCTCCAAAGGGCAACAAGCCTGCAATCCTCACCTACCACGATGTAGGACTCAATCGTAAGTACAGTTTATCATTTTTATCAGTGTTTATCATTTTTGTGACTAATGAGAACTATGTAGCTGTTACAGAACCCCTTACACTCAAGTCATTTAAAACAAATTAAAAACAAATTTAGAATCTGTCTTCATGTGACAGAAAAAAAAGACTTTTCAAAGATTGGATCACGTACTGTTCACTATATGGACAAAAGTATTTGGCCAAACCTGCAATGAAATTGTATCCAAATACATATACTTCACTATGGAGTTAGTTCCCCTTTTGCCACTATAAAAGCTCCCACTCTTTTTCAATGGCTCTCCACAAGATTTTAGAGTGTTTCTTTGGGAATCCGTGCCCATTCATTCTGTGGAGCATTTAGATCAAGCACTGATGAGAAGACCTGGCTCGCAATCTCCGTTCCAGTTCATCCTAAAGGAGCTCGATGACGTTGAGGTCAGGGCTCTGTGTTCGGCCCGGTCAAGTTCTTCGACGCATTGAACCATGTCTTTATAGTCCTTGCTTTGTGCACTGGGGCACAGTCACGTTGGAATAGAAAAGGTCCTTCCTCAAAGTGTTGGCACGAAGTTGGAAGCATAGCATTGTCCAAGATGTCTTGTTTTGCTGAAGAATTATGATTGTGCTTCACTGGGGATAAGGGGTCTGATTGACTGAAACACCTGAATTCAATAATTAACAGGATTGGACAAATACTTTTGACTCTTCATCCGTTTGCCTATCCATTCAATAGGCACGTCGAAATGGCTTTCAGACATGTTCACTAAAATGTACAGTACAATTTCTTTTACTGTTAATGTCAAAAAGAGTTATAAAATAAAAACCATAAATCATGATGAAATCCTTATTAAAGATTATTGATGAGAATAGATTTCTGGGTAGTCTGATTAGCACTTTCACAGTGTTTATTATTAGGAAAAACACACTTTCTTAACCATGATTCAAACCTAAAGGTCACTCTTTCTCTCTCTCTTTCTCCTCTGTCTGTATTGGGGATTAGGGGTGGGGACAGGACAAAAAAAAACAGTCAGCTGTGCAACTAAATGCCACAGTAGCATCCATCTGTTCAAGAGAATCCATTTCCTGTTTCCATTCATCTACAGAGAGATGCAGGGAGGGGGGAGGAGTGGGGAGGAGGGGAGGAAAAAAGGGAGTGATGCTGCAGAATCCATACACGATCTTATCCCTCCATTTTATTATCTGTTCCCTCACTCCTTCGTGAAATTTTGCCCATCCATCTAATCGCTCTTAAATATGCTACAATTTAATGCATCTGTGCTTATAATGTTGACCAAAAAATGACATACATGGTGCACTTTCAGTAGCAAGCTTAAGCTCAGCATTCGTATTTCCCTGTTGGCTAGGAATGATGAGACAGAGAAACAGAGTGATTGCTTTTATTTATTTCGCTCCACTGCATTCTCCATGCACCTCTCTCCTCCTCCATCACTCCATCCATCTGACCTTGCTTACTCATTAGTATGCACAGTGACTCCTGAAACGAGACCAGCCTCCGACAGAGACAGAGACAGAAAGGTCACGAAACAGAATAGAGATGGAGATAAGGGAAGGGAGAAGGAGTTGAAGAGAAAGTGCAGAGAAAGGTGAATGATAGATAAAGAGAGAGTCAGGTCAGAAAGAAGAGCAGAAAGGTGACTCAGAGGCTGATTTTATGAGTACACGACTCCACGGTGTGTGTCGCAGATAAGGTGAAAGGAAGAGATGTGTTAGGCTGAAGTCTGTTCTCGGGTTATATATGGTTTGTTATGTGCTGCTTAAAAATATGTGTTAGTGTGTTAAAATGTGGAACAAGATTCTGTGCAGGAGTGTTACACTGCAAAAAAGTGTTATCAAGTAGAAATATTTTGAATCTAGTCAAATTCATCAATACTTTAATTTTATATTGTACTGCAAGATTGCAACAAACCATATCTAAAATTATTAAGAATTGTATTATACCTTAGGCTGCAAGCTATACAGTACATTGTTTAAACACTAACGGGTCTGGAGCCTATTCCAGGAGACTTATGGCTTATGTGGGATACAAACTGGACAGAGTGCCAATCCATCGCAGGGTACACACCCATGCACACACTCATTCACACACTACGGGTAATTTGGGAACAGCAATTAGCCAAATCTGCAGGTCTTTGGACTGTGGGAGGAAACCCACCAAGCACGGGGAGAACATGAAAACTCAGACCCAAGCCTGAATCGAACCCAGCCCCTGAAGGTGCAAGGAGACAACGCTTAGCAGAAGGCATATGATATTACATTATTAAAATAATCAAATGCATTATTTAATATGTCTTAGCTATGTTTAAATGTGTTCAATGAAAATGACCCAAACACAAGTCTATATATTTGAAATAAGTCAATCAAATTGTATTATACATTAGGCAACCAAATTGACTTACTGCATCAACCTCAGTACAGTACATCATGGCTCTAGAGACACTTGACCAAAGAAATAGTTATTAAACAATCCATACTTAGTATGAAGTCCTTTTTTCCTTAAAACCTGCTGGACACAGAGTCAAAAAGATAGTATCTACAGTACTTTGGTGTGACTCACTCAATACATGCCCGCTTGATTGCTTCCTGAAGTTTGCTTATGTAAACTTTTTGTTTTCAGCAGACAGCTGTTCTCTCCTCAGTATGGCACACTGTACAGACCTACTTTAATCAACTCTGCAACCAACAGTTAGTGTAATTAACGGTTTTCAGAACACCTGTGATGCAGAGTGATGCATATAAACAAAACATGGGATTGGTGCTAAAAAGTGTCTCACCTAGGTGAAAAAGTTAATTTTCAGATAGGATAATAACACCATTTTTTATAATACTTAATGCGTCTTATTTCCCAGTTCATACTTATATATTGGTTTTTAAGCTTTTATTAAAAACTGGAACACCTTAATTTAGGTAACAACTTTAAACACTAAACACTAACAGTATCAGTTCTAAATAAATAGGAATAATTTGAATTTTAAATTATTGTTGTTTGAAGTGAGAACATTTTTAGGGAAGCAAGATCGGTCACTTCCATGTTGCATAAACTTCAGAAATAGCTTCTTTGGCACACAGATTTTCTGTATTATATATATAACATTAAAAAACAATCATAAAATCAGCACCAATTCTGTGTTTTGACTGTCCATTATCACAGCTCATGAAATGCCTCTCGTCCAATCAGGTTGCTCGGTCGGAACGAAACGTTGTGTAATACTGTATATGCCATATGTTGTGTTAATACTTTAGGTCACCACTGTACATAAACATACAATAACACATTTTGGCAATATTCAAGTTCTTAAAGAACACCTAATGTCACTCTGCCTCTTTCGGACTCAAAAATAGTAATTAAATCATTTATAATTTCATACATTCATTTTTCTTTCAGATAAGCTGTGCTTCAACACTCTATTTCATAATGAGGACATGCAGGAGATCACTAAACACTTTGTGGTCTGCCATGTCGATGCTCCCGGCCAACAAGTCGGAGCCCCTCAGATGCCAGCGGGGTAATATACTAATATACTGATACAGTATACATTATGTGATAAATAATTAATAAATAATAATAAATAAATAATAATAAATAAATAATATAATAATAATAAATAATAATAAATACAGTATATTCACAAACATGGGTACAAAATTCACACAGAAATTAATACATAAACCCATCGGTATAAACAGCACACACATACTTTACACACACATTCCTTTCATTCTGATTCCCTTTGCCTGTCTATTTGAAGGTACCAATACCCCACCATGGACCAACTAGCAGGTATGCTACCCAGCGTGGTGGAACACTTTGGGTAAGTATGGTTAAAATGGCTTTTTTAAAAGGGATGAGTGTGGTTAGATTACCGTGGATTAGGGTGTGTGAGGATTATTAGATTGGTATGATTTAGAATAAAGTTATGATCAATTAGAATGGTTTAAAATGAGACGGTGAAGTTCGATGAGTATAGTTAGAATGAGTGGTTATTCGTATTTCATGGACAGGTTATTAAGTGCATACTGTATAGTTGGATTCGATTCAGTGTGTCAGCATGATTATTGAATTCAGTATCAGAATGGGTGAGGATGGTTAGATTGATATTGTTAGAGAATGTGAGTATTATTACATTGGTATGTTTACAGAAATTATACTGATTATATTAATTTAATTAGTTAGTGAGTGCTAGTGTTGTTATATTAGTATGTGAAGAATGATTTAGAGGTCGCATGGTGGTACAGTGGTCTTGCACCTCCCAGGTTAAAGATTTGATACTCGCCTGTGTGTGTGTGTGTGTGAGGAGTTTGCATGTTCTCCCCATTTGTTGGTTTTCCTTTGGGTGCTCCAGTTTCCTCCCACAGTAAAGACATGCAAAGTAGGCTATTTAGCATTTCTAAATTGCTGGTAATGTGTGAGTGTGTGTCCTTGTATGCCCTCCAGTGGATTGTCCAGGGTGTATCACACCAAGTCCCCAGGTATAGGCTCAAGGTCTCAACCTTGTATAGGATAAGCGATATAGATAATTAGTGAGTGAGAGAATGATTTAGACTAATATTGGTTACAGTGCGTGAGGATTGTTAGCTTAGTGTAGTATGGTTAGATTAATGTTGATTAGGGAGTGTGAGTTTAGTTAAAATATTACGGGTGGAAAGAGTTAGGGTAATTAGATGAATGTTGGTTATAATGGGTAAAGACAATATGTTTAGACTGGTATGGTTTAGGAATAGTGTTATTATTACTGTTGTTGTTGTTACTATTATTATTATTATTATTATTATTATTCATCTACAGATTTAAGAGCATTGTGGGAATTGGAGTAGGAGCTGGCGCATACATCCTTGCCAAGTTCGCTGTGAGTGTCATTTCCTTCCTTTATTCATTTTTAATCTCTCCTAACAGACTCACATTTCCCTAAACCATCAAGGGAACAGTTATTTAGCAGTTAATCATCATTGTCATCATCATCTCAATTCTCTCTTTCTCTCTAGCTGATCTTTCCTGACCTCGTCGAGGGTTTGGTTCTACTCAACATTGACCCAAATGGGAAAGGCTGGATTGACTGGGCTGCTTCCAAACTATCTGGATTGACCAGCGCACTGCCTGACACGGTCCTACCTCACCTCTTCAGCCAGGTGCAAAAACACACACAAACGTCTAGGAAATGTGAAGAGTCCTTGATTTAAACGTGATTGAGTAGAAATACTGCTGAATATTCAATAATGTCATTCAGCAACATCTACAGGACAAAGTTTCCCTGGAAAATCAGAGACAAAAGCGCAGCTTTTGAAGGCATCTAGTATGTAATTACAAAAGAAAAAAAAGGATTTAATAAAATACTAGACTTTTACAGCCTGCTAAAGGGCATACATTCCAGCTACAGCGGTAGTGCAGAAGCTTCAATGTTAAGATTAATGTCTTGAATGCAGACGGTGAAGATTTCCTGTTTGCACAGGCCGATTAATCCATCAGGCATGCAGTCGAATATAAAAGAGCTGACATGCTGGTTTGCAAAGTGTCTCATGCCATGGTGATTGTTGCTTGTATCACTAATGTGGCGCCTCAAGAACTGAAGGCAAAGTGGGTACATAAATCCTGTGGACAACGCTTTAAGCAATGCGAGACAGAAGAGAGTTACAGTATAGGAATAGCTGTTGCATTCCATTTAAAAGATGGACCAAATATACCCAAATTTAACAGAATACGCTCTAATACAGATTAATTCACCTTGGTGACTCACTTATTGAAATTTTGATTAATTTATTGAGCCACTGAAACTTAAAAGAAATGGTTTAGTAAACTGTATAGAATCAGTGATGGAGAAGAAATGTTGGCTGTATAGGGTGTTTTAAAAACTATAGTGAAAATACAGGACTGATTTAAATATAGTATAATGATAATGAGGCAGCACAGGGCATGGTGGTTAGCACTGTCTCCTTGCACCTCCAGGGGCTGGGTTTGATTCTCACATCTGTGTGCATGGAGTTTGGAAGCAGAGGTGGGTAGAGTAGCCAACATTTGTACTCAAGTAAGAGTAGTAATAACGTTACTCAAGTAGTAGTCATCCAGAATATTAATCAAGTAAAAGTAAAAAAAGTACTCTGTGAAAAGTCTAGTCAAGTCCCGAGTAACTGTTTCAATTGTAACGTCAGATTTTTTTTTAGAATGAAATGATAAAATAATATACAAATTTCCAAAAATAAAATAAATGAAATAAATAAAATTAATTAATAAAACTAAATATATTATAAGATAGCAACAAAATAGCAACTTAAGGAATAAGACACACAAATTTCCTAATCTCACCTTTTCACAATATAAAGCTTTTACATATTATGTATGTTTGAACAGTGTAGACTATTTCATGTGTAAGATATGCTGTATTCAGTTGTCCCGCAAATGACTCAGCAGATTTGAAAAGAAAATTAGAACATGTGTACAAGAGTCTCACTTAACCATAAGCTGTGTTCAGCAGAACAAATGTAAGAAAATTATATTTTTATCTTCTAGCTTATTTGCTAATTATATATGGTGAAAGTGTAACAATAAAATAAAACAGCTAAACTAACCGCGTCATGTTTCCTTCACTGTCTAGAAGCGTCTACCACGGCTGAAGAGTTGACTCCATGTGGTTATTGTTATTGTGTCTGATTGGTCAAACGGAGTCATGTGATTATTTTTGCTACGTTTGACTGGTGGAACACAGTCACGTGGTAGAGCCACCGGCTGCATTTCTCTGGAAAAAATAAAGATAGTAATGGCAAATTTGAATCATTTTAGTGACTCGGTTCTTTGAATCTTGTTCATTAAAATGAACGAATCTTTTTTTTTTTTTTAGTCATTTAGTTCATTTCGTTCTTTTGACCAGAAATAAAATTAAATGTTACATTTTCAATAAAGAGACCCCCAACACGTCTACATACTGTACACAAAATTCTCTAGTTCCAGTCATGAAAATATTAAAATGCAGCTGACATATTATAACAGAATGAGCAGCTCGCCATCATATCTTCTATTCAGAGTCGTAACTACGTAACCTACGGAGGTTTTGCATGCGCGCCCAGTAGAAAATTAACGAATCACTCTCCGAGACTACTCCTTCTTCTAGTCACGCTAAAGATCCGTTCAAAATGAATGAATCGTTCATGAACGACCCATCACTAATGTCTAATGTGTGGAATAAATGGTTAGAAAAGTACAGAGTCAAGTGTAGCCGAATGTATCTTCTTCATAAATCTACTCATGTAAAAGTAAAAAGTATAGTGCATCAAAACTGCTCATAGAAGTATTTTTTTCCCCCCAAAAGTTACTTAAGTAAATGTAATGTAAAAATGTACAGTAACCTAGTTACTACCCACCTCTGCCTAGAAATCAATACAAAGTACATAAGTGCTACATCAATCAGAGTGTAGAGCGATGCACATGTTTGTACTGTAGAATTCTGGGGTGATAAGCAATAGGTACTGCCATTTAAGGAATGCGGTAGAGGTCAGGAACGAAGAGAAACAGGGTAGCATGGGAAAGGGAAAATTTCAGAAAGCATTAACAATAATGTACTGTAGGCCAAAACAATCATGAAGCAAATTAAAAGCAGAAAGCATACTTCAAAGAATTTGTGTGTGTTTTATTTTTTAACTGAGACATTACTAATTGCCCCTTTGATCTGCAGGAGGAGCTGATGAACAACAGTGAGCTGGTGCAAAGCTACCGGCAGCAGATCAACAACACGATCAACCAGTTCAACCTGCAGCTCTTCTGGAATATGTACAACAGGTAATCAGCATGAGCACGTAACAGATATTCATTTACAAATCGGACACCATTTAAAAAAAAAAAAAAAGATTTTATTAGATGTTAGTCAGTCGCCAGTCACTACTGTACTGTAATCGTTTATACATGTACTGGACAAACCCCTTATTTCTTCATATTAAATTAAATGAAATTATATGACGTAGATTAAATGAAAGAAATACGAACAATTGTTTTAACTGTGACATTCTTTAAAGTGCCTAAAGATAAAGTGCCTAAAGATACTGCTTATTTACTGTATGTACAGTAGCAAACTCAGCAGTGACCTCATTTCCCCTCTCGTCTGTTCCAACCACTCAGCACTCAGCAGTGTACTAATACAGTAATACTAATGTTTCTCACTGGTTCATGCCTTAAGTTAAATTAAAGATGGTTTTTATGCTTGAATGATTCATAGGTCAATAGGTCCTAACAAACAAAAAACTTTCATCAGAAAATGCTCAGGTACAGGGACTAGACTCATAATGAGAGGCAAAAAATCATTCAGGAAGCCTGGAGAGATATTCCTGAATACTACATTAAAAATATAGTCTGTCTCTTTCTTATATCATCAGGAAATATGAAGACATGAGGAGTGGCTCAAGACCTTTGCACAGTATTGTATTTTAGGTTAATACATAGTGTGGTGTCCATGTTAATGATATCTCAAGGCCAGAATCATATACTGTTCAGGTCAAGTCAAGTAGGCTTTTATTATCATTTCAACCATATACAGTTCAGTACACAGTGAAACGAAACAACATTCCTCCTGGACCAAGCAAAAATACATAACATACAACATAAATTTAATACCATAAATTAATAAAACTTACTATCTAACTAAGGCACCTGATTAGCTGAGTCAAAACAAATGAACACCATAAAGGACCAATCTAAGTTCTATACAAAAGACAACATAAAGCGCACATGCAAATGTGCAAACAAGAGCAACAACAAGACCAGATTGGGGAAAAAACATGACACAACAACAACATGACACGATGCATTGATTTTAAAGGATCTAACGGAGCAGATCATATTCATTCATGTGAATTGTCTGTGTGTTTTTTCAAAGCCGTAGAGATCTGGAGATGAATCGCAGCGGGACTGTTCTCAATGCCAAGACACTCAGGTGTGTTTTTCTACATTTTTTTTTTTTTTTTTACATCTTTCTCCTCCACTGCCTTTGCATTACTTACTTTTCCAACTATTCTTTTTTCATTCTTTTTCTCACACTTACATCCGCTTGCCTTTTTGTCTCTCAGATTATTATTTTTTATTTTCACTGTCTGTGTAATTTTTTTCTTTCTCTATGTAAAAGGGTGTGTCTCTTTTTTTGTATGCATCCTATTACTGTACTTTTCTCGAACTACAGTTCCCAGGTTCAAAACCCACCACCACCAAGTTGTCCCTGAGCAAGGCCCTTAACCATCAACTGCTCAGATGTACTGTATAAATATCACAAAATGCAAGTTGCTCTGCATAAGGGCATTTGCTAATTGTACTGTAAATATAGGTCATGCAGCATCTCCAAATGTCTCAACACACAAAGTACTACTTGTAGATTTGCACTCCTTCTCCTCTCCCTTTTTTGTCTTACTTCCCATTTCTTTTCCTATCAACTTTGTGCACAATTATGTATGCACTGTAGATAATCTTGATATCTCTCTTTGTTATATTCTTCTTTTAGATGCCCAGTGATGCTGGTGGTTGGAGATAACGCTCCAGCAGAAGAGGGTGTGGTGAGTGCTTTTCCTTTCTTCTGTCCATACAGTTGAGATCAAAAGCCTGTCCTGCTTGCATTAGTAGACCAACAGTAATACTAAGCTATTCAATTCTTTCAAATTTGTGCTTGAAAAAAAAACTTCATATAATCATGACATACAGTACTTTATATCTAAATATCGTCCTCAAATTATATACTGTGTTTAATTTTTTCTGACAGCAAATTTTCAATGAAACAGTCACACATAAGATTCTTAACACAAGGATAATTACATAAAACAGTTTCTGATAGAAGTTTGGAAGGGAGCATAATGCAATCGACTTCCAAAATTCTACTTATTCCTATTCCTAAATCCTTACCTCTTGTGTGCCCCTTCGGGTTTTGTAGTTTCTCTCCTCTGTCTCTTTTTCTCTGGGACAGATGGTACAGGATTTAGGTCAGTCTTCTGGACTTTGTAAACAATAATTTTTGCTGTCTTGTATAGAATGTGTGAATCCTAGGTCACTCAACCATCACATCACATCACATCACATCACATCAAGCCACTAGTGTATATGTGTGTGAGTGTGTGTGTGTGTGTGTGTGTGTGTGTGTGTGTGTGWGAGAGAGAGAGAGAGAGAGAGAGAGTATATTAGGGAAAGAGGAGGAACAAATACTGAAAAGAGATGCTATGAGATTGGGGGTAAAGAAAAAGAAGAAGCTCATAATAGAAAAAATAGTGGGAGAGACAATATGAAGTGTGGAAGAGTTTAATAAAGATGAACAATTGGTCAATTCCTATATTCTTATTACATTGCAATCTCTAAGGGCCAAAACATGCAGCATTGGTGCTAAGAAGTGACTCACCTAGGTGAAAATGTGAATTTCTAGATCATATAACACCATTTTTCATAATATTTAATGCTTCTTATCTCACAATCCATGCTTCATTTTTCCTAAATATGCATACACATTAATATTTTTATCAGATAAAAAGAAACACATTTGCTAAATACAGTTTCATGCTCTTTTATGTAGTGTCCGTAACCATTTTTATTATTCAAATCTTGTGTCTATTATTCTAAAATGCTAAATTGTTTAAGAAACAATTCAAGCAACAGTTTTTACAGGTCATGTGTTTCTAGACACTTACACCAATATTGATATGAATACTCATAAAGAAATATGGCCATTTTTGAACAACTTTAAATTTTCAGTGAAGCAAGATTGGTCATTCACATGTTGCATAAACTGAGTAGCTTT
Organism: Clarias batrachus; assembly: GCA_003987875.1. Lineage (NCBI taxonomy): Eukaryota > Metazoa > Chordata > Actinopteri > Siluriformes > Clariidae > Clarias > Clarias batrachus. Next base: position 1,294,634 of record QMIH01000049.1, read on the forward strand.
TTGGCACCAATACTGAGTTTTGGTCATAGACATATTTTTCTGTATTAAAAATATGAAAATAAAAGCAAAGGCCTTCGAGATTTGTTTTTATTAATTTATACTAAGTACAGTACAGTATAAATAACAAGTACTAAATATTCACCTTATATGTTTACTATATTGTGTATTCTATAATATACTGATAACTTTTGTGCCGTTTCCATTTGAATTCACATAAAAGATTTTCATAAAACCTGCTTATGAACTGATCAGATACTGAAGCTTTATATAATTTACTGTAAATTAAACACTAAAGTAAATAGATTATTCTAATTTTATAAGATATGGATTGACATTGACATTTGAGTCATATTACTGTTGCGTTACTAGTGTGCCTAGCTGTGTGTATGTGTGCCTTCGTGTGTTTCTGATGCTTTAGGGAATTACAGTTGTGTAGCCACTGCTGGAGTGACTCATGTAGAACAGAAATATCTAGGTCAACACACACATATTTATACATTTACACACACACACAAACTAGGATAAACACTCAGAAATAAATAGGACATTCAAACACACTTGATTTTCTTGCATTTTTATGTGAAAGAAACAGAAACTACTTAGGTTAATTAACTATATAGTCAACGTTTAATCTGAAATTATCATAAATGTTTAGCAAAATCATATCTTTGGCAAAATCATATCTTTAAACATAAGTTGATATAAAATCATGGTTCCAGCTGTAGATTAACAGCTAGTTAATGAAATTAATTAATTCATCTTTTATATCGCTTATCCTAACAGGCCTTACAGGAAACATACAATTTGAGAACACCAATTAACTATTTGGACTGTTGGAGAAAACCAGTGTACCAAGTGGAAACCCACCAAGCAGGGAGTCCCGAGGCGGGAATTGAACTGTTAACCTGGTGCAAGGCCACAGTGCTAACCACTACCATGGCGCTACCATGCCACCAGTTAATTTAATAACTGCACAAAAATATGCTTACAGTGGAATCTTGGATTGCGAGTAACATGGTTAGAGAGTGTTTTGCAAGACAAGCCAAGATTTTTAATCAATTTTGATTTGAAAAACGAACAAGTCTTGGATTACGAGTACCGAGTATCATGAATCACGCATGTGGTTCTTGTTTTGACGCCGAGACAACTGAGCCAATGGTTTTTCTCTCTCTCTCTGGCACTGCAGAATTGTGGGTAATCATTTTATTTTGTGTTTGTAAGCATGTGTGTACAGCGTGTGTGTACAGTTTATTATAACACACGTGTGTGTGCGCGTATAAAGCAAAAGAAAGTCTCATTATAGAGGTTCACACACACACTCTCTCTTGCCTTTATGCACGCAGGCTCTGTGTGTGTGTGTGTGTGTGTGTGTGTGTGTGTGTGTGAGTGTGTGTGTGTGTGTGTGAAGGGTCACGGTGTAAAATTACACGCGCACACACACATGACAGGCTGATACAGAGAAGGAGCAAATGGATCTTTTAGCTTCACACACACAGCGCCTGTACGCATAAACGGAAACACTTGCTCGTAATTCAAGGTTCCACTGTATAAGTTTATTAAAATATTTATCCTTTTGTCATATAATTGTTTTTAATACTTGATAAGTCATTAATATTGCATTAACTGTTTAAAATATATAACATCCTATAATTTTTTGGCACGGTGGCGTATGTAGTTGTTGGAGCTGTGGTTTGATTCCCATCTCAGGTCTGTGCACATGAAGTTTACATGTTTTTCCCATGCTTGGTGGGATTCCTCTGTGGACCTACAGTCCAAAAACATACAGATTAGGTTAATGCGGTTACCAAATTCAATGTGTGTGATTGTGTGTGACCCAGATATTCTTTTATGTTTTGATGTAGACTTTTTGGCTCTCATTCTCAGCCCAGTCTCTGTACCTGACCACTAAATCTTTATTTTAAATTAATTAAATCCTTTTCTATTTTTATTTATTTATTTATTTACAGGTTGAGTGCAATTCCAAACTGGACCCGACCAACACCACTTTCCTGAAGGTAGCTATCTGTCAAAAGTCAATATAAAGTAACCAAATGACACAACTTCATGATCATTTCTTTATCCATTACTGATTTGTAAACCATGATATGGATGCTGTGGCTCCTAAGGTTTAAAGACCGGTGTGTTTTGTTTCAGATGGCTGACTCGGGTGGACTGCCTCAGATTACACAGGTCAGAATACTGATCCGGGTTCAGCATGTACTGTTAGCTGTTTGTATAAAACTGTCACTCCCTGGACTAAATCATCATCTGAATCAGGAAAACCAAGACTGGAACAATTAAGGGCAAAGTAATTAAGGCTAAGGACATATTACATTTGCTCCTTGGTCCAACTTGACCTTAATTTCCTAGAATCCTCAGGGAAATAAGAAACTACAAACCTAGACACGTGACCCTTTACATGATCAGCTACCCCAGTGTATTTTCCTTGCTTCATAATAAAAAAATATTTATTTTTAATACCCTGCACAGAATTAAAAAATGCTGATTAAATGGAAATTTATTCAATAAATAACATAATCACCTTAGAAGCAAGAAGCACCCCAGTGTGAACAATAGAGAAAATATTTGCCAAGTTTGTTTAGAATTGTAACAAAATCTGTCTTTTCTTTCTGAATATTTGAGCTTTCATAAAACCTTGATACTTGCAGACTCGCAATACAAACCGAATCGACATTAGGTATCGTGATAATATCGTATTGTGTGGTCCTTGTTGATTCCCATACCTGCAGTTATTAGGGCAGTAATAGATATTTTCTGTCCTAGTCTCTGACATTTAAAAGTTCAAACCCAAGCACTGACACACTTTTATTCACCCATAACAGTGTGCTATTTAATGGTTGCTTTTTTATTTTTATACTCAAGCTCGTAGGCACCCAGTTTTGTGATGTGTAAAATGTAATACCTCTGTAAACAGGTTAATTTGTAATAATTTTCCCACCCAATTTGGTCACCCACCAATTCCCACCAACCGACTTATAAACAAGACTTATAAACAAGACTTATAAACAAGTTGTATAATCTTATATTTGAGCTGAAATTATAAATATAATCATTTAACAGTCACACGCAAGTCTGATATTTGTGTGGCATGATACCAAAACCAAACTATTCAGAAGAAAGTGATTTTCAGCTTTGAAATGGCGGCAAAAAAAATCATCATCAAAGCTACTTAATCAAACTTTGGACAGCAAACCTATTTGATATTTTGTTCAGAGGTTGTATCTGACCATGGTTTAATGGTTAGCACTATTGCCTTGCACCTCCAGGGTTTGGGTTCGATTCCCACCCAGGGTCTGTGTGCATGGGGTTTGCATGTTCTCCCTGTGCTTGGTTGGTTTCCTCTGGGTACTATGGTTTTCTCCCACAGTCCAAATATATACAGATTAGGCTAATTGGCATTCCCAAATTGCCCGTAGTGTGTGAAAGAGCATGTGTGTGTGGACTGTGATGGATTGGCACCCCATTCATGGCGTACCCTGCCTTGTGCGCTATGTCTCCTGGTATAGGCTCCAGTCCCCTGTGACCCTGAATACAGGATAAAACTACAGTGGAACCTTGGATTACGAGCATAATTTGTTCCGGAATCAGGCTCGTATTCCAAAAACACTCGTAAACCAAATAGACTTTTCCCATAAGAAGTTATGAAATCTCAAATTATTTGTACTACAGCACAAAACAATAAACACATAAAAAATATTTCAAATCTTTGCTTGGTTTGCGGAACAGTCATAAACCACATTACTCGCAATCCGAGGTTTCCCCGTGTATTTTTCTCTTTAGAACGAGAGTTTTCTTTATTTCTTATGGGAAAAGTCTGTTTGGTTTACGAGTGTTTTTGGAATACAAGCCTGCTTCCGGAACGAATTATGCTCATAATCCAAGGTTCCACTGTATTTCATTTTTGTACTGATTATGTATCATGATCATGATGTTGTGAATTTATTAACCCTTAATTGTTTTTACCTCAGCCTGGAAAACTGACAGAGGCCTTTAAGTACTTCCTGCAGGGGATGGGCTACAGTAAGTGTTATTAATGATTATCATTATTATTATTTTTTTCTTATAATGATATTAATATGTATTCATGGATTTCATTTGAGATGTGCATTTCTAAATCTCATCCTAATTGCATTCAGTCAGTCTGTTTAACATTATCAGATAGTCAGCTTGGGTGAAAATGTAGGAAGGTAGAAAAGATGTATGTGCTTCTGTGTGCGTGAGTGTGTGTTGGTTCTTCTTGTGTGTGCAAAAACGCAGAATTTTGCTGTAACCTTTCCTTTTGTGTACGTTTTCCTGTCCTCTCTCAGTCGCGTCTATAAAGGATCGGAGGATGAGTGGAGGACCAGGTACTTCCTGTTTCCTCTCCTGCCTCCTCCATCTGAAACGAATCGATCTGTATTTTTCACTCTGTTGGATCTTACCATCCCTCCTTTCTTTCGTTGTCCCCGTGTAAATGTGCGATTTCTGTTGGGTTGTTGTCATTTTGCAGACCAGTCATCAAACGTCCCTTCATCCTCTCTGCATGGCCGACTATGGTGGCTCCGGCCAAAAAGAGAGATGCTTGTGAAATAGGTTTAATGTTCAAAACTGCACGCGAGACATGTAAAATCCTGCAACGTCGAAGACGACGCGAGGCTCGCTCAGCTAGAGAGCTTGTCAAGCTGCTTGAGAATGTGCTCATGATAATATTGTATGACCCGAGGAGCTGAGAAAGGGCAAAGATTTATGGGAAATGAGACCAGGCACCCCAGCTGTGAAACTCATGATGCATTGTTCCAACACTGTTTCTGGCGCTCCCTTGTTACCTTCTCATGTGCGTTATAAAATATACAGAACAGCGAATCCAATCAGCAGGATTTACCAGACAGGATATGAGAGGTTTTAACATTTCAAACTTGTTCATACTACTGTAGGATTTATTTGTCGATTCGGAATTGTCAGATGGTGTTCAAAACACTTGTCTTGTGGATGTTTTACAACATTAATTGATAAAATTCTATTATATCTATTCTAATCTATTGTCCTATATGTATGACATGTTGATCTTTAATTAATCACTATTTGTTAGTGTTGCTAAATTGCTAAGCAGTAAAATCCTATGGGACATGAACATATATATATATATA
>QMIH01000049.1:1300108-1318202 GCA_003987875.1 Clarias batrachus
TTATTAAAAGAGTACATACAAATTGCACTTTTTAACCCTTGTGTTGTGTTCATATTTTTATGTTCGTAGGTCTAATTTAATTCAACACAATCCATCGATTTTATGTTAAAATACTCAACTTCATCACTTCATCCTGATTACAAGTAATAAAGAACAGTATATGTTAATAGGTTAATATTTGCCCTTTTACCTTTGTTTGATCACACTTATGAATTACCAAATGCAAAATTTCATTTATTAAGGGAAAACAGCTTTCCAAACCTGCCTGGCCCATAATGCCGTAACCTAGAGGGCAGTAATCAAGCCTGGTTGTGGCAAGTGATTTTTAACACAGCCTTGCAAAAAAAAAAAGGGGGGGGGGGCAATTACTTTTTCACATAGGGGCAGGAAGGTTTTTTCAGCTTTTTTCCCTGAGAAAAAATTTGTTTGATGATCTGAGTCATTTAAGTGTGACAAATATGCAAAAAAATGATTTTAATCAGGAAGGGGCAAATACTTTTTCACAGCACTGTATACTCTAATACTCAATCTTGAATTCAGGTCAATGAGCTACTGTAAGGAATTCCAGCATGCCATCCTAACCACCCTCCTCGCTTCATAGCATGCAAAACAACAAATTTGTACTATTGTTTACTACCTCTCTCTGTCTCTCTCTCTGTCTCTCTCTCTCTGTGTCTCTCTGTGTCTCTCTTTGTCTCTTTCCCAGTGCCCTCGGCCAGTATGACTCGGCTGGCGCGCTCTCGTACTGCTTCTCTGACCAGCGGCGGCTCGGTGGACGGCACCCGCAACCGAGCGTGCACACACTCAGACAGCACCGAGGGTGTGGGTCAAGTCAGCCACACCATGGAAGTGTCCTGTTGAGCTCACCTCTCACACACACACACACACACACACACACACATACACACAAACACACACAAACACATGTGAAGATGGAGGGCATGAAACAGATAGCAGTAGGGACTGAGTTGAAGGAAAGGGCAGAGATTTGTTCCTCTGTGCGGTTCTGTTCTGTCAATCGACACACTGCGCCGATCTCCTCTTCTGCTTGTTTCATGACTTCTGTTGTTGCGCAAAGTGTATTCGTGTTTTTTCGCTTCAGTGTCTTCCTCTGTCCTTCCTCTGTACATCACGCGAGCCCTGACAACAATTCCCATGATCCTGTGCTCTCATGTCCTATCACGGTCTCTTGGAATGACTGGTGGCTTTGAGGAAGGCACAGATGAATTTTGAGTAACAAAAAGAAATAAATAGGAAAAAATATATAGAACTGAAACAAAAAACAACAACAAAAGATAAGGGGTGTCCTTTTTCCTTGATAAACTGGAGAAATTCATGAGCTTGAGTGTTTTCATCCGAACCAAAAAAAAAAAATCTGTGGTGTTGTGGTTATAACCGCCGCCTTGCACCTCCAAGGTCCGGGTTCGATTCCCACCTCCGGGTCCGTGTGCATTGACTCTGCATGCTCTTCCCGTGCTTGGTGGGTTTCCTCCAGGTACTCCAGTTTCCTCCCAAAGACATACAGATTAGGCTAATTGGCATTCCTGCAGTGTGTGAATGTTGACCGGAGGTTCTACCATGGTCATAACAATGGCCACTACTCTTAGTTGGACTACAGAGGTTCCTAGATGAAAGTTCCTACTCTTGGGTCTGGTTGATATACCATAGACCAACATTTATTCATGAATTCACCATCTGATTTTCACCGCTTTATTATCCAGAAAGCAGGTTGAGGGATGTCCTGTGGCACCATACTGTAATTTTAAACCAGTTCCTTGTCTTCGCCATGCTTGTTCCTGGTGTGAAGATGTCAGTTCTTAGCCAAACACTGCAGCTCATGTGTGTTATGAAATCCTTCTGCTGAATAGCTCGAAAAAGCAAATTTTTCTATAAAATCAGTTGTACATGTTATACAACAGTATTTCCTAAGTCGACGATCTCATTGTCGCATATTGCAGTGCATTGTGGGATGTCAATACTATATAATTTCAAATAGTATTATAAAACTCTAAAACAGAAGTTAACTGCACTACTTATTACTACACCAGTTAAACAGTACACTTATTGTAGTCTACAATGTTTAAGCCATGAAAACACTATCCAGCTTTAGTATGCTAATACTAATGCACCACTCTGAGAGCTACTGTATAAACTATAGCGTTTAACTGTAGTATTCTCAGTGACGTGTGCACTACTGCCTTGAGTGCACACTAGTGTACTAGCTGTAGTATTGGCCTTTCTACATAAAACTGACTTACTCCTCATAGTGCTCATCCTACTCTAGTACACAAAACAATGCATGTTGCATGCACATAATGTGTACACTCCATTAGTGATAACATCATATCATGTTTCAAACTAGTTCACTAGGTGGTGGGTGCATTCCTCTGTATTACTACACCTGGTTTATACTGTAGTATTGTAGTGTAGAGAGCGTTAATCTCTTGTACACTAACTGTAATACATATTATCTAGTTTCTTCAGTCCAATCATGCATACTAAATGAAAGGTGTAAAAGCTTCGAGCTCTTTCACTTTTTAGAGAGTACAGTACACTACTTTACCGAAGAATCGTGGGAGTGCGACGACATTTGACATTCTTTCAACTCAACTACGGTAACCGAAGCGTACTCCGCTCTAGCTTTTTGACATCTCCACTCGACACTATCTAACACGCGTTATGTTTTATGTATGCTCATAGTGGTATGCGCTCCCCTTCAACATGGAAGTGGTTTTGCCTGAGATCGGTTCATCACGGTTTCCATTCTGTAGACAATCACCCTCCGAGACGAACCAAACCCGGGACCGCGAACTGAGGCTGAACGTGTGTGCAGGTGGAGAGGTCATGGGTCATTGGTCATAAGCCAGGCCATAGAACTGATACGCATGTAGAAAGAAAAAGATAACAAAGTCAGAAACCACTTCAGACTCTGCATTCAGGCTCCATGATGAAGCAAATGATTGCGAAATATGCCAAGCACATGAGCTGTGAGATGATTGGCTAGAGCTGTTTTGGGATTGTATCCCAAACAAGACAAGGCCCTCGTGCTCAGTTCCTTGTGCGTTCTTTCCCCTTTCAAGGCACAACCGCTCTTACTGAATGTTGTTACATTTTCTCAGCTTTCTCTACTACTACTACTACAGGGGTGGTTCTTGTTCATATGTGTCTGTGAGGGACGGGGCTTTCTGGAGCGTCATGCTCCAAGCTCGGAATGTAGGGCAAAATCCCAAACCCCTAAAAACTCTAGGTGCCCCGACCCTCAGAGATACAGTACGTGCAGTCGCCCCTAAAGGGCTAATCGACCCCTTGTTCCGTATGTTATCATTCCTAGTGCACACGAAAAGGGACAAACTCTGCATATGCTGTCTGGATCGAACGACGAATACCGCAAAGTTAAAGTAAATCAACTTTCGTAGGTTATGTGAAAAGTATAGAGTGTGCGCAAATATGGGAGTCATGAAGGGCTTTCGAGACTTTGGGTGATGCTTGACTGCGAAACATTTGCAATAGAACGGAGGGAATGAGGTTTAATAATGATACTAATAATTCAATTAATATTGCACAAGTGTTAATTGTATCTCAGAGTGTTTTAAGGCATGTGTGAAAGTCGAACAATGACGGCGAACAAAAGTAGAAATAAACTTTGAAAAGGATTTAGGCTTAACAGGAAAAAAAAATTAAGCGGTTTTAAATTAACAAGTGAAAACAGACCAGGTTAGCCACCAGTAGAAGAAAGCGTTTCATGTTTTAGAACTGATATTGGACAAGCTGTATGTTTTTCCTGCCTCTGTTTGCATGATACTGTATAAGCCCGAGACTGTGTTTCATGATTTATGTCTGTCAGTTGTTAAGCATGCCTCCTGTTCTCCACATAACCGAGTACTTCCCATCACTGATCTGAGGTCAGGTTTGAACGCTCGGACACGTGTAGTCATCGGAACTGATGCCGGATCAGTCTCTGAATGCGGTGTAGGATATTGTCAGCGTGGCTCCGTCCCAACACACCTAAACTACTACTCGGTCTGGGTTCAGCACTTTCCTGCTTTTCACATCCTGAACTTCATATTAGCACTCATCACTTTCTTCCTGCTGTAGATATTTGCTGTTTTTAGATAATAACAAACAAAAAGGGTTGCTTTGTCTTGTGAAAGTATACAGTTCACATCCCCCAGTTCTACTTACTGTATTATTATTATTATTATTATTATTATTATTATTATCCTCCATCGTTTTTGTATTGAGCAATAATTAAGTTATTGTGTTTTGAGATGATTCTTCCTTTCAGAACTCCAAAAGAAATCTGTAGAGACAATAAGACCAAACCTTTCCTGCCTGATTCAAACAAGTGTTCATGTACAATGTAAATCTATATAGAATTAAGCCATCAATATATGTGTACTGATCATGTAACAATGACAAATAAACGAGAACGTAACAACGACATGTTGTTGTCTTGCTTCTGTGTGTGAAATGGATTCTTCTGACACTAAAACCTATGTAAAGTAGATTTCAGCATGTTTTAGTCGCTCTGCAACTTTTAATGAAAAAATGATTACAAATGACGGTAGCTAGCTATGACCGAACATGCTTAATGAGGGTCAGTCAAATATTATCCGCACAGAGGGTGTAAAATGTATATAAAATGATTTATTTATTTGTGAAGAAGGCAGTAAATGTCCACTTGAGTAAAAGTACTAAAGTACAATGCTTGAATTAGCTCTCAGTAGTTTTTTTCCCTAGTTAAAGATCTTTCTCTCTTGTTGTTTACAACCAGCTCTGCTACTGATTCCACGTACTGTACTTTTGTATACTGTATTATTAGGTGTGTCTCTAATAAAAGGTAAGGAGCTAAGTAAAATTACAGATATTTTCTATACGACGTAGAAGAGTAGAAATGTATAAAACCGTTTAAATAAAATAGATACATGAACTCTGGTTTTAGTCTGTAATTTTCTGTCATCTGTTTTAGCTGCATTTTCCTCCCATAGACATGAGACAGCACACCAGGGTCCATAAATCAATATCCTGATTCAACTTACTTTTACCTGATTTAACACTTTGCCTCAAAAATGGTTTTCCTCTAATAAAACCAGAGTTTAAATTGGCAATGTTTCTACAACCAGAACTGAACTATGACTGGTGCAGGTTGTCAAAGTTACCATTGTAACAACACAATATTGTATGACAATAAATGTAGACAAACACGTTATTTTAACAATCCTACTTATAATTAAATCACATTGTACACTACTACAAAATTCTGCTGGTTAATCACACTGTTTATAAAATGTGCATGTTTGTGTGCCTTCATTTAGAGACCCATCACTGTGATAAAATATAACATTAACCCTCATAAATTATATGAATATTATATTTGTAGGAATGACAATGATCATTATTAATGTATTCTAAATATATTATATTAATGGTAAATAAATCTAAAAACATTAAATGAACATTATCCATTTATCCACTAGGTGGCAGTTCAAATGTTCTATTATGTCTCCTTTTTTACAAGCATAAACTAATCTTAAATGTCTGTTACATAGTATTCAATGTATCGTACATTCAATATATAATTTATTTTATTTATATAAATATTTTTAAAATAAAAAATACCTGTATTAACAGTTGCATTTCATTTCATAAGTTTCAAGTTTCATGTAAATAAACTGCCTGTCAAAAGTCTGGACACACCATCTTCTTTAGTAATCTTTCTTTTTGTGTATATACAGGCAGTATAAGTTTGTAAGATATGTCTGACTCTAGTATGGTGAGGAACCACATATACTTTTTCACATTGTTATAATTAAAAATTATATTTTAGTTCTAATTATAAAATTAAACATCTTAATGGAAACGGCTAACTGTTTTTTTTCCTGCTTTGCTGTAATTATAACCTGCGATTTGGCTGCGTCATCGCTATGTGACGATGCGCATGCGCATTGCGGATCGGCTGATGAACGTAAAGGGAGTCGCAGTTCTTTACCCTATGCTCTGTGTTTAGAGCGTTTATCGCTGTGTGTGTGTGTGCAAACGGATTAAACATCACTCCCAGTATTCAATTTTATAATGAGACGCAGTTTATTTTACGGAATTACTCGTTTGAGATATCCGCATGCATGTTTAAGTCACGCGTCTCCTGTTGGTGTCTTTCGCGCTTTTTCGGATGTCGCTTGCGAGCCTTTGAGACAGTGGACTTTCACAGTCAAGCCTTTTATTAAAGTCAACTGCCATGTACATTGTAATGTCTCCGTGCAGCCCCTGGATACACACACGTTTCCGGGAGCGGATCAGGTGTTTGTGACTGTACGCGGTCGCAGCGGTGATGACGTCACTGCTTTGGACACGGTTCAAGTTCAGTATAATGATCAGAGCCAGGAGGTGCAGGTGCTCAGCGAGGAGTCCTTCAGTCATCTGTCTGTAGAGCTCACAGCTCCTGTTAAAACTGGTGTGTGCGTCTGTTCTGTTAAGTCTTTAATGTGCACTGTCTCCCTTTCATGAGAGGCACTTGTGTATTCATTCATTCATCTTATTTACCGCTTATCCTGTTCAGGATCACTGCAGGCCTTGAGCCTATCCAGGGGCACTAATGTTTCGCCGGCACACGTACTGTGTACGCACGCACTCATTCACACAGTTCGGGCAATTTGGGAACATTAAGCTAATCTTCATGTCTTTGGCATGTGGGAGAAAACCTGAGCACCCTTAGGAAACCCACCAAGCACAGAAAGAACATCCAAGCAGACCCCGGGGCGGGAATCGAACCCTGACGGTTTGAGGTCACGGTGCTTGGCACTATATCACTGTGCCGTCTGTTCACCTCAATTGAACATTCATTCATTCATTCATTCATCTTAAGTAAGACGTTAGTATTGTGGCAGATCCAGAGGAAATGCTGGGTGAATAGTTGGGTAGACTATGCACGCACATTTACACCCTCATCTACAGTTCACACAGACACAAAGGTACTAAACACTGTTTCCTCCAGTTTTTCCCATTAAAGAAACAGCTTTCATTTCTTTAGTGTGTTAATCTTATCTTGCTCTCAATGACCACTACTCTACTGTAGTATAAGCAAATAAACTGCACACTATACACACTTTCAAATAAACAAGAAGCATAATAAAGTCATAAAGAGTTGGTTTTGTTTGGAAACTTAATTTCTGGGATTTTTTTTCTATAAATTCAATAATGTGATTTTGGAGATTTCGGATAATCCAGAGGAAATACACACACACAGAGGAGAACCTGCAGAACTTAACAGAGGATCAAGATGGGAATAATACAACATGCCGTACCTTTTAGTAATGCATGTCTGTGTCATTGTCAGAATTAGTATTATTAATTATTACTAAATGTTGTTTTCTAGTAACAACCGCTTTTAGGGGTCTGATAAACTTTTGTCTCTGCAGATCTTCAGGTTGTTACTCATGGGAATGGCAGTGTAAGGATTCAGAACATGGAAAGTGATGCGTGTCGGGTACAAACGGAAAGAGGTCACTGCGTCCTCCAGTCTGTCAAGGTAACACATCTTAATTCAGAAGAATCTATTGCCACTTTGGCATTTCATTCAGCAGCTGTTGTTTTATGTATAATAAAATTAACTGCATGAAATATTTCTCACAACTCTTATTTTATTGTGTTTTTATAATTATTATTATTATTCATTTCAGAGTCAGAATGTGCAGGTACAGTCTAGTGGAGGAAACATTACTGGCATGGGCACTATCCATGGTGATGTGGAGATAATGACTGCTGGACAGAGCGTAAACAACTTACATCTTAAATACTACTGTATATTTGATATGTACTACTGTATACAAACTATACAACTTATTAACACTGAATGATGGCATCATTTGTGTACATTTTCCAGAGAGTTGACATTAAGAAAGTCCAGGGGACGTCCGTAAACGTGTCCACAGAACATGGCCTGATAAACGTGAAAGCCTTGTATGCTGAGTCCAGCGCTGTGGCTTCCTCGTCTGGGAAGATCCATATTGGGCATTTACATGGTGAGAAACCAGAGCGATTCAGATGTCCAGAAGGTTACACATCCCACTTACTTTATTGAAGTTACACTGGATTATAGGAATTTAATTGCACTCTACTTCATGGACCGTTTTTGCGTTACTCCATACATACAGTATCAAGCATGAGATCGCGTGAGAATGATCAGAGCCCTTCTTGTGTGTGTGACATGTTTTTTGAATCTCGTTGTAGAAATTATGGATTTTAGTATGGTAACCTCTAACCTATCATATCTGTTTTATTTCAGTTAATTCTACTGTATATTTTGAGCATGCGCTCTGATTTATTGAACAGGTGAATCATTTGTGACGAGTGACACAGGAGATATCGTCATTGGTATGTACACTTTCTGTCTGAAGTAAAATTTTAAACACAGGTTTAAAGTGTTAACCTGCATAAAGACTTAATCTGATCCTTCCAGACAGTTCTAGCGGGTCCCTGAGAGCACACACTAAGAGCGGAAACATCGATGCGTACGTGAGCCAAACAGGAACAGCTGAGCTTCATACACAGCAAGGTATTTTACAGTAACCATCATTTTTTTAAAGCTTTCTGCTGGACGTGGAATTTTGGCCAGATTTGTAGAGTAGGTTGAAAGCTCTGAAATTTAGTTTATAGGTTCGCAAGCTTCCTCTAGCCGGTTTTAGACCTTTACTTCGATTAAAGAACACTATGTGGTGTCCAGTTCATGCATGAAAATGATCTTCATGCTCCCAGAACCACTTCTTCACAATTCCTGGACTACAGTATGCCATCTGCCATATACAGTATACCTATGTATATACCTATATACATATATACCATATGCCATCAGGGTACAAAAACGCCATAGATGTAATATGCTGGTACATTCAGGTCGGCAGCTGACTTCATTTTATTGCCGCAGAACGTTGCTGAGTCTAGTCCTGACCAACTTGTACAGTACATTGGCCAGTATGCATGATGGGTGCTTCGCTTCATGAGCTTCTTTTCTTACCCTGATGCAACCAACCCTCTGGAATAGGTGTCAGTTGGGACTCAAAACATCACATGACCTCTCACTAATACTGTAAGTGGTTTTCTTTTGGACACACAGCTGTTTAGTCCTAATCCTGTGACTTCTCATCACATGTGTCTATGGAAATGCTCGTACTTTCACTACTAAGCAAAAAACTATAGCTAGGCTTTTTTCCTGTTCATATTTTGTAACAATGCAACTTCATCAAATGTTTGTGATCTCCATTCATTATTTTTTTCTTTCCAATCATATTTCTTCCAAGTTGATGATGCAGTACTGTCTTTCTTAACCCTGCTCCAGTAATGTCAAATCTCCCAAGTTGTTTTCTTTGTTTGCTGCGTGTGAAACGCTGATGTTTTTTTATGGCCAGGCAGTGTATAAAGATCTAAGATATAATAATTGATAGAGTGTGATTCATTTCCTATAAAAGCTCGCTACTTCTGTGAAGGTGCAGTGAGTGTCCGTGTGCCGTCCACTTTAAAGGCCTGGGTGCAGCTGAGCGGGACAACAGTGAACGCCAGCTCAGAGATCGCACAGGAGACACAAATGCGATCATCTGAGGGAAAAACTGTACTTACTGGTGAGTAGTGTTTCTTTATAAAAAATATATATACTGTATATATTTTTCTTTTTATTAAAGCTCTGACTGAACAGTGTACAGGTAAAGGAGCTGACAGTGATAACTACTGCTGCACAGTTAATCACATAAAAATTTAAATTGCAATCATTTAAAAATTAAAAGTTGTATTTAATTATAGATGTTAGACGAATAGTGTGGAATTTAAGTAATGAGAGTCTTAGTTTATTTTATTTTTTAATTTAATATCCTTTTAATGAGCTCACTCATCTAATTATTTGCTGTTAGCCTTGACAAATATATTTGAATACAAATTGGTACATTTAATTGTTAAATACCTAATCTTAATCTTAATATGTCAAAATATCCACAATACTGTACGACTAATTGACCTTAAAGCAGTGACATAGATGTGTTACACATCGCAATATCAACTGTTCAAAGGAGATTATTGTACATTTTGGACATTCAGCATTGTTTTACAGTGTAGAAAGAAATAAAAATCAGGAGAGACCGTGGAGTTAGAAGGAATGGAATTTTGACTGGTAGTGTACATTTTATTATCACAAATTTATCACAAAGAAAAAACCCAGTGGGTGTTTTAGGGTAAAGTAAACACAGTAGACAGTGTAAACAGGCATCTGTGGAATATTAGATCCATGTCTTTGTACTCATTGTGCTCTAGTAACCACACTGAATTGGTCTGTGTTCAGGACCACTGAATGGTGGCACTCAGGAGGACTGCTGGATCAGTGCCAGTGCTGACAGAGGCCCCGTGAGCATCAAGACTCAGAGCTGGTTTGAGACGCTTAAACTGGGGAGCTCTGAGGATTTGCCTTTAAATTCAAAATGAAGAGAGTTCTCATGCATGTTTTTGGTTTTGTTATATGTATAGTGTATCATTACTGCTCATAAACATGTCTGTGAATAAATGGAAAATATGTATCACACCCTGATACTGCACTTTATTTAGAAATATACAGTATTTTGGAATTTATATCCCCCCCAAGACCCAGATTTTTCTCTTTTAATAAATTATTTTTTATTGCAGATTTTTTAAATTTAATCTCACATGAAAATTGTAGAGAAATCTAACCTAACCTAATACAGAACATGCATGACTAAAAATATCTTAATTTTTTTAAATCGCTTGTTCCACAATTATTGGCACCCCTATCAATTCCGATAAAATAAATGTAATTGAAGCGTTTTTGTCATTTTGATTGTAGCTTTTAAAGTTGATCAGAGTATCTAGAAACTTTTAATTAATAATTCATGACTCCCTGTTTAAATATAATGTGACAGATATGCCTATTTCTCTTATACATGGGAAAGACAGGAGAATACCCCAATCTAGTAATGCAGATGTGTGTCGACCTTCATAAGTCAGGCAATGTCTACAAGAAAATGACCACTTGCCTAAACTTGCCCATATCTACAGTCAGAGGAATCATTAAGAAGCTTAAAAAACTGGAACAGTGACAAACAAGGCTGAATGAGAACACAAGTTTATCTTGCCACCACACACAGTGAGGAGGATAAGGAGAAGTAAAAAAAAAATAATTCTTTTTTAGAAAGCAGCATTAAAGTGTGGCATCTTGGGGTCACAAAGTCTTTTCTCACCTAGAATCACAAACATAAACCTGTGGAGTTTGCTAATCTGTACTGGGACTTCAACTGGGACTGTGTGCTGCGGCCAAATGAGTCCAAGATCAAGCTCCTCTCATGGCCATGGCAACAAACACTGTTTGGGTCCGTAAATCAAAAGACGAGTATGTGGAAAAGTATGGTGAAGGACCTGTGATGCTGTGGGAACCTTGTTAGGGTTCATGGCATCATTAACTTTTTTGAAATACCAGGACATTTTAAATCTAAATCTGACGGCCTCTGTCAGAAAGTTGAAGATGGGTCGTCATTGGGTCTTTCTGCAGAAACATGAGGTGAGATCTACACAAAAATGGTACAAAATCAAGCTCCTCTCATGGCCATCTCAGTTACCTCAACCCAATTGAAAACCTGCGGGGTGAGCTGAAGAGAATGATCTAGAATGATTTACATTTGCAGCTTTTAGCAGATGTCCTTATTCAGAGCAACTTGTATCTGTCCTATCATACATCTGTGTAATTGAGAGTTAAGGACCTTGCTCCAGGGGCCAACAATGGTAGCCTGATAGTGCTGGGGTTTGGACCTGGTACAGTCTCAAGTTCAATACCTCAACCATTACCACCATCTACCGCTGTCCACCGCTACAGTATCCACTAAGCCACTGTGGCGCATTATTATTATTATTATTGAATGTAGATAACATTACAAGAAGAAAATATCTTACGCTTTCCATAACAAACAACGACAATGGCCTTTTGAGTCTCTTTTTTTAGCCCTGGCGTTATGTGTCAGACGCAACCAAAAAAATAAAAATAAAACATAAATATATAAATAAACTCCGCGAAACCTTTCGATTGGCCACTGATGCAAGGCGTTGTAACAGGCGGAGTTTCAAGCCTCTCTATGCTTCCTCTCTTAGCGCACTACTCAGGGTGTGAGGTAATGGCTCCTGTGCCCTGTATAGTGCACTACTCTATCATTATTCTTGCGGTTTAAATCTCGCCCACGGAGTTGTACGGTGGATAGGAACAAGTGCGCTTTAGACCAGCCATGGGTTGTCAAAGAAAGTGTTTATTCCCAAGAAGTAGTCTTCAGATCTAGTTCATTAAACACTTATTATTATATCATGATGAGTGAGGACGGGGTTTTACAAAAACTAGGTAATATGAAGGCTTTATTGGGCATCGTAGCAGGAGCAGGAGCTTCGTATGGACTGTACAAAATCTTACTGCGTTCCTGCAGAGAAGATCCGGAGAGAAGGCGCCTGAAGGCGGGAGACGGTGGGGTTATACAGCCGGGGAGTCTCATGGCCAAAGTGTCCGGATTTAACGTCGTTAGTGGGAAGATGAGAACAGACGTTACATCAAGTAAGCCGAAATACATGACAACAAATCATACAGATGTGATCCTTCACTGGTCCTGAGGAGGCAGATAGGAACCTGAACCAGATAGGAACCAGAACCTCTCTGGTTCTGGGGAAGCTGTCTGGTGCTGGAGATCCTCTTTAGTATGGGTGAATCTCTCCGGTACTGGAGATCCTCTTTGGTCCCGGGGAACCTCTCTGATACTGGAGATCCTCTGTGGTCTCGGGGAACCTCTCCGGAACTTGAGAGCCTCTTTGAACCTGGGGAACCTTTCCAGTACTTGAGAACCTCCCTGGTCCCGGAAAATCTCCTTGGTCCTGGGGAATCTCCCTGGCCCTTGAGAACCTCTTTGGTTCTGGAGAATCTCTCTGTTCCTGGGGAACCTCTCCGGTCCTGGGGAACCTCTCCGGTCCTGGGGAACCTTCTGTGCTCCTGGAGAATCTCCCTTGTCCTTGGAGAACCTCTCCAGTCCTGGAGAACCTCTTGTGGTGTTCTCCTGTGTTTTCTCATGAACCACAGTTGGGAAACTGTGGTCTAAGCAGTCCAAGAGTTCCTCTAATTATTTCTGGTTTAAAGGGGAATTCCCCCTTAAGACACATTACATGCATTTATATTGTAATATTTGTGATGTTTTTAGTGATTTTGGTGATGATTTATTTTCAGTATTTTTTTTGAGAAGGTATAGTTATGTACTGAACTTTCAGCTCAGTTGAACTCGAGCATCGTTATTGCCAGTGCAGCTATGCTACATTTATCAGTAAGTAGGAAATGAGAGGTTTCCAACTTACCAGTAGGAAAGATTTGTTTGGATGCTTCCCCAATTCACAATTCACAAATTTGTGCTCTGACTTCTCTATATCGTCATCCTCTGACGTCACTTTAACATGACATCGTCCAAACAACTCTTTAATTGCACATTTTGTAGACCGTAACAGAAAAGTAGGGATTTCAGGCAACTTCTTGGTTTTGCTGGTTGGAGAATGGAAATTATATTTTGTAGTTCTTCTTCTATTTCTTTGTTGCTTAACGGAGGTTGGAATCCAGTACGTTTATATTAACGCCAACTTTAGGTCTCATTTCCCCTCAGTTTCTAGCCAAAAATCAAACTGATGCCACTATAGTGAGAAACCATTAACAGTGAACATGGACCAACATGTAAATAGTGGAAGAAATCGTGGATGGTATTGAAGATCACATTTTAAAATAAATAAAAAATGTAAAAAAAATTATTTAACATAAAAATTAACATTTTAATTGATGTATATCTATTTTTATTTTTATTATGATAATAATTATAAATATTATAATAAATTATAATATTTTTATTAAAAGTTGATCTTCAGTAACATCCAAGATTTTATTATGTTATTTTATAATAATAATAATAATAATAACATTTTAAATTAATATTTTCTCCATCTTGTTTCCTCTTAGGTGAGATTCTCTCTAAATCCCCCAGCAGTTTGGAGCCTCGTCACCTCAGCATGCTTCTCTCTCTCCTACAGAGCAGCCCGAGCCCGACAGAGAGAAAACAAGTCCTTATAACTTTAGGAAACGCTGCAGCTTTTACAGTAAATCAGGTATCACCTATAAAACTATTAACAAAAATAATAATACTATTTTTTTTTAATCCAATTGTGTGGAATTTTGTATTCAGACACGTCAAGGTATGTCGAATAGCACATTAATAGGAAACCCTAAATTTCAGAGCACCCTTGTTTAAAAAAATCGAGCGACCCCATTATACCAGCAAAATTAAAGCTCTGGCGCCACCACTGTCTGGGTCTGCATTCAGTTTGCCGTCCACCAATCAAAGACACCTGATTAATTATCTTTCTAGGACACCTTTAAAGATGGACTAAGAGGCTGGTTGTGCCTAATAAATTGGCCAGTATCGCGGCTACATATAGCAACACTGCTGCAGCAGATACACTCACAGCAGTGATGCACACACATTCTTTTACCACTATTACATAATTATGGCTTCTGTATTGATCGCATTGTGGTCAGTTAAAAGCGCCACACCCCTAATGCTATCATTTTCATATGTAATAATAAATATAATAAAGTTCTTAGTTATACATTTATCTCCTTCCAGGATTTCCTCCGCGAACTGGGAGGTCTTCACGTCATCGCCAGCTTCCTGTCTGACCCTGAACCTGATGTCAGAGTGCAGGCTCTGAACGCCTTGAATAACCTGAGCATGAACATCCCCA
Source organism: Clarias batrachus (assembly GCA_003987875.1). Classification (NCBI taxonomy): domain Eukaryota; kingdom Metazoa; phylum Chordata; class Actinopteri; order Siluriformes; family Clariidae; genus Clarias; species Clarias batrachus. The sequence goes on from QMIH01000049.1 coordinate 1,314,902, forward strand.
ATCAGGAGCAGCTAAAGGTTCGCTTCAGAGTTCTGATAAATCGTCATTACAGAGCAGCTTGTTCAGCGCTGCTCCGATATAATCTCTATAAAAACTCCTTCTGTTCAGATCTACGTCCCGTCAGTGCTGGAGCTGATTGAGATGTCTCCCGTGAACTCCGATCTTCAGCTGGCTGCGCTGAGGTTACTGACAAATTTGACAGTCACGGATAACCATCAGCATTTACTGAAGAGCTCCATCACACTCCTCCTGTCGCTGCTCGTAGTGAGCAACGGCGCTCTCCAGGTGCTTTACATAATCTGCTTTTTATGTTACTGTGATCTCATGGAGTAAATTGGTTGACATATTCTTGTCTTTTCACATCTATGCCTGCAGATTCAGGTTTTGAAGGTTCTAGTGAATTTATCGTCCAATCCAGACATCATGGACGACATAGTACAAGCCCAGGTGAAGTATGGATGCGGTTGCCTAAATAGTTTTGACAGCGCTGAAACTGAAATCATGGTTGCCAAATATTGTGCAATTTGTAATGAAAACATCTGGTCAGAAAAATCATTACAGAACAGAGCTGGGAGTTATTCTCACATCCCCTGTACAGTCCTGACTTTACTCCAACCCTATTTCTACTTGTTCGGGCCATTAAAGGAGTTCCTGGGAGGCCAGCGTGTTGAGCATGGCTCTGGCATACTGAGAAAACTTTGTACCTTGATGGTATCCAAGCACAAGTGAAACATTGGGATTAGTGCATTAGTGTAGCAGGGGATTATAAAGAGCAATAAAGGGAGTTTTTACTCTCGTAACTGTTTTGTGTTATTCTGTACAATCAAAAGTCCTGGTTTGGCTTGAACGGCTCTTGTAAATAGTGTGCATTTGGACAGGTAATGGGAATTATTCGTGAACCGTCCCATATTACGCACTCGGAATAGTAATTTCTGGCAGATGCTAAAGAGTCAGTTGGTACGACTTAACAAGTTTAACAGTTCATTCAGTTCTCTATCAACCAGAATCTTTAATATTTTTGAATGAGTATCTATCGTAATGTGCAATATTATTTTACTTACCAAAGGGTTTTAGACAGTAATGTTCTTGCTCGTCAGGTATTGCAACATGGAGCCTTACAATGCAAAACACTAAGCCCAGTATTGTGTTGGTTTCCCTTGTGCCTCCGGGGTGGTTCTGGCCCCTTGGGGCACGACACCACAATTCAATTCAGTTTTATTTGTATATGGAAATGAGTATAAAATGTGTAAGAAAATATGTATAAATCAGAATGATCACACAAAGCCTCTGGGAATACTGTAGGCAGCATCTTTGGGTTCTGTGTAGCATCCCCCAATTTTTTTGTTATTTTTTAGAAGAACACTTATAAGCAAGATAACCATCGGATGTGATTATATATACAGTGGAACCTCGGATTGCGAGTAACGTGGTTTACGAGTGTTCCGCAAACCGAGCAAAGATTTTTAATAAATTTTTAATTGGAAACCGAGCAAGTATTAGTTTACGAGCGCCGAGTATCATGTATCACGCATGCGACTCTTATTTTGACACCGAGCGTCACTCTCTCACCTCACCTCCCATACCCCCCCATTTGTTGTGAATCTTAAAAAGCGAGGAGGGGAGAGGGAGGAGGAGTGTTACTGTGTAAGACGAGGCGAGGGAAGGGGCTAATTCCACACACACACACACACACACACACACACACACACACACACACACGGCACCAAGGGAAACACTTATTTGTCAGGATTTATTGGTACTTTTTTTTAAAGGTAAAGTTAGATTAATTTGTTTTATTTTCATTTTATAGATTGTATTAATTATTTTTATGTATTTCTTTTTTGGGTCTGTGTAACGAATAATTTGAGTTTTCATTATTTCTTATGGGAAATGATGATTTGGTTTACGAGTGTTTTGGAACATGAGCCCACTTCCGGAACAAATTATGCTCATAATCCAAGGTTCCACTGTACTGTATTTAATAATAAAATGTTTAAAAACAACTGACATGCTAAAAGTTAGGGTTTTACCTTCACAGGCTCCTGCCTCCCTGGTGTTCCTCTTTGATTGCTGCACGAGCACAGAAGTTCTTCTCCGCCTCCTGCTCTTCGTAGGGAACCTGCGGGCCTGGAGACCGTCCGCACAGGTGGCAGAAGCGCTGAGGAGCCGACCGGACTCCCTCTACTGCGTGCTGCTAGACAGCTCGTCTCAAATACCCAGCAAACTCCCTGCACTCCTGTCCCACCCCGACGGGGAGGTCAGAGCTCAGGTGCTGCGGCTCCTCGCCTAAACCCTTCCCTCGACTACAGCTTGAACTCGATCAGACATGCTGTGTTTAAGGTCCAGTCTCACCGGGCCAGTGCACTTAGACATATATGAACATATGTGTTCAGTTGGATTGCTATAACGATTCAGTCTTTGATGAATGCAAATATTTGATGAAGTAGTGAAGAAGTAACAATGGGTCTAGATGAAATTAAAAGAATTCTGCAGCTCGAAGCTTTATCTACTGCAGCAGGGTTTCTCAAGGTTTGCTCAGATTGTGATAGTTCTAGCTTTGTAAAGGTGTTCCAAGTTTCCCTGAACCCTTTGTTATAGAGTTCTGCAGAAAGAGGTTATGGGTTCAACCACAGCAACAAACCAAAGAACCCCTGGCACCTGTTTCTGTCCATATTGCATAAAATATTTTTGGACACATTTCCTTATTGTGAAAATGAACACAAGGCCTGTTTACGCGAACGAATTTATGACTAAAGCCTAAACGCAGTTGTTGAATTCTGTCAGCAAATATTAATGGGTATATAATGATAAATGGAAACTACAACCGTTATGTCAATATGAATCAGTCTTTGGATTCTAAGAAAAATCCTTAAAAAAAAGTGGTTATAAAGTTATTCCTTTTAAAATGGTACTTATGTTGGAATGAATTCTAAGCGTTAAAGACTTTTCCCCCCCTCCTTTGGATTTTGCCCCTTTTTTGGGTCGCCACATTGGATCACATCATTCCTCCAGGTTTGTGGCCAAGTTTACACTATATACCCGTCCTGCTGCAACCCACCCATTTCTTGGGACTTGCCCTGGGCTGGGTATTTTATGGCATGGTACTTATATGGGCACATGGTTAAGGGGATTACCCAAGGGTGCCAACCTGCCAGGGTCAGCCCTTGAATCCTCCGACCATCTGATCATCAATCCAGAGCCTCTATTGCCAATAACTGCCTTTATTGCCAATAACAATTGAATGAGAGATTTTGAGAACAAGTTCAGGACTTTTACAACAACAACAATATATATATATATA
>QMIH01000049.1:1318326-1329904 GCA_003987875.1 Clarias batrachus
TATACATATATATAAAAACATTGATACCACCCCAGCTATTGATAATATTATAGAAAACATTACATCTGGAAGTGAAGCCAGTCCCTTTTCTTTATCTTGACTTCTTTGTGCCTACGCCTCTTGGAGGCATCAAGGGAAATGGACAAATTTGAAGAAAAGCAAAGAATGCAGTTTTTACTGTATATACATACCAGTGATAAAGTAAAGGCAAAACTTCTGCCTATGATGTACTGTTCAGGGCATATATTTGTCCCCCTTAGTGTGGCGTGTCACTGTAAATCAATCCATTATTCCCATGATGAAGCATTTCTATCCTGATGTAGGGCAGTGTCTTCCAGGATAGAATGGAAATGATTTAAATCATACACTATGCTCTTTAGAGTCAAACACCTCTGGGATCAACCTGAACACTAACTGATGCATTCTGGTTTAGAAGAATGGTGTTTCTTCATTCAATACACTTCTAGAGACCTGGAGTCCATGCTAATGTGCGTTTAAACAGTCTTGTTGGCTTACGTTTTATTCCTTTTATTTGTCACTCACCACTCACCCATGTGTATAATGTTACATCCTTGGATTAGTTTGAATAGCTTTGAATGTTTTCCGAGACGTGCCCCTCCATATCAAGTTGCTAGTGCCAAATACCTTTTCTAACCAGCGAACTCTCGCTGGTCTCCTATACACAAAGTGCTTCCTGTAAACTTTCCTTTTCTTAGCTGTAGTAATCATATACGGCAAAAGTAAGATATGCTTGAAGAGTCTTTGTGATGGACAAAGACGCACGTTGGCAGTTTGAGTCCTCGAGTGCTGTGTGTGTTTTCTGCATGTGTGTTGAGTGCAGTGCAAATGTTTGCTCGCTTGTGTATTCGCTAACGCTGCATTAGGCCAGGTGTGTAATTAAAGAGCCTGCTCCGGTCATTTATTTAACTGTAACTGGAAAAACTTGTAATGTGTCCGTGCTTATGGATTATACCGTAGTCGTGTGAATACAGCGGATCGGTTGTCCCGTCATCTGCTGCAGGTGGAGGGAAAATGCCTCTTTCAAAGTAGCATAACATGACTGCCACTGCTCTTAATGATTAGTAACTTCAGACTCGTTTTAATGTTTGTATGAAAAACCTTGAAATAAATTATTTTATTTTGGATAACTGTCTTTTTATGAATGTTTCTTTTTAAACTCTTTTTAAATCTGCACATACTGTAACTTTGGATAGCAACTAGCACATCTAGCCCTGATGAAGAACCAGACCTTTTGTCAGCTACGTCAGGTGACAATGTTGTGCTCTTCTCTCTGTTTCTATCTGGGTATCGCCAGATTTTTGAGTTTCCTCACACCTCGTAAAAACGTGAACATGCTGAATCTCAGGTAGGTTGCCTAGTCAAAACATCTTAGATGTGAATGTGTGTGTGTGTGTGTGTGTGTGTGAGAGACATGCCTTGCTATGGAATGGTATTCCATCATAGGTGTAGTCCTGCCTTGAGCCCCTAGGAAAAGCTCTGGATCTACTGTAACCTTGACCAGGGTGAAGAGTTTACTGAAGATAATATAAATGGCATATAGAACTACTGTAGCTTCATCAATTCTGGATTTCAGACCAGGACAGTCCTGGTGACTCTTGGCCTTCTAGCATGCTCAACCCTCTCTCTTGTCCTTTAGATAAAAGACCATTTAAACACTGCTTTATGAAACACTGTAGGTAGCTCATATTTTTCATAGACGTTACTTAGGCCTTCATTAGGGTCGGTTTCTCACTGGTTCTGTAGTGACCTTTTTTTGGTCTGGTCTCATTTTCAGACCAGTTGCTGTACTTGTTCAGGTCAGATTTGATTCCCGTCTCTGTGTGCATGGAGTTTGCATGTTCTCCCTGTGCTTGGTGGGTTTAGGTTTAGGGTTAGGTTAATTAGTGTTACCAAATTGCCCGTAGTATGTGAATGAGTGTATGACTGTGTATATGTGTGTGTGCCCTGCGATGGATTGGTACCCATGGTGTACCACGCCTTGTGCCTGAAGTCCCCCGGGGAGCTCCAGGCTCCCCGCGACCTTGAATACAGGATAAAGCGGCATAGATGATGAGTGACTAAGTGTGAAATGAGGCATGGCTCAAGCCTTTTGCCCAGTACTGTATATGTAAAAAAATAAATAAATAAATAAATCTAGATGTTTATATTATTTCCCAAGGTTAGCGTTGCCTGTCGCCTTGCACTTCCAGGATCGAGGGATCGAATCTCACCTCGGGTCTGTGTCCATGGAGTTTGCATGTTCTCCCCATGCTTGGGTTTCCTCCCACAGACATGCAGATTAACCTAATTGCTGTTCCCATAGTGTGTGTGTGTGTGTGTGTGTGTGTGTGTGTGTGTGTGTATGCTCTGCAATGGATTGGCATTCCATCCAAGTTGTACCCCGAATTGTTCCCATATAATAATAATAATAATAATAATAATAATAATAACAATATTAAAACATTGTTTGTTTAAAAAAAAGTAGCCATTTTTGGCGGAGTTACATCCAATCTGGCAACAATAGTACGCAGGTAGCATACTTCGACGCATGCGCACAAGAGCAGCCTTGTGGCGCATTTCTGTAGGTAGCACGTTTGGACAGAGGAGAGTCCCGGCGCGCGGCTCAGCGGCGCTGCGATCACATGAGCTGTGTGTTATTGTGCTATAATGTCCACGCGGACAGAATCAAGAAGAAGAGCAACGAGCACCGACAACGATAATGAAGGTATTATTATTTTACGGAAGGCATATTTGTCAATTTTTCTGTTTGTTTAAAAAAAAAAAACTCTTAATGTATTAACTGCGCTCGAGCCTGAAATGATCTACTGCACTACCATCCTGTATACTACACTACGGTACTACTCACCCGATAGCGTACTTACTTATACTTACATTCTACTTAGTACAGTACTATGCTTTTTTGACTGCTTGTTTTTGCATGTCACATCATCAGCTATAGTAAATATGAATATACTCTTCCAGTATCTAAAACATCTGCTGTAATTCCAGCATATCTGACTGTAGTGAGGTTTAGAGTTTTATTGCACACTTCTCTCTCTGTTTTTTTTTTTTTTTGGAAAGACAGAACCTCAGGTCTGTTCACAGTTCCCCTGGTCATTTCCGTTCCTTCCTTGCACCTGTAACCATGTGGCACGCTGAATAAAGAGAAGTGATGTGCTGATGGTGATGGAGGTGATACAGCAAATAACTTGTATTTGATCTGTTCAGTCAGCCACGGTTATGTGTAAACAACATGAGCAAAGCATGCACATACACTATATGGACTAAAAAAAAAGTATTTGACCAAACTTGCAATGTCATTGTATCCAAATACAATACAAATACAGTATACTTCAATATGGAGTCTGTCCTCCTTTTGCAGCGATAACAACTTCGGCTCTTATTAGAAGGCTCTCCACAGGATTTTCAGGATTGTCTCCAGGTGTTTCTGTGGAAATTTGTATCCATTCGTTTTTTTTATTCTGTATGCCTGATGTTGGACGAGAAGACATGGCTCGCAATCTCCAGTTCATCCCAAAGGTGCTTGAAGGGGTTGAGGTCGACAAAAAAAATGCTCTTTCACACCGAACTCATCAAACTATATCTTTATAATCCTTTATGAACTGTAAAAAGTATCATATTCTCCAAGATGTCTTGGTATGCTGAAGTATTAAGATTCCCCTTCAATGGGATAAGGAGCCTGATTGATTGAAACACCTCAATAATTAAACAAAATTATTTTGTCCATTATATTGTATATATATTGTCTCTTCATCCAGTTGCCCACCCATTTAGTAAACACCTTTAAATGGCTTTCAAACATTTTGGTTTTCTCATAACGAAAATATACAATCTCTTTTATTGTTAATGCCAACATGGCTATAAACTAATAATCATAAATATAAAACTGGTCCATTTGTCTTCAGTAACTGTATCAACCTGTTTGGGGTTGTCGGTCAGAAATACAACCCTCAACATGATTTGTGCATTTGTGCTTTAAAATTGCTTGTATTTTTAATCTGTATTTAAATGGTTAAAATAACAATATTATTATATTTGAGATATTTCTGCTAGACGAGTTTCTAATGATGGCTGTATACAGTATGTTCTTACATGATAGCCTAAAGACTATAAGTGCTTAAGGCCATGTGTCAATCATTTAGTACTCAATGACTCACTCACTCACTCATCGTCTATACCACTTTATCCTGTATTCAGGGTCACAGGGGTCTGGATCCTATCTCAGGAGACTTAGACTCACATAGACATACATAGAGTCACACACTCATTCACACACTACAGGCAATTTAGGAAAAGCCAGTTAGTCTAATCTGCATGTCTTTGAACTTTGGAAGGAAACCAGAGTACCTGGAGGAACATGCAAACTTCTTGCACGCAGACTTGAGCTGGAAATCGAACCCAGATCCTGGAGGTGCACGCCGACATTGCTAACCACTTCGTCACTCTGCCACAACTCGATGACTTTAATATAGAATAATATGAAATATGGACAGAACAGGCCCCCAAAACAGGACGAGTTCCCTTCCGAGTCTGGTTACTTTTAAGGTTTCTTTCTGATGACACGTCAGGGATTGTTTCCTCATCACCGTTGGTGTTGGCTAGCTTATTAGGGACACATTTAAATCTTGAGCTGGATTTCTGTAAAGCTGCTTTCTGACAATGCCCATTGTTTAAAGTGTTGTATGAACATATTTGAATTGAAGTTATACACGAAGGCATGTAAAGTGGAGGGGCTGAGCGGGCTTCATGACTATAAGTACAGTAATAATAATAGTAAAAATAATAATTACAATAATTATAATAATATCATTATTATTGTTCTTTTAATGATTATTTTCATGATTATTATTGATGTATTCAATTCTTTCATAAATACACTACTAGGTCTGATTGATTAAGAAAATATCCAGTTGATGTGCATGGTTGTGTTTTGTTCCTTATTTTTCATCACCTGTCCTCAGAGCTTTCATGGGATCATGGTAGTCTGCGAGCTTATGCTGGTATTAGTGGTTATCCCTTCAGCTCCTGTTGTGATCACGTGTGTGGAAATGAGCAGAACGTCAGTACCACTGACTCTCACCAGCATTCGCCCTGCTGCTCTTACATGCTCAAATGCACAAACAGAGGTGGACACATATTATCCCAGTTTTTAAAAACTTTTTTATACAGAGTAAAATAGACATTTTATTAGAGTTTGTCAATGATTATTTTCCACCTTTCCTCTCTGTTTGCAGGACATAGCGCACAAACTACTAATGAAATATGGGCGGAAGTGTCATGTAGTAAGACCACTATAAGTGCCGAAAATGAGGTGGAGGCACAGAAACTTGCCAATAATTACAAGGTAGGTGGTTTCATACAACGGGTCTTAGTTTTTGTAATCACCAGGAATCGCCTGATACGATGCTATCATCATACCTGGGTGCCGATTTGATTTGTATTGTGATTCTGAAAGTATCACAATTTTACAAATATCCCAGTTTGTTGTAATTTTTTCTTCACATTTTGTTACAATTCTAAACAGACTTAGCAAATAATTTGTTCCTGCCACATAGGACGCTGTGCTGCTTGCTAATGTGGCAATAGTTCAGAGTGCACCGTTTGTAGGATTATAGAGGAAAGGCAATATTTTTCCACCATAAATGAAAACATATAAACAAAAAAAAAGTATTCAGGAGTCGGTGTGCCGGTACATGAACTGTTGCACAAGATATTGTGATATATGACAGAATCAATTTCTCCCCAATCTGTAATCACCAGTAAACATCCTCTGATCTAGTTTCAGTCCTTAAATGCGTTTTTGTCTTTGTGTGCTTCCTCCATGTGAAGTTTGGATTCAGAAAGTGGAAAAGCCATGTGACTGAGCGACCCTTCGAGGACAGATCAGACATTGTGAAGGAGCTCTATTCAGAGCTCACTAACATTAAACCAAACACAGGTCAGTATCTTCACTTGACTAAACATATGAACAGTTTGACGGCAAACCGAGATAAATCCATAAAAACCTTTTTTTTTTCAAATGAAGCAAGAAGTTGTAACGGCTACTGCTTGCCGGACAAACAGAGACACGAAAGCAGAGGGGAAAGTGAACAAAAGGACTTTATTGATAACACAAAACACTGGGAACAAAAGGAACGGAACATGAACTTAAAGCAGGATGAACTATAAACATAACAGACAGACAGACTAGGAGACATGGAACTAAACAACACAGAGCTAGGAACTAGACACTGAGCCAGGCGAACACAGAGAGCCAGGCGAACACAGAGAGCCAGGCGAACACAGAGAGCCAGGCGAACACAGAGAGCATGGAGAACACAGAGAGCATGGAGAACACAGAGAGCATGGAGAACACAGAGAGCATGGAGAACACAGAGTCAGGAAGAACATAAAGCTATGGAAAACATACCAGACAAACAGTAACCCTACACGAACAGATGCAAGACCAGGACAAGACAGAACTGAGGAACATTTATAATGAAACTAATTAGCACACTCAGTTCAGGTGAGCGTGACCACCTGACTGAGGTGCATTCTGGGAATTTGAGTCCAAAACAACAACAGAAAACAAAACACACAAAATGGAGTTTGTGGGCGCTTTGGCGCCCTCTGGTGGTGTCCCGTGACAGAAGTATTTCAAATGGATAGAGAATATTTTATGCATGTTTTTCTTTCAAGTCACAAGAGTTTTTAAAAGCTAACTAGTAATTTGATCCACATTTTTGGGGTTACAGTATATAAGTGTGAATTTTGTGTGATTTTGCAAAAACCTATAAATCCATCTAGTGCGGTTTTGTCGCAATGGATAAATCAGCCTACAGTTGTGTTTACATTTACATTAAGGCATTTGGCAGACGCTCTTATCCAGAGCGACTTACAAAAATTGAATTAAGGATACTTACACTGAGTTTCAAATTCAAATTTTATTTGTCACAGACACAGTAATACACAGTACGATATGCAGTGAAATGCTTAGACGACCGCCCGTGACCTTAAAATAAAAGACTATTAATAGGAAATAAATATGAATAAAAAGAAATAAAAAGGAAAGTTAATTTAGCTAAGAAAGAATAATATATCTATAAAATACAATATAAGAAAAATATAAGAAAAAAATATTAGAAAACCTAGCTGTACAAATATAGAGAAGAAATGATCCTGTACATTATAAAAATCTTTTAGAAATTTATGGAAATATTAGTGTGGAAATGAAGTGGAATTTAAATAGAAATGCCCAGGGGTGGGGGTGATGCAAATATGCCTGAAACCGACTTATTTAAAGTGACTAATGTGCAACCGATCAAGGAAATAAAAATAGAATATGTAAATGTGCATAAATGTGTAGGTGTGCAGTTCCCATAAGTGTCCATGAATATCCAGAATGTCCATAATAGTGCAAGTGACATATGTGTGAATGTGCAAAATGGTTTAGTCCTGTGTGGTGTACTGATTGAGAGACTGTATCGCCTTTGGGAAGAAGCTCCTTCTCAGTCTCTCTGTATTGGTCTTCAGGGAGTGGAATCACTTTCCTGACCGCAACAGAGAGAACAGTTAATTGCTGGGATGGCTGAGGTCCTTCATGATCTTCCTGGCCTTAGTCCAAGCACCGCTTGTTGTAGATTGAGTGCAGGTCAGGGAGCTCGGTGCGGATGATGCGTTCAGCTGATCGCACTACCCTCTGAGGGCTTGTCTGTTCTGCATGGTGCTGTTTCTGAACTAGGTCGTGATGTTTCCTGTCAGAATGCTCTCTATGGTGCAGGAGAAGAAATTCCTGAGCACCCTGGAGGGGATTCTGAAGTCTCTCAAGCGTCTTGAGAGACTTCAGAGGTGATAGAGACGCTGCCGGGCCTTTTTCACCACGGTGTTGATGCAACAGGACCATGTAAGGTCCTACATAATGTGAACACCGAGGTATCTGAAGCTGTCCACTCTCTCCATTGGGCTCCTGTTGATGATGGGGGTCTGGTAGTCCCTCTCCTACTTTGTACTAAAGTATCAACTCATTTGTCTTGCTGACGTTTAGAAGGAGTGATTGTTCCTCTGGCACCAGTTCTCCAGATATCCAATCTCCTCCAGGTAGGCCATCTTATTGTTGTTAGTGATCAGGCCCACCACGACGGTGTCATCAGCAAACTTGATGATGGTAGTGGAGTTGGTAGAGGCTACACAGTTGTGCGTGTACAGAGAGTACAGCAGAGGGCTCAGAACACAACCCTGTGGTGCTCCAGTGCTGAGAGTGAGGGAGGCTGAGACATGTCTGGCCATCCTTTCTAACTGTGGTCTGCCAGTGGGGGAAATTGGAGATCCACTGACACAGAGATGAGCTGAGTCCCAGGTGCTCCAGCTTGGTGGTGAGTGTGGAGGGAATTATGGTATTAAATGCTGAGCTATAGATGATGAAAAGCTTTTTAACATAATTCCCCCTTCTAGTGTCCAGGTGAGTGATAGATGAGCAGTTTGAACAGTAATCAAACTGTAGTGGATGTAGTGTATCAGGTAGCGAGTGGATGATGAACCCCCTGACAAGCCACTCAAAGCACTTCATTACTACTGAGGTTAGGGCTACAGAGCGATAATCTTTGAGGGAAGCAGGATGTGGTTTCATTGGAACAGGAACAATGATTGAGTCTTTAACGCATATGGCGATTACCGACTGAGATAAGGAGAGGTTGAATATCTCCGTGAACACAGGTGCTAGCTGGTCTGCGCTGGTCTCTGGTGTTTCATAATATTTCTAGGTTAATAACCATCAGCTGAACTGCTATCGGTCAAGCAGATTTGGGAATTTTTTGGGGTGGGGTGGGGGGGGATTAGTCCAAGTATTGAAGAAACAGATATGGGTTGAGTCGTTGTTTAAAGATTGACAAAGACTCAGCTGTACAGACATCTAGAGGAAGTTTATTCCACCACCTAGGTGCCAGAACAAAAAAGAGTCGATACATGTCTTCCTTCATACCTGAGAGATTGTGGGACCAGGCAAGCAGTGCTGGAGGATCAGCCATTTGTAGCTTTATAGGCCAGCATCAGGGTTTTGAATTTAATGTGGGCAGCTACACGAAGCCAGTGCAGGGAGCGGAGAAGTGGGGTGGTGTGGGAGAACATGGTATGGTTGAAAATGATATGTGCAGATGCATTCTGGATCAGTGGCAGAGGATGAATGGTGGGGCAGACCTGCCAGGAGTGAGTTGCAGTAGTCCAGTCTTGAAATAACAAGGGACTGAACAAGCACCTGGGTAGTCTGTGAACAAAGAAATAGGCAGAGTTTTTTGATGCTCTAAAGAAGAAATCGACAAGAGCGAGTAAGTTTAGCAACGTGTGCGGAAAATGACAGATGATTTTCCAGCGGTCCCCAAGAACGCGGGCAGTGGCTGAAGGAGTGATCTGATTGATGTCCAATGAGATCACAAGGTCTTGACTGGGGGATAAATCACCAGGGATGAACAGCAGTTCGGTTTTACTCAGATTGAGCTTCAGCTCATGAGCTGCCATCCAGGATGAGATGTCTGCCGGACATGCTGAGATCCGGGTGGAAACCTGAGTGTCTGAGCGAGGAAAGGAGAGAATAAGTTGTGTGTCATCTGCATAGTAATGGTATAAAAAGCCATGTGGTGATATGACCTTACAGAGAGACCAGGTATAGAGGGAGAAGAGGACCAAGTACTGAACCCTGTGGGACACCAATAGAAAGTCTACATGGGGCAGATGTGGACACCCACCATGTCACCCCATATGACCTATCTTCTAGGAAAGAAGCAAACCATTGCCATGCTGTTCCACAGATTCTAAGGCTTGTTAGAATAGATAATATAATCTTGTGGTTCACCATGTCAGATGCAGCTGTCAGGTCCAGGAGGATGAGTTATAACAGCGGGGAGCTTCTTGGAGTCTCTGTGGAATGTGCCACTTTGAATCCATTGTTTGTGGTTATTTAAGCATGCGATTTAGGATAAATAATATGATGGTTCAGTTTTTCTTTAAAAAGTCATGCCGTGATTGTGATTTTCTAGTGAGTCAAACAGAAAGTAGTGGCAGAAATTAGATCAAAGAAAAAATTTTTTATGATTTGTTGTACACAAAAACCTCGATGAAGACTCTAAACAATACAAAATTGTTAATACATTATTCAGTTGCACCTCCTCCTCTATCAGTTTCAGACACAGCACATGAATCTCATGTCTCTTGTACAGGAATTTAAGGTTTGTAAAGTTATTTCTCTGCTACATCAAAGTGCTTACACTACAATATCCCTCATAGGTTTGTGATGTATACAGTAAAACATGATTTTCGATATATACAAATGTATATGCAAACATACAAATCACAAAATGTCTTGTCACCCAACAGATTGTGGTAGTTGAGCGATGCATACCTGTACTCCATGTTGGAGTAACTGCTGCGGCATTAACAGAGTGTAAACATTGTTTTACTGTGCTTAAACATTCTTCAAAAGCCATTTCAACACATTTAAACCACATGCGACAGCCGCCGTGATGCACAGGAAATGCTTTGCACAAATTGTGGAAGTTTTAAGCTTCAGAGATAAGGTTATATAGGTTATACATTTTGGTATAGACAACCTTGTGTGTCAGAGAATAATAATTTGTCGGAATTAGTAAAAATCTGAAATGAGTGTTTCAACTGTTCATATGTACTGTAGGTCTTATTCAACACAAGATAAATGAGCTTAAGATCATTTAATGAACATTCGCGTCAATAAGCATAAAACATTAGAAAACATTTGTTTATATAAATAAGCCATTAAATTTAACTCGAAATGTAGAATGTTGGATTTGTTTCTGGTATTTTTCACTTTCTCTGTTTTTTTATTGCAGGCTCTTTATTTACATGCGGCAATATTTTATATATATTATTATTTGGTTGGTGGATCTCTCTGGTGTACCTACTCGTCTGTATCATGATGTACATCACCATTATTGGAGCCCCTCATGGTAATCATTTTTATAACAATGTCATTACAAGATGTACTGCACACTTTTCTTGTGTCGCCTGTCTGTGGAGTATAGGCAACACCAGGCAACAACATTAGGATCACTGTCGGTCATCCTGCATCGGCAGCATCTGTGTCCGTTATCATCACACTGTTATTCTGTTCGTAACTCCTCCTAAACCAATCATGGGAATTTGACCAAACTTTCACCAGGCACCAACCGATACGATATTATCACAATACCCAGATTCCGCTTTGATCTGTATGGTGATTCTGTTGGTATCAGAATTTTATAAGAGTCTTGATTCTGTATTATTGTTTTTTTTTTCTAAACAAACTTATTAAATAATTCAATCCTCCCACACAGGATGACGTTCTGCCTGACAATGTGTGAATAGTTTAGAGTAGCGATTATAGAGGAATGGCAACATTGTATCACCTCAAACACCAACATATATAGGTTAAAAATGAATTTTTAAAAAAGTAGATTTTGAAGTCACTATGGTGTGAACACAAAAGAATTGTGATACATCACAGAAACTATATTTCCTCATCCCTAGGATGTGCACTAGATGTGCACTTTCTATTTTATTTTCTATACAGTATATA
>QMIH01000049.1:1329940-1361409 GCA_003987875.1 Clarias batrachus
TATATATACACACAGTATACTGTATATATGGGTTAGAGTCAAATCTGCTAATTGTAACTTTGTCTGCAACAAAACCATTCATAGAAATTTGCAAGTCTTTTCAGAAAGCATAGATGTGCACTAGTTTTTAAACCTTTTTATTGTTTCTTTTTATCTAATACTACATGATGTACTTTAACAGTCAGAGGTTTAGTAATATGGCTATGCCAAATAGTGCCAGAAGGTGGCACTTCCTTTTTGTTCTGTTAGACAACAGTGGAATATGTGGACAACAGGCTTAGCTGATGTTTAATACCGTAGATGTGAATTAGCTATTTCATTGTGTGATCTGCCTGTGAAGTGTAAGGGAACGCTATCCGGCATCACACTTTTTCCTCCATCCGCCATTCATAGGAATTTGACTTAACCATCATAGAACTTTTATTAGAAAGAATAGATGTGTAGGCAGACGGTGCATGTATTTCCTGGAAGTCTCAGAAATGTTTTAAAACTAAGTTTTGCTTTCTTTTAGGTAAACTGTGCTTCCGATTGTCCCGTTACTTTCTGTGGCCATTTGGAAAAGCAATAAAGAAGGTTGAACTTTTATAATTGTTATATCATAACTCTACAGGTTTTTCTGTTTTACAGTAACATTTAAAATAAATGATAGCTACAATAATATTTTACCAAAATCATTTTAGCTGCTTGTTTAAAAATCAGGCATGAATTTATTTCAGATTTTTTTTTCTGTGTTTTTTGATTCATTCATAGAATTGAACATATGGTACATCAGTATAGAACATATGATGAGTTTCTTGCTCCCCTCAGGCAAGAGATTCACTCGAAAGTGGGAAACCCCAGAATGAAATACTGGATGAGGTGGATGAGGGGAACGGAGCCACCCCACTTCTGAGGTCCGGCACAGTAGTGGAGAACATTGAGGAACCATCCAGGCCTCCAGAGCGGCTCTACTGGGTAGAGTCCAGAAAAAAAATCACATAACAGTCTATATGTTAAACAAATATTTCTTTATTTCTATTAATTTCAAAATATAAATCTATTATACACCTCCAGCTTGTACTCCGCTGCCTGTATCTGCTACATTTATCTGTGTGTTTCTATTCTGCAGAATCATCTGAGTGTGTATGTGTGGGTGCTGCTGGGATACCCTCTTCTAGTTCTGGCTCATGGTGCGTTGTGTATTCTCTCCTGGATCTTGGTTGTCACCATCCCCGTGTCCAAAATAAGTATCCGAACCTTGACCAATGTCTTGCTGATTCCCCCTGAGCAAGTTCTCATAAACGATGCCACTATGGTAAGACATCATAAAAATGTTCATCTTGTATGTATCTTGTAACGTAATGTATTGTTTTATAGTCCATGACTGCGTTTACCGTATCAGCCTGAAAGACTTAATTCAAATTTTTTACCCTTAAAAAAAAATCCAATTTATCAAATCCTTTGTTCGGAACGAATGAACGGTCTCACATGGCGCGAGCAAAGACGCACTGATGTGCACATTGATCATGGACAGGGCAGTGGTACAGTAACCCAGAGGGCTGAGGCTCAGAGTCGCTGAACGGAAGGTCGGCGGTTTGGGCTCCGGCTCCACCAAGTTGACATTGTTGGGCCCTTGAGTGAGACCCTTATCCGCTCCAGCGGCGCTGTATAGTCTCTGACCCCAGTTATGCTGAGATATGTGAAGAAAGAATTATACTGTACAGTATATGTCACAAATAAACATTTCATAGTCAGATTTTTCTTAAACATATATACATTTCCATAAGTCTTCTTTTCATTTTCTTTTCATTTCTGTGAAGCTGCTTTGAGACAATGTCCATTGTTAAAAGCGCTATAGAAATAAAATTGAATTGAATTGAATTGAATTGAAATAAAGGCCTAGCTTTAAGTCGTTTCAGAGAACAGATTCATTCACATTAGAGTCAGATAAACGTCATGTGTAATTATAAATGTGAACCATTATGACTTGCAAATCTGATCTGACCAAAAAATCCAAATTGAACAATATGGCTTGTAATGTGAACAGAGCCTAATAGAGGGTTTTGTTGAGAGCACAAACGAGTCATATAATTTAGTTTCTAGTCATATTACAGTAGCTCATACATGCACTTTTATGCTTAAAATAAGCGATTTATTTCCAGGCTTAGGATTGCGAAAAGGACAGATTTGCAAACTTGACCGAACATGAATAAAATGATCTGAATTCTCTTTATTCTATCTTTTTATTATTAAAATTTCAGGAAGGTGAAGGTGAAGCCATCCTGTGCTGCTACCATGCAGTGAATATCTACTACTACAAATATAAAGTTGATGGAATCAATGTTTTTGCTGTCAGTATCCTTCTGAATTAAGCAAGTAGAACTGATATAGAAAATAATTACATTTTGTTGATTTGCAGATACAGACACAGTGAAACATATGACACTAATATTTGTTGCTTTGCACAAACCTGGCTTATACACCACATGTAGTGGAAACTGGAATGATTTATTAAAAAACTTTTTAATTTAGTGTCAATTGTTAACTTCCCTGTAGTCTTCCTCAGATAACTGTTTGTAGATCTCCTCCCTTTGGTCATTGTCTCTTTGGTGATCGGCTATGTGGACCGAGGAAACGAGTTTGCCATCGCCGAGTTTAAGTTCGCCACTGCAATAGGTTCACTCATCCCGTTGTCTTACTATATTGGAATGGGCATAGCCAGGTGAGCATACACACACACACACAATGTACTGTAAAAAAAAATCGATATATAAAAGTAACCCTTAAGAAATAATGAAAACTCAAATTATTCGTTCCACAGCCCCAAAAAATAAAATACATAAAATAATTAATACAATCTATAAAATGAAAATAAAACAAATTAATCTGCACTTTACCTTTAAAAAAAAGTACAAATAAATCCTGACAGATAAGTGTTTCGTTGGTGCTCGCAAGCGCCATGTGTGTGTGTGTGGAATTAGCCCCTTCCCTCTCCTCGTTTTACACAGTAACACTCCTCCTCCCTCTCCCCACTTTGCTTTTTAAGATTCACAACAAACACACACACACACACAACGGAAACACCGTTTTAACAGGAAAAAAAGAAATCTCTCTGAGACTGCCATGAGTGCATATTAACGGACTCACTTTTTAAGAGAGTGACGCTCAGTGTCAAAATAAGAGTCGCATGCGTGATACATGATACTCGCCGCTCGTAAACTAATACTTGCTCGGTTTCTGATTAAAAAATTATTAAAAATCTTTGCTCGGTTTGTGGAACACTCGTAAACCACGTTACTTGCTATCCGAGGTTCCACTGTATTACTATTATCTCTATAAAATGATTATAATAGTAATACAGTGGAACCTCGGATTGCGAGTAACTCGGTTTATGAGTGTTCCGCAAGACGAGCAAAGATTTTTAATAAATTTTGACTTGAAATACGAGCATGTCTTGGGTGCCGAGTTTTTTGACACCGACACACACACACCGACACAATCACACACTCTCTCGCATTTACGAGAGACCCTCCCCGGCTTCACACAGACACACACACTCTGCTCTACGCAGAAACTCTGCTCTGTCGATTCTTTTCAAAGGTAATGTGCTGGTTCATTTGTTTTTTTTGTGTTTTTTTTACTTTACAGCAGTGATTCTGTTAGTCTGCGCTCACGCGAGTGTCATTAGAGAGATTTCTTTTTTTTCCTGTTAAAACAGTGTTTCCGTTGTGTGTGTGTTTGTTGTGAAACTTAAAAACCGAGGTGGGGTTATCTGTTGGGATTTATTTTAACTTTTTTTAAAGGTAAAGGTTTATTTGCTTTATTTTTACTTTATATATTGTATTAATTATTTTTCTGTATTTATTTTTTTGAGCTGTGGAACAAATTATTTGAGTTTTCATTATTTCTGATTTGGATTACGAGTGTTTTGGAATACAAATTATGCTCGTAATTCAAGGTTCCACTGTAATTCAGAATTATTTATTCAGATTTATTAATTTTTTTGCTTTGGGGTGTCATCTATGTTTTTCTTCATATATTTAATTCTTCTTTTTAAATGTGATTCCGTCTATTTCATTTATATTTAATTAATTTATTTAATGCACCCTTACACGCTCAAGTCAACGCCTGCAGGAGAACCATGGCAGAGTGTTGAACGAAAATGTCTTAAGAAACTTAAAATGTAATTTTTCACAGAACATGTGACCATCGCTCACATTCTAAGCTGACCTACAGTAACCTTGTCTTTGTCTCTGCAGTATATCCGCTCAGAGTAACTTCGCAGTCGGTGCCGTGGTCAACGCCACGTTTGGCTCCATCACCGAGCTTACGTTTTACATCACAGCCTTGCTTAGGGGTCATTACCAGGGCAACAAATGCCTACAGGAGATTGTAAAAGCAGCACTGACCGGGACGTTGCTTGGATGTATTCTGTTCATCCCGGTAAGTGATTTGATCCAAACGCATCCTCATATACAGTCTGCAGTCTTTGGTGTTTCTCTTATTCTTTCTCTCTCTCTCTCCTGCCCCTAAATAATACCAAGGGGATCTGTATGATCATCGGAGGGCTGAAACACATGGAGCAGAGGTTTAATAGTCGCTCCGCTGGAGTAAGCTCCTCTCTGCTTTTCATATCTATTGGAGGTGAGCATTTCTTCTGTTTTTCTCTCTCCCTTTTTCATTCACTCACTCATTCATCACACATTACACAATCATCTTCAGCCCCTTTGAGGAAGCACATTTTCCCGGCCAATCAGAATGCAAGGCGCAGAAGCTACAGTATCTCCAGTATTTCCCAACTGTTTTCAGCCTTTCCACACCCACGTTTCCGATTAACAAATTAAGGGTAAATTAAGAGAGCGTTAATTCACGTTCTCAATATAGAGCTAAAGGAGGCTATGTTAGCTCTTAGCATTTAGCTGCTCTATGCAAACTTAGCCTTACAATATGTACAGTACTGTAGCTGTTGAAAATGGCTCCCATGGAATGACAGAACTGGGCGGAGTTGAGCAGGGCTGAGTATTGAGCGGGTGAGGGCGCCATTATTTATGAGCTCACAGTTTAAACCCCCGGCCAATACAAAAATGGAAGAAGCAAAGGAAACAGGGATTTTTTCCCCTCATGTTTTATATGTAGTCATGCATACTGAATATCTAAAAAATATTATTATTATTATTATTATTAGTGTGCATGAAAGATCCTCTTTAAGAATTAAGCATAGTAATTTGTGTGTCATAGTTATTCCCATAACTTACATTTTTGATGACAACACTTAAGTCAGGAACTTTTCTTTGCATTCATTCCGATGGCACATACTGTACAGGAAGAACAATATTACCCCATAGTTTTTATCATTAATTGTGATTTTTTTGCCACTTTAATTGTTAAAGTTTTATGTCTGTTGTAGGTGTGTTTGCTCCCACACTCTTCTCTAAAGCCTATGGGAATCTGGTGTGTGAAGACTGCACTAACTCCTCAGGGACCAACAGTAGCAATGGGACATTCATCTGCAGGAACTGTCACTACGATATGGTGAATATACAGTACAGTATGCCCTTCTTAGTTGCTAAGAGTGTTAAAGAGCCATTATTATGGAGCTGGGCATTTTCGGGGTACCCTTTGGACTCCCCTCTCTATGGCAGTGTGCACTTCTCCATTCTTGTACCAAATGCATTCAGCTTTCACTGATTTGACATTTTAGAATTTTCTACAATTCAATTCAATTCAATTCAATTGTATTTGTATAGCGCTTTTAACAGTTGTCATTGTCGCAAAGCAGCTTTACACAATCAAAAGAATGATTTAGGTTTGTATGGAATGTGAATGGGTATGAATCAAAATAGAGAATCAGATAGTCCCTGACGAGCAAGCCGAGGGCGACAGTGGCAAGGAAAAAACTCCCTGAGACGGCAGTAGGAAGAAACCTTGAGAGGAACCGGACTCATTTGGGTGAAACAGAAAGCAGGAATTGATCTGTGTTAGGTGTCAGGCAGACCAGGTTCAGAGCTGTTAGAAGTTGTTGGTCTTTCCTCTGTTCCTGTCGAGGGCTTGACAAAGTGGACCATCTGATCCAGGAACATGTTTCATGCCGGATGCCCTTCCTGACCTGTGCATTTTATTCTGGCTTGGGACTCGCACTGAATCCAGTGGCTGGGGTTTGGGCATTGCCTGGGAATTAAACCAACGCATGACAGGCGTAGAGAAACCTACCACTGAGCCACCCGGTGCCCAAGATACCATGTGGATCTTCTAGATGGGATTTGTTGAGCTCGATGGTGAAACTGCACAACACATCTCAGAGGTTTCTGCCACCATTTCTGCCATCATTTTCAACTTCACATAGAAATGTAGTCAAAATAATGACATCAGTTAGACTTTGAGAGGGAAGATGACTGAGGGGTGACTGTTTGAGTGACATTGTGACAAGTCGTCACGTTAAATGATGACACATTACAAGCACAAGTGTTACAAACTGACACGGCATCATGTCTTGATGCCTCTAGAAACACTCCCCGGACGAGGGATGGAACCCTCACAGCCTGGGTACAGTGTGTTCTGGGTTAATGTAAACAAAGCATGTCTTATTAACATTAGCACCTGACACCTGACTCGCCAGACAACTTATGATGTTATCATAAGGGGACATCTACATGTAAGTGAAAGTGTCCCAGATGGTAATCTCCCCATTGTATAGTTTGAGAATTTCCCACCGCTTACGAATCAAAATAAATACCAGCAAAACACCAAGGATAACTGATGGACGTCTTGATCCTAGGATGCTACTTGGAATCGTAATACAAGGTAAGCGTAGACCGAACAACTAATGATCTTTACACGTCTGCCCCAAACCTTCCATGAGGTTTATACATTAACCTCATGAAATGTTGTTGTAATGATGCTAAAAAGATAGCTGGATCTTATCTCAGCACGGCACGGACAGACGGCAAAGCATGTAGAAGTGTGTCGAGAGGTGAGCTGGGAGATAACAGGAACCCGATGTACCTTGTGGTTATCTTGTGCGAGCTCTTTCAACTTAAAAGAACACCTCGCTTCTGCAAAACACACCCACACCCACACCTGCGATAAGCGTAGCAGCTTGGTAAACACAGGGATGCTGTGGTTCTTCCTCTCTCTGTGTGTGCATTTCAAATCCTCCGAACCCTACAGAACTGTATGTCTTACTCAATTAGTACATTATTACATTAATTGTCACTGTAAAGGCTGACGATCTGTTCCTCTCTAACTTGCGTCCTGACCGCTGAGGGACATAGGGAGTGCTATTGGGCGCCACTGGATCATCTCAAAGCTCTTTTCTCAGAGAAACTGACCATTTTTAGGAGGTAACACAACTTTACAGTGTGAGACATGAGCCTAGATCTTATGTCCCTGCCGTAAAACAGATGAATTAGTTCACTTAATCGCCATCTATACCACTTTATCCTCTATGCAGGGTCGTGGGGAGCTTGGAGCCTATCCCAGGAGACTTAGGGCACATGGCGATTTGGAAACGCCAGTTAGCCGAATCTACAGGTTTTTGTACTGTGGGAGGAAACACAACATGCACACAGGGTCGGGAATCGAACCCGGACCCTGGAGGTGCAAGGCGACACTGTTAACCACTACGCCACTGAACCTTGTTTTTGGTCATTCTAATTCAATTTCCTCTCTGTTCCTTTAGAGCGAAAACAACTACAGCCTGTTTCATAGCCATATAGAGTGAGTAGGCATCTTTTCTCTTTTTCTTGAGCTCAGTTCATGTCATTCCTAAAGCAGCTTGGTATTAAGCAGTAGATTTCTCATTGTCTCACAGACCCCTGGTGTACACAGTGTCGGTTCTGCTCCCGGTGTCCTACATCATCGGCCTTCTGTTCACTCTGAAGACTCATTCACACATCTACGACATTCAAGTTGGTGATGGAAGTGGTGAGGTCTCGGCTACACCAACAAGAAGAGAGAAAACACTGAACGAGCACTTTGAGAAACATAGAATTAAGGGTTTAATAATGCACGTGCATTAATGAAAGAGCTTTTGTGTGTGTGTGTGTGTGTGTAGCAGCGGGTCATTTGAGTGCCGTAGTGCACTGGTCTCGTTGGAGGGCGCTGCTCATCCTGATCATTGCCACGGTGCTGATGTCCGCCTGCGCAGACCTCATCACAGAGTACATCCAGCCCATACTGAGCCACCCGAACATCTCTCAGGCATGTACTTCAACACGCAAAACACACACGTATATACACACACGCGCACATACTGTACAGTACACATTACGCACTTCACTTGACTCTATCCAGGGCTATGCAGAACTTTCACAGTACAGTCTTCAACAGCCATGTATTTGATTTGCGTAGGAATTATCATTTTTTGTTTGTTTGTTTGTTTATAAAACAATTATTAAATTCATACATTTTTTATAAAAACACACACATATTGGACATCAGTGACTATGAAAATGACTCACTTTACTAATCTTCATGTAGGCTCTAGACTCTATACCACCAGGGAAAGGAACGTTCAAATCAAACCGGGACTAAAACCTATAATCTCCGGCTAGACTAATGCACTTATCCCAGTGTTTCACTAGTGCTTGGATACCATCGAGGTAGAAAGTTTTCTCAGTACCGAAACCACGATCAGTCCGCCCTGCTTCACGTCTGAAACGCCGGCCTCCCAGGGACTCCTTTAAAAGCCGAAACATTATAGGGACTCTAGAGAGGTGTGGCAGTGACTCCTAGCCGAGTTCCTGTAACGTGCCAGTGGTGTTGGTGAATGATTGTGTGTACAGTTCCTACTTTCGCATAATCATGACAAGATATGCATTGATTTTTTTCACGGGAATAATTGCAGTGGGCTCCGAGCCACCTCAGTCAGGATGTGCAGCCTTTTTTTCCTCCCGTTAAAACACTTGCGCCATTCATATGTTTTACCATTACCATTCTGTGCTTGAAGTCTTCTGCACCTGTCGAATCGGTTTTACGCCTTTATTCACAAAAAAATCAATCAATCAATCAATCAATCACCACAAGTTCCGGTTTGACTTGAACGCCTTTTTAGATGGGGAGGATTTAACAAACTTGGGAGGAAATGGGGTACAAAATCTCATTGAAATTTTGGTCCATGCTGACTTGATGAACATGAATCCACACACACACACAGCAGTGTCGGCTCAAACGCTTAGGGCTGTGCTGTAGGTTACTGGTTTTCTAAATGGAAGGTTGTGAGTTTGAGCCCCAGCACTGCCAAGTTAAGCCCTTGAGCAAGGTACATAGCCCTTAAAACTTTTTTTTTCTTTTTTTAATAAGTAACATATCCTTTTTTTTCAGCACAAAATAGGCAATATGATGAAAAACTTATTGGGCAATAAGTTAAAAAATGGGTCATACAGACAAGAAAAGAGCACAGATACGCAATCAAGTGTTGTTCTAGTTGTTTTTGATTGGTTTTTGAGAGTTTTACATTTTTGTGATGTCACTCCTATATATACAGTATATATAGTCTTATGCAAAAGTTTAGGCACCCCTTGATAAATAACAGATTTTGGTGATTTTTTAATTGAAAAGATGTGAACAGTCTCTCTTGGAAATGGAAAAAAATGCACAATATTTTCAGCAAACATTGGTGCATAGTTACTTCTTATGCCATGAATTGAACAAAAATATAAACATTATTGTGGCACTGTGCAAAAGTTTGGGCACTCTAAGAGTTCCAGAGTCAAGGTTTCAAACCTTAATCAGCTCGTTAGATCTGATGCGTGGCAACAGCTGTCATTGTTTTTATTTTTTATCTTAGTTACTTTTTATGTCATAAATTGAACAATGTACCAATGTTTGCTGAAAATATTTTTTTAATTTCCAAGAGAGTCTGTGTTCACATGTTTTCAATTAAAAAATCACCAAAACCTGTTAATCAAGGGGTGCCTAATCTTTTGGATAAGACTGTATATGCTGTGTTGCCGTCCCGGATTTGTTCCGCTTGAGTTTTTTTTTTACCCCTATCTACTCTAGGGGTGCTGTATCCTGCCTGACCCTGCGCTTTTAACTGGCATATGTGGGAAAAAAATTATTTCATTTCAATGTAAAGCACATGTGACAAATAATTGAGTCTTATCGTAACACACTTTTTAAATTTGATCCTTCTGCTGGTGTCTCATCAGTACTTTATAGGTGTGACAGTTTTGGCGATGGTTCCCGAAATACCAGAGATAGTCAACGGTATACAGTTTGCTCTTCAGAATAACATCAGCTTGAGGTGAGTCTCCTCATCCAACACAGGGCATGTTAAGAGGCATCTTAGTGATGTCTGTTATTTAGATCGGTACAGTGCCAGTTTATTAGGTACATCTGCCTATACATGCCTGTTAACTCAACCATTCATTTGTTTTGTTTTGTTTTTACTTTACAGCAGTGATTCCGTTAGTCTGTGCTCACGCGAGTGTCATTAGAGAGATTTCTTTTTTTTCCCCATTAAAACAGTGTTTCCGTTGTGTGTGTGTTTGTTGTGAAACTTAAAAAGCCAGGTGGGGGTAGGGAGGAGGAGTTTTATTGTGTAAGATGAGGCAGGGGAAGTGGCTAATTTCACACACACACACACACACATAAATACACGCGCCTGCGTGCACAAACGAAAACACTGATCTGTTGCGATTTATTTTAACTTTTTTAAAGGTAAAGTGCAGGCAAATTTATTTTATTTTTACTTTATATATTGTATTAATTATTTTTCTGTATTTATTTTTTTGGGCTGTGGAATTATTTCAGTTTTCATTATTTCTTATGGGAAGATTTGATTTGGTTTACAAGTGTTTTGGAATAGTAAAGAATTATGCTCGTAATCCAAGGTTCCACTTTATAGTGGTTGTGTGATGAAAAACATACACTGATAAACAGCTCACTTGTGCACTAAAAAGATGATTAGCAAACATTAATATGGGAGGTGTGTTTAATTAGCGCATGCGGTGTTAAAAAAATTAAATTAAAAAACAGCAGTGATTGTAAAACTCCAGATTGTAAAAGTGAGTGGAAGGTGCATACTGATCCGAGGTGTACGTCATGCTCGTCTGCTCTGTCTCACTGCTGCGGTGATCTGTTTTGCAGTTTAGAGGTCGGGAGCTGCATTGCGGTCCAGGTGTGCATGATTCAGATCCCAATACTGATCCTGTTCAATGCCTTTTATGTAAGTCACTGTGGAAACTACAGTACATTAATGCAAATGCCGCAGACATATCATATTCATTTATACTGACTAAAGTGATTAGCAGAAATATCAAAATGAGAGTTTATGATATGGAAAAAAAACATTTTTATTTAAGGGGGATAAACCAATACCATCATGACATAATTTTCGATGATGGGGGATTTTGTGTTTAGATCTCCAAAAAGATGCTGGAAAAAAGCATCACACTATGATGTCACTGAACGTGATGTCACTCAATATGACTTCCTGTTTAATTAAGCCCATGACTTGCAGTGTGCAATTTGTTCAACTCAATGAGCTCTAAATGTATACCATGCTTCACGTGCATACGTGCAAGTGTGTGCAAGCTATGCAGCAAAACCTTGTAAATGATCCTTAGGAAAACAATAGGGCCCTTCACACACTATGACAACATTGGGCTGAGGTCATACTACTTGGGCCAAGTTCTATATGGTTTAGTGTGTCTTTTTTCCCCCCTTTTTGAAATAGGATGTTGGTTTCGTGCTCCTCTTCAGCGACTTGCATCTGTGGGCCAGCATCTTCAGCGTCATCCTTGTCAACTACATATTCATGGACGGAAAGTCTGATTACTTTCAAGGTAAATTCAACACCCTTGCAAAACACCTGTTTTTTTTTTGTGCCGATTTTACATTGTATGAATCTAAACTTGGTTTGTATGGCTTCCTGTTTACTAATGCATAAAAAAATGTCTGTTTTTTTATTTTTTTGCATGCAATTCTGTTGTCTCTACTGCACAGTGCTACACTCTACAGTGTAACAGTTTCAGTCTGGGTGCATCAATCACTGCTTAATCTGCTCATTTTCTCACTCCCAGATGGTATCAAAGAGAAACCAGGCCATGCATTATAAATCAGTACTGCATGCAGCACACTTTGTTTCCCTAATGCAACAGCTTTGCCAGTCTTCAGGCTCCTAGTTTGACTTGAATTGATTCTGAATAATACATATTTTTGTTTTTAAAAAGGACTAGTAGTTTTATTTCAATCCAGTGAATCCACTGATTCATTTAAACAAAAACAAAATTGTACATATTACATTGAGATGCTGTTCCAGCCACCCAAAAATATTACCAATATTACCGATTTCCAGCACTATAATCATATTTTTCGCATCGCTGTAGCCTGATGCCGTAGCGTCTCGCAGCCGGAGGCCTAGAGGGAGCTGATGTAAATGAAGTGAAATATGAAATAAATAGACCTTAAACTACTTCATTTATGATTTCTCTTTGCACCGGCTGCTTTAAAAAACGAAACTAAAAGGTTCTTCTTGCTGATGTGCTTGATTACATTCCTGGGAGCCACGGTGCTACAGCATGTCTTCAATAAATCTTATATATATTTTAAAAAATGAATAAATAAAAAATCCCATAAAAGAATAGCTTAAAGTCGCTTCGCTTGGCTTTTCCACAGTTTTGATCGCTTCCCGGTTGCAAGTACAAACAACCACTGAACTAACACTGTACGGGCTGTTTTGTTGTTTTAATATAGATCAGACATACTGTACATCTAATTGCTACCCTGCTATAGCATATTAAACTTTCTAAGCTTTAAGTCAGATTTTTTTATGCACCTTCACCAAAACTTAAAGCACTGACCCAAAAGGTTTTGAATGTCAACTCTGACCTCTGAATGTGAACTTCATCTCAAACACACACCTCTAGACAATGATGTTACCTATTACTCTTAATTATTACTTTCAATAATTATATCACTAGTTATTATTGAAAGTAACATGTTACCTTTGCATTTCTATTATATAAATACGGTTTGTGATTTGCCATATTCAGAGTTAATCACACAAGTAAGCACATTGTCTCTTTGCTTTGGCCGATCTTAACACTAAATGCGTAATATCCATAAAAACCCGGCGCAGCCGATTAATCCTGCTTTCATTAAGTGGGGCATATCTAAGAGGGCTGCATGTTTTTCTCCCTCAAATGGCACGAGGAAAAAAAAACATGCTATCTAGCTCAACACATAAAAATAAAAATGTAAAAGCTTTTGGGTCACGCCACTTGAGTCTGATGAACAAATGAAAATATAGAGAGTGAGCACTAATTATTTATCTTTTTTTTTTTTTTTTTCAATACACAATAGTTGTAATGGTTTTATTGTGATCAAAGTTATGATCAATAACTTATACCTATTAATTTTTTTTTTTTTTTTTTTGACATTTTGAGCTCCAAAGTGGAAAATGAGCTGTTAACCTGTTTTTTTTGTTTGTATTTTTAATAATGACCATTTAGTTCATACAGAATGTAGTCGGCTTTCAACACCAAAATACACAGCTGCTTGACACACGATTCGGGCAAAGATGATGTAAAATTGGTGCATATTTGTGTTACTAGTTACCAAAAAAGTAAAACACTGCTATTACTGCTTTATAACATTGAAAAGTGTTGTATAGTTATATTACAGTAATACTATTTGTTTGTGGATTACATTACACAGATACAGTATAGCACAGCTGATTACATACATGTCAAGTAATATTTATTTGCACAGTAATTGCAGCAAGAGGAGGAAATTAAGAGAGTTTCCTTGGATAAAATAAGGCGTTTAATCCATCTATTAAAAATTCAAGATATATATGTATAGTTTTGTACTTGTATATATATTTTCTCATTTCCTCACAGCTTAAACGTGTCAAGCAAGAAACCCGAATATGAATCTTAACATAACAGTTGAATTCTCTCAAGATATCTGAAATCTGAAACATCCCAACCCAAATGCAAATAATCAGATGCTGTCAGATTTCGCTCACCATCTCTAGCCTTGCTGAAATCATCAACTGCACCACATCATTTCCACCTAAAACCCGATCCAACATCTTTGTGCTTGAAGAATTTCACTGTGATTTCCTTCCATCGCTCTCTGTCTCTCTCAGGTACGGCTCTCGTCGTCGTGTATCTGATCCTGCTGGCCATCTACTTTTTTGCTCCTTCTCCAGCGGGTTGTTAAACAGAAGATCGGATCTCTTCATACATTACAGTGTTTTGGATTCTCGTCATTATCTGTGTCATTCATCAGGCTTCGATTTAAACATGAGTGTTATGAGTCAGATATTTGCACTTCATGAACAGAAATTTCTTAACAGCACCACGGACTTGATTTTGGTTATGTGCAAACTATCGGCTATCTGTAACACATGACAAAGGCCGGCAGATTAGGCCGTTTGGTGTTCTCAAATTGCCTGTAGTGTGTGAATGCGTGTGTGAATATTGAACAGAGGTCCTACCATTGGGAATAAATGCAGTGGTAATCACCACTGTCCTTCGTCCCTAGTTGACTGGTGTCTAGTTGGATGGATGGATGGTACAAAGTTTTGTAAAAACCTTTGTAAGGATTTTGGTTAAACTTGTCTGTGAACACGTCGTTTAATGCAACATGACATTGAGTCTGCGTGTTTTCTCTCTCATGTGAAACAATGCTGGGAAACATATGTATGTCTTAGTTTAAAAAGAAAATTTAATGAATATTTTATCATTGTATTTTTTTTTATCCAGGTCTAATATATAAGCAACTAAAAATAATGACAAATGAAATCCTTATTTTTGCCTTTTGCACTTCAACAAAATGCAATATAATAAATTAACATCAATGATTTTGTGTTTCTTGGAGGTAATTTAGAATTTTGCAAATCAGCATTATTTAGGACCTATTACATTTTTTTCCTTCCTCCACATACTCCTGGGTAAATTATGTACATTTATGGGAAATTGGCAGGAAACTCGTATCAGGACAGGGCATTACTCTTCACCTTTTATGTTGTAATGACATTCACATCACCTGTTATTGGTTTAATGGTCTGGCTGATCGGTGTACAGTATACACCCCCTCCATTTTGGTGAGACTAAAAGGAACTGACCAAATGGCTGCTCTGCTTATTTTTTCTAGAAAAAAATTACATTCATTTGAATTGCATTAATACATGAGTACTTAGGAACTGTTTCTGTAGACTCGCAATATGAAATCCAAAAAGTGCTGGTGAAGTAAGACATCAAAATAAATCCATCAAAGCACCAGTAATAACATTAACTGGTACCAAAGTACAGATTCTTGCAAGAAAAAAATGTGCTGAATGACAGAAGAATTCCCTCGCTGGTGTAGAAAATGTCATTCACAACATTCAGCCAGATCAAGAACTGCTTCCAGGAGGTCCAGCAGGAATCAAAGGTAAGACTTCGCCAGAGGAAATACAGAGAGTGTTTACCACCATAAGTAATCTTCTGGTCAGGAAGACCACAATAGGTAATAATTAAGGAATGTCAAACCAGAGGGAGTGCTGTTGTGCTGAATATCGGCATGGCTGCGATGCAGACATACTGTAGGCACGATGGCACAAGTGACACGACAGCAGTTCTGATATTCAGTACAACAGCACAACCTCCAATGTGATATTGCTTTTATACAACAGGTCTACAAACTGCACTTACCATCAACAGATTATGGTTTATTTGTTTATTTAAGTAGATTTTTTTCTTCACCAAAACAGACCCTTCCATGACCGCGATATAAACTGCGACTGGTGGAACGAGAATTGAGCTTCGAACAGCGATGAAAGGGGTGAACTTTGCAATTAAAAATAAATTAAGAAATTAGATGAAACATGCACTCCACACACTTGTGTAATACCTAATGATCCATGTTCGATCAAATCTATTACGTGGATCGTCTGAACATGTGCTTCAATAGAAAAGATAAAACTGACCAGTTGTACAAAGAAGTTAAACCAAGTCAAGATCACAAATGTGCTGACATTTTAATAGAAACCTGGAAATAGAGCAGACATCACATTTCTAGTGCATATTTCTTCTTTTTTTTTTTCTTCAAAAAACTTTTTAAATGAACAAAATAAAAATTCTCTACATAAAAGGATTACTGTATGTCTGCTTATACATATTCAACAATCTCAGTTCTACTTTCATTGCAAGTTATTGGATATACAGTATAATTAAAAATTGCACATATTCTTCCACCACAGCAAGTGAATGAACTATTCACAATTGCAAAACCCTAACAAATGTATCTGGTTTGGGTTGTCAGGAAACGTTGGCATGGTTAGAGTGAAGCATTAATGGTCTTATGATTTTGAGCACAGTGCTTTACATCTTGCCTTCAGGTTGTAGAATTCGGTGCGGAACTGAGGGTTCACTGCTGCGTAAATGATCGGGTTGGTGAGGGATGTCATGCAGGCAATGGATACCACAAAGACTTCAACCTCTTGGATGAACTATAAAACACAAGTGTCACTATCAATATATATATAGTACAGTATATGCACAGATACACACTGCCCAGCCAAAAAAAAAAAAATCTCATACTCTAATATTTAATTTGATTAAAGGGGTGATTATGAGGGGTGGCAACACTGAAGCAAGCATCCTTGCATGGTTTTTGTGGATTCAAGGAACGCTATTCTCATTCGGTGTATACACTAGGGTGCACATTTTTACATTGGCCTATAAAAATGAAATCCAGGCTGATGTGTGATTGACTTGAACCTGATATCTGGATTGGAACGTCAGAAATATTAAAAAACTCTTTTTTTTAGAACACTTTTTTAGATTTTTAGAACACTAGGACACTAGTGCTAGTGCCCGGTAGATCCGCCCCTGATTACAGCCATGGCATTGTAATTATCGCAAAAAAATATGCTTATGCAATGTCATGCCATTTATTTCCATCCAGAGTTGCATTCAAGATCTTGTATTGATGATGGGAGAGTTGGACAACTGCTTAAAGTCTTCTCCAGCACATCCCAAAGATCATCAAGGTCTGAGCTTTTTGGTGGCCAATCCATGTGTCAAAATACTCCATGAACCACTCTTTCACAATTTGAGCCTGACGAAATCCTGGCATCATCATCTTGGAATATGTCCGTGCAATCAGGGAAGAAAAATCCCAAAGTAAAAACCGGCTCATTCAGTTAATCAGCTGAGCTCATTTTTTTTTTGGACACATAACGTTGCTGAACTTCGACCTGACCCACAGACACAACTCCGGATCCTGACACTACCCCCACAGGCTTGTACAGTAAGCACTAGGTATGTTGGGTGCATCACTTCATCCGCCTCTCTTCTTAACCTCATACGCCTGTCACTGTGGATCAGGGTAAATCTGGATGCACCAGATGCATGATTAGCCTACATTGGAAACACAGAAATGACTCTTACTTTCACTATTTTAAACATCCATGAGTTCTGCTGTTGTTTTTCTTACGATTTTGATTTCAAATGTTTAAGTGAACCATGTTTCTCGCTTGAAGATGATGGTGGCACAGTGGCTTAGAGGTTAGCACCATCACCTTGTATGGCCAGGTTCTGGGTTTGATTCCCATGTCAGGTCTGTGTTCATGGAGTTTGCATGTTCTCCCCTTGCTTGGTGGGAGAACCACAGTCCACAGTCCAAAGACGTTCCCAAATTGCCCATAGTGTGTGAATGTTCACTGGAGGTCCTACCACATGACATAATGGTAATAAATACACTGGTCACCACTGGCCTCCATGGTTCATGGATGGAAAACAATTTTAGAAGTTTAAGTAATCTCCTTAGTTGTTTTCTTTGCTTTATGCAGGCCAATAATTTGATTCTTCTGAAACAGAGTAACATATACAGTATGCCATGACCACATCTGTCTTCTGATATAGTTGCTTAAGAAATGAGAAGCTACTCACTCTATCAGTTAGGGTTAAATTACTTGTTTACAGATGAACCATAGTTATCCAATTGAAGTCGCTTAAATATTTGCTTAGTGATATCCAGGTGGTGACATATTTTTTTGGCCAGGCAGTGTAGTTATAAGTTTAAAAACTTTTTTTTTTTAATTCAGAATGTCATTAAAGTATTGAATTTCACTTTTAGGTCAATACTTTTTTTTGTACTTGGCTTATATTAGATTACAACTTTACTTACATTTACCTCCATCTTAAAAAGTCTGCTAGTATTTTGAAATAAACACAATAAACACAATAAGCAATCTAAAAACTTACATCCCAGCTCTGGTTTCTGTTCAGAAAGGGGTTCAGGAGAATCGTCCCAATAAGCGGCATCCAAAAAAACAGGAAAGTAAGAATGATGTAACCAGAGCGTTTGGCCAGCTTGCCCTCCTTCTTCTTGTTGGCTCTGTCCCTATTGGCAAAGGACGGCATCATACACACTTCTCCCATCACACCCACGGTTTGATCTGCTGAAGCAGTCTGGGTGCCATCTCCTGCTTCAGGAACTTTCTCTGGATTTAGTTTCGTGTCATCTTTTGGAGGGTCACTTAGGTTCTCCTCACCGTCCTTTAGATCTGTCTGTTCAGTTGTTTGGTTGTGCAGCTCTGAAACAAGTGTCACAATTTGTTGGTTGGTTGCCGCTTGCTCAAAGTTTGGTTCCTCATCATGTTTTGGAGGATCACCTGGGTTCCCCTCATAGTTCTTTAGATTCGTCCGTTCAGTTCTGTGTCTGTGTGGTTCGGAAGCAAGTGTCAAGGTTTGTTGGTTAGTTGCTGCTGGAGGATCTTGCTCAGAGTTTGATTCCTCAGCATCTTTAGCTGGATTCAGCTTGTCACCACTGTTCTCTAGATCTATCAGGTCTGTTGTGTTGTGGTGCCGTTCAGAAATGAGTATCATACTTTGCTGGTTTGAGTGTTTAAGTGTCTCTTCCGTCTTTAGATCCATGGAACGGGGCTGTCTTTCAGCAACAGTTGTCAAGGTATTTTTTTGGCTCTTGGGATCTGTGTTACATGACTTTGTATCAGGTGCTGACCCATTTGCTTCTTGCTTGAATTTTGTATTATGAATTTCTTTTGGTGACACTGGTTGAGTCACAATGGTAACCTTGGTTTCCGCAACTTCCTGCACTTTTTTCTTGTCTTCAGGCACTTTTTTATTAGGTGGGGCAGAAGTGCCCTTGTCAAAAATCTTCCTGTTGTGTGCTTTGACCAAGATGAATATGTGGGAATAGAAGCCAACAATAAGAGCCAAGCACACAAACCACACAGGCAACAAGACGTAACGTCCGAATGAACCATATGTCTTTAACGTATCCCAACTCAAAGCTCTACATCGGACATAGATCGAGGAATCCTTGGTAAACATGACGCACAGAACTGATACTACAATGGCCACTACCCAGGTGAACGGGATCCAGATCTTAATCCGTTTTCGCTGCTGAGCAGTCTTAAATGGATTCGCTATGGCCTGGTGTCGTTCAGCGCTAATGCTCGCCAGAGTGAACAACTGGACACAGCAGCTGAGGGAAAATGACATCACCTGTCCATCACAGACAAGGTTCCCAAGGTCTCTGGTGTTGTTTCCGTTCAAGACAACAACCAGAAGCAAGGGGCAGTCAGTAACACATCGCAGCAGGTCAACGACTGCGAGATTAACCAAGAGCGCGTTGGTGGAGGTCTGGAGGGATTTCTGACGGTACACAGCGTACGTAACGAAAAGGTTGGCTCCAATTCCCACCAAAAGCGTTACAAGCAACACTGTACAGTTGGTAACCAGAATCGCCACATGGACGCTATTTTTCCATGAATTCTCATTCACTTGTTCCCAAGGATGAGTGAAGTTACCGATCATTTCCAAACTGCATTTACCATATTGATATAGCACCTATTATTGATTACTTCCAATTTACTACTACTTGCTCTATTTTCTACTCAAGTCTAATGAAGCTAAGCTCATGAAGTGTTCAGATACAACACTAAGCAGTTTTATGTTTTACTATGTGAAAATAATTCTCAAGGAAAACCTCTATAAGTGAGAGAGGTCACTAGTACATCGCTAGTAAATTTTGCAGATAAGTAAATTACTAAATATAACAAATGGTATCAAGAACAGGTACTTCATTTTTGTAGAACCTTTATTAACTAAACAATAAATACTTGAAAACACATTATTATACGTATATTTATATGATACCTCAACATTATAATTAAGCCGAATCTTCTAAAACTCTTGTTGCTTACCGTCCTATTGATGTTTTTAAACAGTATCAATAGTAGGTGCTATACCTTTAGTGTTTACTCAATCCCTGTTATTTCCACGTTCACGGAGTCAAAAATAAAGTGAAAAAAATAAATCAATAAAAATCTTGGTGCACTGTTGAATCTTCAGTTCGGTCTTGTGTCTTTTGAGTGACTGCAAGAGCTAATGGCTGAGGTTTAGCCCTGAAACTCCATGACTACCACACTGCTTACGTTATACAGTCATTTTTCAATTAACACCCTGCCAGGGCACAATCATGAGGGAATTGTTGTTTTTTCATGGTCAATTCGTTAGTGCGCAGACATTTAAATCCATCCTGGAGCAGAGCCAGTTACACACACATGGGGTTGAATACGATTAGATTATTATTATGTTCCTTTTGGTATTGCATATTGGTTGCATATAAATAAAACTACTACTACTAATAATAATAATGATAGATAGATAGATAGATAGATAGATAGATAGATAGATAGATAGATAGATAGATAGAAAGGATGTAATGATCACAATTTGGTATGTGCCTTGGTTTTGTTTGATGTTTTCATTATATTATATATATTTTTGTTTATTATTAAAAAAATATATCATTAGATAGATAGATAGAGTACTTTATTAATTCTTATTAAGGGAAATTATATTGTTACAGCAGCCAGTTCACATAACAGCAAACAAGAATTGCAAGAATGAACAATTAAGGTGCATTATTGAACACTGTTAACCATTTAACATGTCATTGTTTTTCATTCTTATTTTCTTAAAAATGACCTCTGTGTATCAAGGTGATAAGATTTATAAGAACAGGAACAGTACTACTTATAGCAAACAGTGCAAACAACGGTTCGTTTGAATAAAATGTGCCCTGCGATGGACATATCGGTTTAAAAGAACTTTAAATATTTACATTTAATTTCTATGCACGATTCAAACTTAATATAAACCTGTTCTTTTCTTGGAGCTGGTACTACCGCCGGTGGAGAAAATGGATTAACTAAACACCTTATGATCAATCAGAACCAAGAATTCAACAGTAATAACACTGATTTTGTGAGATGTCTACAGTGATGTGCACTTTCGAACAGTTTTATTTTGTTTTGCAGTTTTCGAAACAGGAAAGTCTTCAGAATGGAGGTGGTTTATCAGTAAGATGACAAATTTTGTAGGATTTTGAGGATTTGTTAAAAAAGTAAGAGGCTGGTAAAGGAATGACTGTAGCTACTATGATACAAGTAATAACAGGGACTAATTTGTGTGTGTTTTTTGGACCATAACATGTAACTGTAAATGAATAAAGGCTGTTTCTTTCATTAATAAATAATGAATAAAACACATTGGGACATGGTGAGTTTGAAAAAGAATCACTTCAGAGCAGTGATCATATCACCCTGCGACAGATGTGGTTTATGTTGGGGTGTTTTTTCTTTAATTAATACACTTTTATTCTTTTTTCATGGCTGTTAGAATGGAATGGAAAGTTTGGTTTTAATTACGGGGAGCCTGGCTATCTTTCAGTATGTGATAACCAAGCAATAAATCTGCTGTAAAGTTTATTACCTAAAATTTCACCAGATAAAAAAAAAGCTTAGTGATTTACACCAAGTCTCAGTGCAGATTATTAAACTAAAGGAACATCAGTGTAAATGATTAAAAGAAGGGCTGCACGATTTGATAAAAAAATATATATATACATATACAATATACAACATTGTGAGACATATTGCAATATGTGATTACAATTTTAATTGTTATATTTAACTATTAAATGTAATCAACCTAATGCCTGCCCCAGTTCCCTATCCAAAAACTGTGCCAAGTTGTGTGCGGATTGGATGGTCCACTGTAGAGACCCCTCGACGGGAGCAGCCGAAAGATTAACAACAACTATTAAATGTACCATCACGTATTGAAATGTGTTTATCTAGGGTAACAGCAAATGACTGCACACACATTAAGATGATGTTTGCCAATATTTATTTATTAACTCAAAATTACTTTTAAAAAAAGTTAATTATTGCCAAACTCTACACATATTCCAGATATATATGCGTATATTACATGTAATAAATTGCCCTACTTTCATGATTAAATAATTGCACAAGTCCATATTGCGATTGCCATACTGCAATAAACTGTGCTGCACTAATAAAAATGACCACAAATTTAAACTATAAACTAGAGATGAACGAAGTTTGATAATGATGTGGTCAAGTTACACATACACAAACATCTCATGAAGCTGTTAAATAAATAAATCACAAATGACTTCAAATAAAAAAATCAAAGCAAATACAGTAAACTATAAAGTCAGAAGAGCTACAGAATACTGTAGGCACTCTGGGTTTTTCAGATCAGTTCCCTTCCATTCATTTAAAAAAAAAAAAGAAAGAAAGAAAAATCACACATAAAAGCAATTCTATTTTCTGAGTGAAAATAATGATTTAAGTCATGTCTTTATGAAAATGAAGTGCAAAGATATTTTTCAGTACATTACAATACAATTACTTATATTGCCTAGTGATAGGCAGCTGATTACATTACATTGTATTGGTCACGTGACTGAGCAACAGCTGCTTGGGCCAGATACAATACTGTACAGTACATTACATACTGAACACTGACAGAAAGAGAGAGTGAGCGAGAGAGAGAGAGAGAGAGAGAGAGAGAGAGAGAGAGAGAGAGAGAGATAAAAAGATATGTTTTTTGGCATTTAGTCTCTGTACAGCAGGACATTTAATTTCAAATGAAATGCTGATGTGAGCAAAGACATGTCTGACAAAAATGTGGCATTAACTATTTAGGAATTACAGCCACATTTTGAAGGGTCATAAATAATGGAACAAATGGTGTGACCTGTTCCCTTGTTACTTCATAACTAATCAAGCAGATAAAAGCCCTAAAAGTGGAACTGAGTGTCTAAAAAAGTGTCCAAAGAAGTGTCTGGGCAAGTGAAGGTTATCATCATTAAGCCTTAAAAAATTATAAAAAATAAACCAAATGGCAAATGAAACAGCTTGGAACATTCTTGATGGAGTTAACTGGCAAACTCAACAACAGCAAAAGGCCTAGAAGACCACTGCAGATTTTTGTTGTGAACCCTTTCAAAACATCTAGTCAAGTCAAGAACACTCTTGAGGAGGTAGGCATGTCATTGTCAAACGTCTAGAGTAAAACGATGACTTTAAGAAGTAAATGCAGAAACTTCACGCGAAGATCACACTCAAGAGCATAGACGGCAGATTAGACTTTGTCGGATTCTTTAGGTTGATGAAACCAAAAGTAAATTGTACCGGAATAATATAAGAAGAAAGAGAAAGATGACCAGAAAGAAAGGAACATCTCATTATCCAAAGCATACCACATCATCTGACAAATATGATGGAGGCAGTGTTATGGAATAAGCATGTACAATATGGCTGCCAA
The DNA here is from genome assembly GCA_003987875.1 of Clarias batrachus. Classification (NCBI taxonomy): domain Eukaryota; kingdom Metazoa; phylum Chordata; class Actinopteri; order Siluriformes; family Clariidae; genus Clarias; species Clarias batrachus. The sequence goes on from QMIH01000049.1 coordinate 1,353,529, forward strand.
TGAAACTGGGTCACTGGTGTTTATTAATGACCTGCCTGCTGATAAAAGTAGGATGAATTCTGAAGTATATAGGCCAAATGCTGCAAAACTGAAAGGATGCCACGTCACATCGCAGATGAATAATGAACCAAATCATACAATGAAGGCTACCAAAAAGTTTCTGAAAGCAACGAAATGGGATATTCTACACTGGCCAAGTCAAGCACCTGCTCTCAACCAAACAGAGCATGCTTTTCACTTACTGAAGACAGGACTGAGGGCAGAAAGAGCCATAAACAGGCAGCAGCTAAAGGTAGGTAAGGTCTGGTAAAGGTCTGCCAAAGCATCTTAGGGAGTGTCCATGGTTTAAGACATCATTGACAGTAAAGGAGTTTCGTCCAACTATAACAGGCAATACTTATGTTTGCAATTTATAGTTTGTTCCATTACTTATGAGCCCCTAAAATGGGCCATGTGTATGAAAATGCCTATAATTCCTAAATGGTTAATATCAGACTTTTGTCAAAGTTTTGACTTCGCTCATATATTGAGTGTTTCATTTCAAATTCAGTGTGGTGGCGTACAAAATCATATGCCAAATTTTTTTTTTTAATGCAGTCAAAAGTTTGGGCACACCTCTTAATTCCATGGTCTTTCCTGATTTTCCACACTGCTGAAGAACAGTTGATATTGAGATGTTTCAGTAACTTATGCTCTGTAAATCCTTCATAACGGCTCTAATCTGAGATGCTGTTTGTTAATTGGTGATTTCTGAGGCTGGTGACTCTAATTGAACTTCTCTGCAGCAGAGCTAAGTTTTGCTCTTGCTTCCCTGGGAAGGTCTTCATGAGAGAGTGAAGGTTATTGTATATTTCGGATGCCTTCAATACTGTACTTGTTCTAGAATGTAGAAAATTATATACAGACTTGTGGCCAAACCTTTGACTGGTAGATTCAGAGGAAGAGAAAGAGACAGAGACTGACTTAAGGCTGTTACTGAATAAGCGTACATTATAAAAGCTCACCAACTTTCTACATTTTGGCAGCAAACCTGAAAATTCAGCATTTTATAGCATTTTTTAGACCTGGACACACCGCTGTATGTCATATGTCATGATTTTAGGCCTAGTACAGTTGAACCCTAGCATCTAAACATATAGTGGAGAAGAACATGCAACATGTTTTTCTAATACAACATTGTAACCTACATTTTGACTTTGGAGGTTTTCCATGTGTTCTTCAGTACCAGTCATTACCATAAACTCTTATGGTAAGATCAAGATCAAGCTCATATGGCTGATCAATCTGCTGCTAAACTTCTTGCTGTATATTTAATAATATTTTTTAATATGTATAATAATACCATGTTATTACTCCTGATTTAGTCTGAGCCTGTGTGATGGTTCTGGATGGGAGTGTTAATAGCTCCTATGGGGGACTGCTCTGTCCCGAACGAGGCCTCGTGTTGCAGCGGAGTGCGGCGCGGATAGAACGTGTGCTGCAGGTCGTAGTTGAGCAGGCAGCTGAGGGAGGCCATGTAGATGTCCGCGAAGCGCGAGAGGCGGCGGGAGAAATATGTCGGGTTGTGGCACGTGCGGAACAGACTGCCGAACTGACTGTTGAACATGTTCTTCGACTGAAACCTGATGATTCAAGACCACATAGTGATTCACATGAAAAAAAAAAATTGTATTGAAAAACTAGAGTGTTAAAAAAAAAAATGTATACAAGCTGTTTCTTTAATGTAGACCATGACCTCATTGAAACCTCATATCAACATCTGTTCTGTTTGGAACACTGAAGCATGTGCACTCTCATTAGTGGAGGGTAAAAAGTAGTATAAAAGAAAGGATCCGCTATTTATTGTGTGTATTTAGTGGATCATGGGAGGTGATCATTTATCAGGATAACTGGAAATTAGTCTTCTTAATGAAGCGCACATCAAGCAGGCACAATAACATAAATGCAGGGATTTTTCCTGTATTTCAAATGCCAAGATTTTAAAATGATCTAAATTGTTTTTAGAAACTGCAGTCATAATTTGTTAATGAGAAGTTAGAGGACGGAGATCATCGCGATCATAGTCATAGTATATATATATATACATATATATATATATATATATATATATATATACATACATACACAGTACAGACACACCTTCTCATTCCAAGAGTTTTAATTTGTATTATGGCAAGAAAAAATCAGCTAAGTAAAGAAAAACGAGTGGCCATCATTACTTTAAGAAATGAAGGTCAGTCAGTCCGAAACTTTGAAAGTGTCCCCAAGTGCAGTCACAAAAACCATCAAGCGCTACAAAGAAACTGGCTSACATGCGGACCGCCCCAGGAAAGGAAGACCAAGAGTCACCTCTGCTGCGGAGGATAAGTCCATCCGAGTCACCAGCCTCAGAAATCGGCGGTTAACAGCAGCTCAGATCAGAGAGCAGGTCAATGCCACACAGAGTTCTAGCAGCAGACACATCTCTAGAACAACTGTTAAGAGGAGACTGTGTGAATCAGGCCTTCATGCTAGAATATCTGCTAGGAAACCAGTGCTAAGGACAGGCAACAAGCAGAAGAGACGCGTTTGGGCTAAAGAACACAATAAAGAAAACTCTTTGAATGAGAAGGTGTGTTCAAACTCCTGTTCTGTACTGTATATATATATATAAATAAAAGCCATGTGGGAGGAGCCTACTCTTATTGGTAAACTGAGTCAAATGGTCAGATTTACTGAAAAAATGATTTTTCTTTTTTTTTTTTTTTTTTACAGATTTTCCATCATTATATACTCTCCAATACTACCTACTGACTACATACTGTGTGTTAAATATAGTCCAGGAATATAATAAACACTAAAACAGTGATACTACAATATATAAAAATACATTAGTGCAGGGATGTCAAACTGGATCCAAAAAGGGATGTTGTGCGTGTGCGTGTGTGTGTGTGACCCAACCAAGTGGAAGCCTGATTCCTGATTCCTGTTTAATTACTCATTCTTGACTTTCAATAAATTACCGGGTGTGGCTTCGGCTTGGTTGGAATGAAAGCCTGCACCCACACCGGCTCTTTCCTGTACTGCTGCAATGGTGTAAGTAAATAATTAAGACGACAGACTTACCTGAGGTCCTCCCTCTCTCTGATCCACTGCTCAATCACTGATTGTGAGGCAGGGTCTCGGTGCACCTACCACACACAGATATAGAATTATACGTTTCTAAATATAATCAAAGATCCACAATCGTATTTATTTTGGTTCCATAAACTGTACTGCTTACAATTTATTTCAGGAATGTGAGTTTTGCTGATTAAGTCTGCTCTACCCTGTAACTGCACATACAGTATTTATTTGCGATGTTGGCGATATTTCTACTAAAATCTCTATAGAATTTGCCTGATGTAGCCAAATAAGGCATACGTTTAAATGACATTTAAATCTCTCTCAGTATGACTGCAGATCAATCCCTGCTATCTGATATCGCCCTAATAAGGACGGGTTCCCTGTCGAGTCTGGTTCCTCTCACGGTTACTTCCTGTTGCCATCTCAGGGAGTTTTTCCTTGCCACCATTGCTTGCTCATCAGGAACAAACTGATAATTATCATTTATACATATTTCCCCACACTTGAACTGAAAAGCATCCAGGAGGCCACTAAAGCTTTGATCACGCTCAATGAGGCCGAACCTGCATCTGTTCCAACAGATTGGTGAGACTCTGCAGCCAGGTCATGGTGTGTACATATTCCCCCGTGTTCATGATCTTGATCTCCTTCCGCAGCTCAGGGATGATGGCCCCAGTCCTCCAACCATGCTTCAGGGTCAGGTCCTAAAAACAGAAGCACATTACTCATTCAGTTTGAAACCCTAAGTTAGACTGGAGTCCTGGGAACTCGCTGTGCTGTACTGTTTGTCCTGGCAGATCTACATTCCCATCACATGTGATTCAGTTCTCCTAATCTACAGTACCAGTAATCTATCTGTAGTGGAATTAATTAAAGAATTTAAGTACATTTTCCTATAGTTGGAAAAGAAAGATATGTACTGTAAAATGTATAAGGGTTATTTTAGTTCATCCAGAAGAATTTTTTGTTGTTGTTGTTGAATTCTTTAACAAATTTCTATATCTATACACACTGTCCTTCACGGCCCAAATTCATGGCCATGTTGTATCAAACAGTCATGTGATACTGTACCAAGCAGTACAGAAAAACAGAAAAAAAAAACTAAGAGCTCTAGTAATTCTATTCCATATTACTGCAGATTTCTATTTTAGCTTGTATTCTGTTTAATTTAGGTATAAAAAGTCGAATTAAATACAGTGAATAAAAAGACAGCAGGAGCTGTGTCGTTAGATTTGTCACTGTTGTTAACAGCGTTCCAAAAGTCAATAATTCTAGCGAGAAAGGCACCAAGCTGGCAACAAATTGTTTATATACTTATAAAAATTTATTTTTATTAATATATATAAAATGTGTGTATATGTACTGTATGTATGTACACATAGATAGATATACTAGTATAATACTATTTAATATAATTATAAATTAGTGTTATTTTTTTATTAAAAGATTAATTAATACAGTTTACATATACAGTATGTTTTCTTGAATCATTTTTTAAAGTTATTATTAATATTAATAATTAAATTCTAAATTTGATGTTTTTTAAAAATATATTTTAAAAAACTAGTACTTTCAGTATTTGTTATGAGAGACCAGCAGATATTAAAGAAAAAAATAAAACTTGAATGTGAAAAAAATCTTTTTACATTTATTTTATTTATATTTGTATAATTTGGTAAATTTAGTTTATTCGCATTAGTAATCTAAGTGATTTTTCATTGTGTGTTTGATGAATTAAATAAAATGATTAAGTTTTTAGCTATATATTTTTCCTTATAAATACTTCAGTTTTTAAAATTTATAATAATTTTGAAGCAAAGCAGATTTTAATGGTATAAATATAAATATTGAATGAGTCACGCATTGGCTGATCATCAAGGTTTCAGAAATGTAGGTTAAAATGAGACTAAAGTAAAGTTTTTTTTTATCTATGGCAGGGGTCTCAAACTCAGTTCCTGGAGGGCCGCAGCCCTACAGAGTTTTGTTCCAACCCTGCTCCAACATACATACCATGTAGTTTTCAAATAAGCCTTAATGACCTGTTTAGTTGGATCAGGTGTTTTTAATTATGGTAGGAACAAAACTCTGTAGGGCTGCGGCCCTCCAGGAACTGAGTTTGAGACCCCTGATCTATGGCATCTATTTTACGTCAGTTTTGAATAAAGTTTTTTTCTTGTCTTTAACTCGACATAAACATGTACAAATATAGCAGATCAAATAAAAATGTTATAATATGCCTGTGATAACGATGCTGGTATTGTTACTACTGCATGCAGATTTTAGTAATTTAATAAAGATAGCTCAGAGGCACTTGGCAAATATTTTTTCACCCACAATGCCTAGTTCTAGCATGTGCACCAGCATAGTTTGTTTGCATGAATATTCACGAGTGTCTCACAGCAAGGTCACTGTAGATGTGGTCTCCGAAATATAAAACCTTTGAGCCCCTCCAGCCAGTGAGTCTCAGGAACTCGTACAGGTTTCCCTGGAAACAAAGAAATACACACAATCACTCACACAATCTAAAAAAAAACATGCTCCGATGCTGTAATTTAAACTTCACAATATCCAGGACAGGAGTGGCACTGGGGGGGACACATGAGCTGGCTGCCATGTTTGGGTTCAGCCTAAAGGGCATCCTGCACCTGCTTATAAATCTGCCCCTTCTCCAGGTGGTGTATTCTGTCCCATAGCAACATTCCTTTTTCAGTAACTCGTCGGAATGGCCTTTAAAGAGACACACACACACACACACACACACACAAGAGTAAACTCCAAAGGTTGCTTGTAATTGTGCCCGAGTTCATTCATCCAAGCACTGATTTCAGTTTTATGACTTCCTGTTTTTCCAGGAACTCACTTTCTACGGTCATTGAAGAAACTCGGCTTGTCGGCCTGCACAATGACGACATCGAATAAATCCCGCCAGTCTTTTCCGACAATGTAGTTCATTCCTCGATCTCTAAACAAAGACAAAACTAATAATCAGTATGCACAGAAATCATGTTAAGTGGAGTGTGAAAGCCATTCAAATCCACTTACACAAAATCAAAGGGGCTGTTTGTGATCAGAAACATTTTCTTTCCATTTGTTGAAAGCTTTTTTAAAACAGCATGGGTCTGTTCACCGTAACAGATATACTTCTCTATGAAAGGGGGGGAAAAATTAAAGTAAAGGTTATGTGAATATACTGTATATAGCGACATCACCATATTCATACATGGTGATTCATTTGAAAGAGGCCCTGAATATTCTGTAATGACCCTCGCTAAGATGAAGCAATCTGAACGAAACGATATAAAGTTCAATATTAACATTTGAAATTCAAAATTTTCCACTTTTTATATGCTCCTGAGTGAGTATATGGAGCTTCAATTCTGCTTCAAGTACACCGCGATACATGAGTTTGAGATTTGAAGGAAACGCCCCACCCCATAAACACACATGTATATTACTGGCAAAAACGTGGAGCACCGAATTGAAATGTGTCTGGCAGAAAAACGGAGGTCACGTCTAGCATCGCATGCAATGCAATCAAATATACATACATCAAGGTACATAGCACATGTTTTGGTTTCAGATTGCTTCATCATAGGGTGGGTCATTAAAGAATATTCAGAGCCTCTTTCAAGTGAATCGACCCTAACCATATTAAGTACATTATTTCTTTATAATGTTTAAAACGCTCTTTGCATGATTGCTTAACTGTAAAGAACAATTTGTAAATAAATAAAAACATAAAAAATTCTAAGCAATGTACCGATATCCGCTTCCACAGCTCGATACATGATTCCCTTCACATGGACGTCTCTTATGGCCTCCTGGAAAGACAGAAAATAAACCAGACACTAAAAATCAAAGCTTGGAACAAAGACCCTTTCAAAAGAAGCCGGCGGACATGGCGGCCCTGCCAGTCACCCTCCTGTGAGCGCTCTCATTCATTTAGTTCAGAAAAAAGTGACAATTCTAGGCACACCAAATTGTATTATGCGAGGACAGACTGCTGAGCTCTACATCAAATAAATGTCATGCAACATTGTTCTGAGGACATGAGTTAGGAGGAAACATGCGATAGTCTTCAGCCCTCCCAACTGAGTGGTAATAGTAGTTTAATGTAGGAGCGCCCCTAGTGACGCGGAGGAATTGGACACAACTAAATTACGACTAAATCAGTTTTTACTCTGATAGCCGTGTTCCGCTATACTGCACAATTAAAAGTCCCAGGTCTCGTATTAACAACATTTTTGCTACTCACCGAGCCTAAATGTATATGTATATAATAGAAGTGTTCTGAGTCTTCTGCACTGACCTTGACGTCTTTGTAGAGATGCACAGGCTCATAGTCAATATTGTGCTTCATGAAGTAATCGTTGACACACGACAGCAGGGTCATCTCCGGCAGCGAGAAGATGTCCATGAACTGTTTCATAGTGTGTCCGTGCGAGCTCTGCACACAACAGGGCATGGATATGAGGAAACAAGCATGAAGGAAACAAGACAAACAAAAAAAAAGTACACCAGATTTCCAAGTCAATATCTCACATTAGAAACATGATTAAATCACATAAAATATTGAATCCGCATCACTGAATTGTAAGAATAAGTAACGAACATACATCTGAAAATAGGACGTCTATTGATTATTATTGATTAGATAGAACCTTATAGAACCAAATTATTGAGGGAATCTTTTTTATTTGTAGGGTTAACGACAAATGAAACTATAAATAAACAGGCTTGATTTTTGAATATACAAATGATATATATAAATATATA